>VXAZ01001163.1:0-46302 GCA_013399875.1 Gymnorhina tibicen
TATTTCTTACGAGGAATCCCGTGCGGTTTAGATTTTTAAGCCACTCAGTGTCCCAAGCCACCTTCTTATGTGCCCAGGGCACTTACACAATTTACAGACCGCATGTCCTTTCTCCAGCGGGTGAAGAATCTGCTCTTTGACATCCCACTTCCTTTCCTCTGTGATTTTGTCTTTCAACCCTACTCAAACCTGGCTTCAGAGTTCCTGCAGCGGGAGGTGACTGTGCAGGATCTCTTACGGAAGGGCTCTGTTTGGCTAATGAGGTCAGAATTTGTGTTAGACTATCCAAGTCTAACTTGGATGCCCTTGATCCAACATCATTCCCTTGATGCCCAACATCATTCCAATTGGAGGAGTAAACTGTGCTCACAAGGAGCTGCCTCAGGTGGGTCACACTCTGTTTTTAATTTGTGCTCTGATGGATTTCTGTGTTCCGGAGGGTGGAATTCTGTGTTGTGATAGGAATTGAATTCCCATTTTAGGTAAGTGAGGTGAAGCCTCATGAAAGGAATTGCTTTTCTGTCACTTTCTTCCCGACCTTCCAATTCCTGTGTATGCAGCTGTTCCTTCTGGCTTTTAAAGGGTACTCAGGTGAAGGGAATCACCAGGGTCTTCTAGTGAAGGTCTGTGATGGGACATTGATTCCACCAGCAAAAGGGATCATCAGATTTTGTGGACATTAGGACAAGGTGTTGAGTTCCTTTAATGTGCAGCTCCCAGGGAAAGTCCCAGAAAACCTTAAAAACGCTTTGCAGGCTCCCAAGCCCAGCCCTGATGCCTGGAGCAGGTCTGGTTTGAGACATCCAGCACAGCTTGCCTGGCACTGAGGGTTTGGGTGCAGCCTTGTGCATGATGACAACCACGCCAGTGTGCCGTGTCCTTGGGGTCCCTGGGATTCTGACAAGATCCATGTGCACAGTTCCTCGTGGAGAGCCTCCTGTTCTCTGAGGGAGAGCCTTGAAAGCTGGGAGAGTTCTTGGTCCTCTGGCTTTCCCTTCAGTCCTGTTCCTTAGGAGTTGCGTGCTGCAGGGTGGGATCACAAAGTCCTGTGTGTGGCTATTCCACCCATCCCCAGGTGCAGAGGTGGCTGTGACACCTTACAGACATCCCCATGCACACTGGCACTGGCCACCTGAGCATTCCCACAACTCCACCACTGCTGGGCACTGCTGGTGCTTTGTCAGTGACAAAAAGGAAGCCAGAATTAGGCCCTGAATTGTTCTGTGGAAAGATCCCCTCAAAGAGTGCTCATAAATCTCTGCTCAGAAACCTGGCATAATCCTTCCTTCTATTCTCTCTTCTGAGTCTGGATACCATCTTAAAGAGCTGTTCCACAGCTGCTGTGGGGTCTGGGTCACCCAGGGATGAGTTTTCCACAAGAGAGGGGGAGGGGACAGGCCTTGCCTGGGTGTAAAGGAGAACCTCTGCTGGTCTGAATGGTGATGTGCACGTGTCATCTCCTGCATGTGCCACATTGCAGAAAGTCCAGCAGGGGGAAAGGAATCAGAAGTGCAGTCCCGGATCCAACCCGGCCTTCTTCCTGTGGAACTCTTTTGTGTTCCTCTGATAGAGATAGATGGGAGTTACCTGGTGATTCACCACACACTGCCTATGGGCTTGGCAGGAGTTCCATGCTTGTTCTGCAGCCTTTTATCATATCAGGGATTACACATTTACCACCCAGCACATAAATAAGGATCCACAGTTGGGCTGTGGCACAGATTGCCTAATATCGTGGAGCGGGCGCTCGGTGCTCCGGTGCTGCCGCGGGTTTCCTTTCTTGGAGACACTCGCCTGATCCCTGCAGGAATGGCCCCGGGGCTCAGCGCTTCTCCACGAGCTGTGGTTCTGCTCCTGTCCCTGCTGGGTCTGGCTGCTGCTGGGAAGCTCCTGGTGGTGCCGGCGGACGGGAGCCACTGGCTCAGCATGCGGGAAGTGGTGGACATCCTCGGGCAGAAGGGACACGAGGTGGTGGTGGTGGCACCTGAAGCCTCTTTGCACATCAAGCCGTCAAAGAACTTTGAGATGAAAATGTACTCAGTCCCCTACACACAGGAAGAGTTGGAGAAAGCATTCCAGGCATTTCTTCATGCATCGTTTGAAGAAGGATGGATTTTTAAAAGGTTTTTAAAAGCGTACAAAGGTATGAAAAACCTCACTGACTGTTGGGTCACCAACTGTGAGCAGCTGCTCCAGAACAAAGAGCTCATCAGGTACCTTGAGGAGAGCAAGTTTGATGCCCTCCTTACAGACCCAGTAGCAACTTGTGGGTTGATCCTGGCTGAGCATCTTTCACTTCCTTCCGTGTATTTCTTACGAGGAGTCCCCTGTGGTTTAGATTTAGATGCCAGACTGTGTCCCAATCCTCCTTCCTACGTCCCCCGGGTATTTACGGACAATACAGACCGCATGAGCTTTCTCCAGCGGGTGAAGAATCTGCTCTTTGACATCCCACTTCCTTTCCTCTGTGATTTTGTCTTTCAACCCTACTTAAAACTGGCTTTGGAGTTCCTGCAGCGGGAGGTGACTGTGCTGGATCTCTTACAGAAGGGCTCTGTTTGGCTCCTGAGGTTAGACTTTGTTTTAGAGTACCCAAGGCCTTTGATGCCCAACATCATTCCAATTGGAGGAGTAAACTGTGCTCACAAGGAGCTGCCTCAGGTGGGTCACACTCTGTTTTTAATTTGTGCTCTGATGGATTTCTGTGTTCCGGAGGGTGGAATTCTGTGTTGTGATAGGAATTGAATTCCCATTTTAGGTAAGTGAGGTGAAGCCTCATGAAAGGAATTGCTTTTCTGTCACTTTCTTCCCGACCTTCCAATTCCTGTGTATGCAGCTGTTCCTTCTGGCTTTTAAAGGGTACTCAGGTGAAGGGAATCACCAGGGTCTTCTAGTGAAGGTCTGTGATGGGACATTGATTCCACCAGCAAAAGGGATCATCAGATTTTGTGGACATTAGGACAAGGTGTTGAGTTCCTTTAATGTGCAGCTCCCAGGGAAAGTCCCAGAAAACCTTAAAAACACTTTGCAGGCTCCCAAGCCCAGCCCTGATGCCTGGAGCAGGTCTGGTTTGAGACATCCAGCACAGCTTGCCTGGCACTGAGGGTTTGGGTGCAGCCTTGTGCATGATGACAACCACGCCAGTGTGCCGTGTGCTTGGGGTCCTGGGGATTCTGACAAGATCCATGTGCACAGTTCCTCGTGGAGAGCCTCCTCTGCTGCTCTGCGGGAGAGCCTGGAGAGCTGTGTGATTTCTTTTCGTGCCCTGGCTTTCGCTTCACTCATATTCCTTAGGAGTCGTGTACTGCAGGGTGGGATCCCAAGGCTGGTGTGCCAATTCCTCTCATTTCCAAGTGCAGAGGTGGCTGTGACACCTTACAGACATCCCCATGCACACTGGCACTGGCCACCTGAGCATTCCCACAACTCCACCACTGCTGGGCACTGCTGGTGCTTTGTCAGTGACAAAAAGGAAGCCAGAATTAGGCCCTGAATTGTTCTGTGGAAAGTCCCCCTCAAAGGGTGTTCATAAATCTCTGCTCATAAACCTGGCATCATCCTTCCTTCTCTTCTGTGTTCTTGGATTGGAAACCGTCTTAAAGAGCTGTTCCACAGCTGCTGTGGGGTCTGGGTCACCCAGGGATGCGTTTTCCACGGGAGAGGAAGAGGGGACAGGCCTTGCCTGGGGGAAAGGAGAACCTCTGCTGGTCTAAAGGGTGATGTGCATGTGACACATCTCCTGCATGTGACACACTGCAGAAGGTCCAGCCAGAGGGAAGGAATCCGAAGTACAGTCTCAGAGCCACCTCTGCCTCCTTCCTGGGGCAATGTTTGCTGTTCCTCTGATAGAGATAGATGGGTGTTATCTGGTGATTCTGTGGACTTGGCAGGAATCCCATGCTTGTTCTGCAGCCTTTTATCACATCAGAGATTACACATTTACCACCCAGCACATAAATAAGGATCCACAGTTGGGCTGTGGCACAGATTGCCTAATATCGTGGAGCGGGCGCTGGTGTTCCAGTGGTGCTGCGGGTTTATTTGCTTGGAGATACTCCCCTGGTCCCTGCAGGAATGGCCCCGGGGCTCAGTGCTTCTCCACGAGCTGTGGTTCTGCTCCTGTCCCTGCTGGGTCTGGCTGCTGCTGGGAGGCTCCTGGTGGTGCCGGTGGATGGGAGCCACTGGCTCAGCATGCGGGAAGTGGTGGACATGCTCCAGCAGAAGGGACACGAGGTGGTGGTGGTGGCACCTGAAGCCTCTTTGTACATCAAACCATCGAAGAATTTTGTGATGAAAATGTACTCGGTCCCCCTCACTGAGGAAGGGGTGAAGAAAGAATTCCAGGTCTTTTTACAGTCTTTATTTGAAGAAGGATCTTTTCTGGAAAGATTTCCTAAAGTGTACGAACGTATGAAAAGACTCGGTTATTTGTCAGTCGTCGGCTGTGAGCGGCTCCTGCAAAACAAAGAGCTCATGAGCTATCTTGAGGAGACCGAGTTCGATGCCCTGCTTACAGACCCTGTGGTACCTTGTGGGGCGATCCTGGCTGAGCATCTTTCACTTCCTTCCGTGTATTTCCTACGAGGAATCCCGTGTGGTTTGGATTTTGAAGCCACTCAGTGTCCCAATCCTCCTTCCTATGTGCCCAGGGCATTTTCACAACTTACAGACCACATGACTTTTCTCCAGCGGGTGCAGAACCTACTCTATGACACCCAAAACTTTTTCCTCTGTGATTTTGCCTTTGAGCCGTTCTCAAACCTGGCTTCGGAGTTCCTGCAGCGGGAGGTGACTGTGCAGGATCTCTTACAGAAGGGCTCTGTTTGGCTCATGAGGTTAGACTTTGTGTTAGACTATCCAAGGCCTTTGATGCCCAACATCATTCCAATTGGAGGAGTAAACTGTGCTCACAAGGAGCTGCCTCAGGTGGGTCATACTCTGTTTTTAATTTGTGCTCTGATGGATTTCTGTGTTCAGGAGGGTGGAATTCTGTGTTGTGATAGGAACTGAGTTCCCATTTTAGCTGAATGAGGTGAAGTCTTATGCAAGGAACTGTTGTTCTCTTACTTTTTTCCTGACTTTCCCCTTCCTGTGTATGCAGCTGTTCCTTCTGGCTTTTAAAGGGTGCTCAGTTAAAGGGAATCACCAGGATCTTCTAGTGAGGTTTTGTGGTGGGACATTGACTCCACCATCTCTGTATAGAAACTCTCTTAAAGAGCTGTTCCACAGCTGCTGTGGGGTCTGGGTCACCCAGGGATGCGTTTTCCACGGGAGAGGAAGAGGGGCCAGGCCTTGCCTGGGTGCAAAGGAGAACCTCTGCTGGTCTGAATGGTGATGTGCACGTGTCATCTCCTGCATGTGACACATTGCAGAAGGTCCAGCCAGAGGGAAGGAATCCAAAGTGCAGTCCCAGAGCCACCTCTGCCTACTTTTTAGGGCACTCTGTACTGATGCTCTGATAGAGACAGATGGGTGATTCTATGGACTTGGCAGGAGTTCCGTGCTTGTTCTGCAGCCTTTTATCACATCAGGGATTACACATTTACCACACAGCACATAAAATAAGGGTCCAGAATTGGGCTGTGGCACAGATTGCCTAATATCGTGAAGTGGGCGCCGGTGTTCCAGTGCTGCCGTGGGTTTATTTGCTTGGAGATACTCCCCTGGTCCCTGCAGGAATGGCCCCGGGGTTCAGTGCTTCTCCACGAGCTGGGGTTCTGCTCCTGTCCCTGCTGGGTCTGGCTGCTGCTGGGAAGCTCCTGGTGGTGCCGGTGGATGGGAGCCACTGGCTCAGCATGCGGGAAGTGGTGGACATGCTCCAGCAGAAGGGACACGAGGTGGTGGTGGTGGCACCTGAAGTCGCCATGCACATCAAGCCATCGAAGAATTTTGTGATGAAAACGTACTCGGTCCCCTACACACAGGAAGAGATGGAGAAAAATTTCAAGGCGTTTTTACTCACTTCATTTGACGAAGGATCATTTCTGGAAAGATTCCTTAAAGTGTATGAAGGTATGAAAAAACTCGCTAACTTTGGCATCGCCAGCTGTGAGCGGCTCCTGCAAAACAAGGAGCTCGTCAGGTACCTTGAGGAGAGCAAGTTCGATGCCATCCTTACAGACCCTGTACTACCTTGTGGGGTGATCCTGGCTGAGCATCTTTCACTTCCTTCCGTGTATTTCTTACGAGGAGTCCCCTGTGGTTTAGATTTTGCTGCCACTCAATGTCCCAATCCTCCTTCCTATGTGCCCAGGGCATTTACACAATTTACAGACCGCATGTCCTTTCTCCAGCGGGTGAAGAATCTGCTCTTTGACACACAAAACCTTTTCCTCTGTGATTTTGCCTTTGAGCCGTTCTCAAACCTGGCTTCGGAGTTCCTGCAGCGGGAGGTGACTTTGCTGGATCTCTTACGGAAGGGCTCTGTTTGGCTCCTGAGGTTAGAATTTGTGTTAGACTATCCAAGACCCTTGATGCCCAACATCATTCCAATTGGAGGAGTAAACTGTGCTCACAAGGAGCTGCCTCAGGTGGGTCACACTCTGTTTTTAAGTCGTGCCTTGGTTGGTTTCTATGTTCAGGAGACTTGAACGTTGTGTTGGAGATGGGAATGGAGTTCCCTTTCTGGTGGGTTGGGGGAATCCTCATGAAATTTTCTCTCCCTTTTCATTTGCAGGTACCTGTGCTGTACCTTTGCACCTCTAAAGAGTGCTCTGTTTATGCTGTTTTCATTACATATATAAAGAGCCACTTTGTGTAAATTTGTGTAACTTGCTACTCTCTTAGTGAGTGATGAACGAGTCTGTGGGGCTGTCAAAGCCTGGTGGTCAGCTGTAATCCCTAATTAGCAAATTGTTGTAGTCAGGTCTGGTGTTTACTGAGAAATGCACCTCAGGCTTCTGTCCTTGTTGCCTCACCACTTCTTTCTTTGCCAGTGAATTTTTCTGCTCCTTCACACGGGTATTTCCAAAGCTGGAATCCTGAGGAACCGGGCAGGTTGGGGGCTCTCAGGTTGAGAAGCAGCCTCTCTGTTTGCAGGCAGATACCGGAAAATTTTGGCTTGGTGATGGCTGTGTGAGGTCTTAACAGCAAATTCCAGGAGTCTCAGGGGGCTAAGCTGGCGTGACGGGTCCTGCTCAAAGGTGACAAAAGTGCCAAAGGTTTTGTTATAAAACATGAGGCTTATCTGGTGCATCCCCCACATTTATCAGCTGCCTGAACTCTGCTGCTTATTATGCAGCCTTTTATCCCACCAGTGATTACACATTTACCACACAGCAAATAAAATGAGGATCAAAAGCTAAGCTGTAGCAGAGATTGCTTAAAAGCGCGGAGCGGGCACCGGTGCTGCCGCGGGTTTCCTTCCTTGGAGGCACTCGCCTGATCCCTGCAGGAATGGCCCTGGGGCTCAGCGCTTCTCCACGAGCTGTGGTTCTGCTCCTGTCCCTGCTGGGTCTGGCTGCTGCTGGGAAGCTCCTGGTGGTGCCGGTGGATGGGAGCCACTGGCTCAGCATGCGGGAAGTGCTGGACATCCTCGGGCAGAAGGGACACGAGGTGGTGGTGGTGGCACCTGAAGTCTCCTTGCACATCAAGCCATCAAAGAACTTTGAGATGAAAACGTACCCAGTGCCTTTCACACAGAAAGAGATGGACGAAGTTTTCCAAGGATTGATAAGTGATGTATTTGAAGAAGGATCATTTCTGGAAAGAGTTATTAGACTTTATGAACGGGCGAAGAAAAACTCTGTCTTGTTCCTGGCCACCTGCTCACACTTACTCCACAACAAGGAGCTCATCAGATACCTTGAGGAGAGCAAGTTCGATGCCGTCCTCACAGATCCTTTTCTCCCCTGTGGGCAGATAGTGGCAGAGCACCTTTCCCTGCCTTCCGTGTATTTCCTGCAGCAAATGCCGTGCGGTTTGGAATATCCGGCCACGCAGTGCCCCAACCCGCCTTCCCACGTGCCCAGGTTATTTACAGGCCTTACAGACCGCATGACCTTCCTCCAGCGGGTGAAGAATCTGCTCTATGACATCCCAAACCTTTTCCTCTGCGATGTTGTCTACCAACCCTATGCAGGACTGGCTTCGGAATTCCTCCAGCGGGAGGTGACCGTGCCGGATCTCCTGCGCCAGGCTTCCATTTGGCTCATGAAGGTGGACTTTGTCTTGCACTTCCCAAAACCCTTGATGCCCAACATGGTTTTGATTAGTGGAGTGAATTGTGCTCACAAGAAGCTGAATCAGGTGGGTCACGCTCTGGTTTTTCTTGTTGTTCTTGCAGGCTTTCAAATCCTCTGGGAAGCTGAAACATAGATTTTGTTAGGAAGTACTCTTTCTGTAGGTGGTAGCAGGAGGATTCCAAGCTGCTCTTGCTTTGCACAGAGGTGCAGGTTCTGGTATCTGTGAAGGATTATCGAGTCTAAAGGTGGAGAAAATGTTGTATATGGAATTAGCTCTGGGAGACTCCACGTTGGTCCTGTGCCTCTGCTCCAAGCCAGCTTTGGATTGGAGTGGGTTGTTGGTGTGGTGCAAGGAACACTTTGATTTGAGGAGGTCTTCCTTTATCCTCTGGCTGATTTCCTCTACCATTCTGTCTTTTTTTTTTCCTTAAAGAAGGATTGTCCATGCTTTGAATTGTTATAGACTCATAAAACATTTTCTTCTGGAAGTTCATTTTATTCTGGAAGTTCGTTAGAGGCCTCTCTGAGAACCTCCTGTCAGAACATGTCCAGGTCTGGTTCTTCCTTTCTCTGTCTTGTCAAATTTTGAGTGTTTCCTGTAGTGAACACACCTTATTATATCCAGTTAATTCCTGTGTTCAGCCTAAATTTTCCATGTTGCAGCTTGTGTTTGTTGTCTCTTGTCCTGCCACTGTCAACCTCATGTTTTTGTTCAACTTTTCATCATCTCCTGCAGCCCTGCTGTACTGCAGCCTGTCCTGTGGCATGGGATTATCCCATTCCAGAGGCAGAACTTTGCTTTTGCCTTTGCTGGCCTTCATGATGCTGCTATAGGCTCATTTTTCCGGCTCCTATATCCCAGGCTAGTGATGCTCCTTAGTGAAAGTTTCATCCAGCATCGAAAAAACAAAGCGTGAGTTACTTTATTCTTCTAAAATAAAATGTTGGATTCATGTCAGCCTTTTTTTTTTTTTTACTGTGTTCTCAAATAGATTTTGTGGTTTGCAGCGTTAGGTATCATCATAGGTTCTATTTTTAATAATAACTATTCCTGTTGGGCTTTTCAGCTATTTGCTTTGTGAAATGGTGAGATAAGGCTGACTTTTCACAAAAAGCCCAATCTCACACAGGCGCGTTTTTAAGAGGATTCAAACTTGGCACTCAGGCTAGAAAAGCAGAGATGGAATAAAGTGCACAGCTAAACCTGTGAAAAGAATTATGACAGAGGTCTATAAAACCCTGAAAATCATAGCTAAAGGTGCAAGGGGAGCTGCTAGTTTCTCCCAATATTTGTCCTATGACTAACACTGAAATGCAGCAAGCTCAGAGCAAACGAAGGGGAGTATTTTTTCACACCATGCCCCCCCAAAAACCCCAAATCAGCCCCTCAAGAGGCACAGGTTTTCTTTTTTGTAGACAAACCCTCTGAATTTAAAAGGGATTTAGTGGGTTAACAAGAGGTACAGGCTGCCTGCCAGCATTTGTAGGCTTACAAGGAGAGATAATCATGGATTCCCTTAGCTCGGATATTTGCTGTACCGTTTCCAGCTTACAACCTTGGCACTCAGCTCTGTACTTTAGCTTGACTTTCTCCTGCTATCTCACCTTTGGAATGGGCTGGACTCATGGACTTCAGTCTCTGCACTCGTAAACACACGGGAGGGTGTTCGTGTGCCGCTCAAAATCCGGCATCAAAACTTTTATGAACTTTTTGCCAAACTTTCCTGAACTTTTTATTTTTAAAAAACTTTTCTGAACTTGGCCTCAAGGGTTTGAGTTCAGGGGGTTTTTTTTACCTCTTCAGTGCTGTTTTATAGGGTTTTGTAGTAGTGTCTCACAGATGATACACGTTTGGCTGAAATGTTAGCAGAACTTAACTAGGTGGGAGTGCTTATGTATCAAATACAAGATTTGAGAGGCCTTTATGCAGGGTAAGAGCGTGTCTGCAACTCTGACTTGACTACCTGAGTGTGTACTGCCACCTTAAGGCTTGTTTAATGCTGCTTCACCTCATTTTTTGAGATCTTTTTACCACAGAAATGTGGAAATGCAGCCCTGGCAGCTGAGAACCCCTTCCTTCCACTTCCTGTAGTTTTGGGTCTTTCAGTGCTAACCCCCCCTGCCAGCTACAGCCACAGTTTTGCTTCACCAGCTGCAGACTGGACTGCAGCAAATCATGGAATCGTTAAGGCTGGAAAAGTCCTCCAAGATCAGGGTCCAAGCATTAACCCAGCACTGCCAGGTCCACCACTAAACCGTGTCCCCCAGCGTCACATCCACACGTTTTTTGAACGCTTCCAGGGATGGAGACTCCAGCAATACCCTGGACAGCCCCTTCCAGTGCTTGACAGCCCTTTCCATGAAGAAATTTTTCCTAATATCTGATCTAAACCTCCCCAGTGATGTCTGAAATTCCTTCCTATTTAGTGCATTTTCTGTAAGCATTACAGCCCTTCTTTCTGGCTTATGAGAATCCCTTTTCTCTAATAGGCCCCATAGAGAATCTCCTCTCCAAATAAACATTTTAGGACACACTTGGTTTTAATCTTGGAATAACGCTTAGGGTTAGCCTTGGAGTGTATTTATCACACTCAGGTGCCTATGGCAAAGGTAGCCATTTCATGGATCAGCTTTCCCATCATTCCTACCTGCTCCAAGAGGACTCTTCCAAGCCTGGAGGAACTGCTTGGAGTTCACCCTGTTAAGGCATGCTTGGCTGGGGAGGGGTCTAAAAGAATCTGTCTTCTCCAGCCAGCTCTTGTTCAGGTACCATTCCCGTGTCTTGTATCGCTTTTGTAAACCTGCAAACTTTTGGCATCCAGCTTTTCCCTATCCACGTGGAATGTGCCTTAATATCAGGTGAGATCTGCTTGGCCAGGCCTTTCTCTTAAGCACAAGCTGCAGACATCAGCTTTTCTGGGTTTACCTTGAAAGTTGTGCCGTGCCTTTACATGTGCTCCCTCCCCAAGGACTTTGTTGTAGGCGAAGGTTTCAATCCCTTGTCTAAACTGTGGGTTTCCATTGCATCCCTTGCTGCAGCTTCAGCCAGGTTCTCAGGAATAATCAGGAACTTAAATGCCATTCCAATCGACCTGATTTGGATATCAAAAGAAGTCCTTGGAGTCGGACTGTCTTCCACATCAGATCAACCGTGTTAGACAGGCAAACCTGCAGAACTTCAGGGGTAAAAGGCTTTTTCCAAATTTTCAGTCCGGGTCTCTCAAACTGCTGTTTGTTGCCCTGATTTATTCACTGCTACCCAGAAGAGCTTGGCTCAGTCACCAGGAGGAATCTCCTCACAGAAAGGGTGGTCAGGCCTTGGAACAGGCTGCCCAGGGCAGTTTGGAGTCCCCGTCCCTGGAGGTGTCCGAAGAACACGGACGTGGCACTCAGTGCTCTGGGCTGGGTGGCAAGGCGGGGATTGGTCCCAAGTTGGACTTGATGGTCTCGGAGGACTTCTCCAGCCTCAGCGTTCCGTGATTCTGTGCTCAAGTAGCTGTAGCCTGTGGTCAAGATCAGGACTCCTACTGTGGGTTTGGTGGGGTTTTGTCTCAAAAATCTCATAGCACTGGCAGAAGCACCTCAGAAACTGCTCTCCCCTTCTTCTGGTGAGCACAGGAGATGAGTGTGGACTTCTCTTGGCTCATACCACAGCCAAGCCTTCTGAACTTTGGGGAAGGGACTGTTATTAAGAACTTTGAAACCCATTTGTCCTGTAGCCTCTCGCCCCTGAACTCCCATGGCCCCTCTTGAGCAGGAACCACATATTCTGCTGTGTCTTTGCTTTTCAAAAAGACATTTGGCCTCGAGCCACCCACCTACGAACTCTGATGGCCCCTCTTGAGCACAAACTGTGTCTTCTGCTGTATCACTGTTTGGCTAAAAAGGTGAAAGGTGGTTGGTTAATGTGTTACCCGAACTTTGGTGACTCCGCTGCTCCTCGTGCCAGCTCCTGCTTGCCATGGAGAACATTCTTTGTGAACTCCAGTAACCTTCCTGAGCAAAGGTTGGAGGTTTAGGTCTTGCATGTCAACGATACAACACAATTCTTGTAGTGTAAGCTCCGTGGAGAAGTTCAGTGGCCATAAATTTGATTCCTGGCTTGAATCTTGCCCGGGATAATCAAGTGCACAGTGAGTCACTCGAAGCAACCCTGACACAGCAAAACCCTTTCACGAACAACTGCTACCTTTGCTAATTGTTCTGAATCATTTGAGATAACTTAAATGCATGGAAAAGCTCCTTTAGGTGCCTTGATAGCACTTTAATCAAGTCTTTTATCAGCAGCGTGGTCTTTGAACTCCAATAACCTGTCTCAGTAAACATTTTGTAGAGATAAACATTAAAGTCCAGCACGATATAAATGAGGTACAAGGAGGTTTTGCTTCATATGCTGCCGAATAAAGTAAGGAGGAACAGCTCTTTTCTCTTCCTGCCCCATGACAGTCATGTGGAGGCACCAGGTGCATGCTGGGCTTGTGCTTTTCCTTGCTTTCTGGAGTCTGGCAGACGGTGGGAAGCTCCTGGTGGTGCCTCAGGATGGAAGTCACTGGCTGAGCATGCGCATGGTCCTGGAGAAACTCTGGGAGAAGGGGCACGAAATCGTGGCCGTGGTTCCTGATGCCGCCTTGCTCTTGAAAAGCTCCCAGTCCTTCACCATCAAAACATACTCGGTGCCTTACACCCAGGAGTTTGTGGATCAGTACTACCAGGAGCTGGGGGAAAAGAGCTTTGAGTTAACGCTCTCAGTTTTAGTCAGCAACATCTCAAAGCTGACCGACCTGTTCTCTTCCGCTTGTCGGCATCTCTTATATGACAAGGAACTCATGAGGTACCTCCAGGACAGCAAATTCGATGCCATCATGATGGACCCTGTGCTGCCCTGTGGGCCAATTCTGGCTGAGTACCTCTCCCTCCCCTCCGTGTACTTCATGCGTGGCCTTCCGTGTACCTTAGACTACAAAGCCACGCAGTGTCCCAGCCCTGTATCCTACGTGCCCAGGACTTTCTCATCCGGTTCCGACCGCATGACGTTCCCGGAGCGCGTGAAGAACTTCCTGATCGGGCTCTCAGAGCCTTTGCTTTGCCACCTGTTTTATCTGAACTACGAGAGCTTGGCCTCCGAGTTCCTGCAGAGGGATGTAACGGTGCGGGAGCTGTTCAGCCGAGCATCGGTTTGGCTGATGAGATACGACTTCGTTTTCGAGTATCCGCGCCCCATCATGCCCAACATGGTCTACGTTGGGGGCATCAACTGTCTGCAGAAGAAGCCACTCTCAAAGGTTTGTCGTTGCTTACCCTTGAAGGGTGGTGGTGGTGCTTGTTCAAGGTGTGCTCTTCTTAAGTGCTTCCTGCAGTGATATTTGTGCTTGAGTGTGATCGAATCCCAGGATGGCACGGGAATCCCAGGCTTTGAGAGGTGACCACAAGGCTTGCTGAAGGGTTCCTCTGCAGGAGAGCTTAGGTCGAGTTGTCACCATCACTCGTGGCATGCTCTATGTCCAGGTAAATGGCAAAATAATTCTAGGTCACAGGATTTAATATTCCTAAGGGATGTGGAATGCCAGTTAATCGCAGGAGACTTGATTGGACAAAAATTGGAAATGTGGAATTAACTCTGTGGATATACCCAGGCACTTCTGCTGTGCCACAGAACACGACACTGGGGGAAGCACAGAACATCAGGGAGGGTTAGGCTGGATTTTCGGAAAAGGATCTTCCCCCAGAGGGTGCTTGGCACTGAACAGGGAATGGTCACGGCCCCAAGGCTGCCAGAGCTCCAGGAACATTTGGACAGCACTCCCAGGCACAGGGTGGGATTGTTGGGATGTCCTGTGCAGGGCCGGGGGTTGGACTGGATGATCCATGAGGGTCAGGATATTCCAACTCAGGATATTCCACAATTCCATGTGCACCAACAGCCCAAAACCAAGGGTGTGCAAAGACAGCAGAGGGAGCTCTGTTGCCTCTGGATTTGTGCAAGCAGCAGTGCAAGACAGCAGATAAGAGGATGGCTGGGAAAGGAAGCCTTCAGGACTGTAATACTCTCCCCTGTTCAGATCTGCCTCGTGCTGTGCAAGTAGTGCAGATGTCCCTGGTTTGTTCTGCTCTCAGAGCATTGTGGTGTGGAGCAGCAGGAGTTCTTGCTAAGATCACAGCGTATTTACTACTGTAAACTCAGGGCTTTCACCTGGAAAACTGCTGTGATAGAGCAACAAATCTGGAGATAAACCTTTACAACCCAGTCTATATCAAAACTTGTGTCAATCTTTGCTTCTTGATCACGCTCCGGGGGCACAAAGCAATCCAAAGGTCAGATGTGTGCCGAGTTCCGTGTCCAATCAGTGCGGTGGACTCAAGGCAGGGGGTTGAGCATTAACTGGATGTTAATGATGTAGTGATTGCTGGGTCAGTCCCATTCATGGCTCTCATTCAGCCTCTCAGCACCACAGGCTGTTGGGTCACTCCTCCCTCCTGGGTCAGTCCAAACATTCAACTTCACCTCGCAGCACCCACTCACTGAAAGCCTTCCCTGGGCACAGATGATAAACCCAGTATTTACCCACAGTTAAAAATTACCCAGATTTCTGCCTGTTAAAAATTAAACACCCACCTTAGTTAAAATTCGAGTGGGAAGCACCCCGCGATTCAGTCCTCGTCCCCGGCCACGGTTTCGCCGCCGTTCAAACCTTCGCTGGCGGCACCAGGGAAATGGCCTCTCCAAAGCCAGGATTCCTTTCTCCTGCCTCTTGGGCGGTGTTTCTCCTGCTGCTGTGGCCCTCTTGTGAAGGTGGGAAGCTCTTGGTCATACCTATCGACGGCAGCCACTGGCTCAGCATGTGCCCGGTGCTGGAGAAGCTCCGGGACAAGGGACACGAGATCGTGGTGGTTGCGCCGGAGGTAAATTTGCGGATCCACTCGTCCCCGCTTTACACCTTGAAAACCTACCCCGTGTCCTACACCAAGGAGTTTGTGGAGGCAGAGTTCAAGCAGATGGGCCACAGGAGTTTCACACCTCAGCCCTTCCTGGAAAAACTCTCCAAAATAGCCAATTTTACAAGCATGTTCTTGGATTCCTGCAAACGTCTCCTGTCCGACAAAGAGCTGATCCGATACCTCGAGGGAAGCAAATTTGATGCCGTCTTCATGGATCCCTTCTTCCCATGCGGGCAGATCCTGGCGGAACACCTGTCCCTGCCCTCCGTGTACTTCCTGCGGGGGCTGCCGTGCAGCCTGGAATTCCAGGCCACGCTGTGTCCCAGCCCTCCTTCCTACGTCCCGCGGTTCTTCACGCGCTCCACGGACCGCATGTCCTTCCTGCGGCGCCTGGCCAACCTCCTGGCCACCCTGGGCAGCTCCCTGGCCTGCTCTGTCCTTTATTCCCCCTACGATCCCTTGATCCGGGAATTCCTGCGGCGGGAGGCGACCGTGCCCGAGCTGTTCGGCCACGCCGCGGTTTGGCTCATGAAATACGACTTTGTCTTTGAGTACCCCAGGCCCCTCATGCCCAACATGGTCTTGGTCGGAGGCATAGGCTGCACTCGGGAAAACAAATTATCCCAGGTTAGTTCCTGGTTTTTTTCCCTCCCGAGTTTAGTTGTGGGTGCGCTGTGAGCTCTCTCCAGGAGATGGAGCTCCCAGGCTGGAATAAATAATGCCGGGTGACAGTGGCCGGGAATGCATTTTGCTCCTCTGCATCCATCCCTTGAGCAACGAGGAAAAAGTTACCTCTGCATTCCCAGACAAACCTGCACAAAAAAAAAAAAGGTGGGGGGGGCTTTTTCTTTTCCAATTTTTCCTGTTTGTTTCCATTCCCTTTTCCTTTTTCCTGTCTACAGCTTCCTTAAATGGGGCAGTGGAGGGACAGCTCCGATCTCTGCTCTCTGTGGCCAGGGACAGCACCCAGGGAAGGGCTGGAGCTGTGCCGAGGGATGTTTGGGGTGGGTATCAGGGAAAGGTTCTTCCCCCAGAGGGTGCTGGGCACTGCCCAGGCTCCCCAGGGAATGGGCACGGCCCCGAGGCTGCCAGAGCTCCAGGAGAGTTTGGACACCGCTGCCAGGGATGCCCACGGTGGGACTGCTGGGGTGTCTGGGCAGGGCCAGGGGTTGGACTGATGATCCTGGCAGGCCCCTTCCAACTGAGGATACTCCATGGACTTCAGACAGCTCAGGCAGGCCCGAAGGAAATCCCCATCACCAGTGAAGCAGCACTTCTCCTATTTTTGTGTAAAATACTCTGCACTGTAACTGTATTTTGCTTCAGCTGTGCCAGACTTCCTCAGTATGGGATATATCCCTCTTTCCACTAAGAAATCCTCCCAAATTATCTTCTCTTTCCATGAGTGTCCACTGCAGATATTTCCTAAAGGTATGAGCAGGTGCTGGTTAAAACCACTACTAAAATAACCTGCATATCCCCAAAGCAGGGCTGCAGAAAGTTTCCGCATAGGAGGAGAAATTCTGAGCAGAAACTCAGGCCTTGGAACTCAGAAACATCTAAAAAACAAAGTAAAATGATGTCCCACAGAATATAAAGAGGATTAAATACGGCCCTAGACAGCCACAAAAATATGGAAAAGAGCATACACTGACAGAGTCGCTCTCTGTTGTCCCTGCCCATGGCAGGGGGTTGGAATGAGAGGATCTTTAAAGTCCCTTCCAACCCAAAGCATTCCATGGTTCTCTGGTTATCCCCTCAGATCCCAGAGATAACATGGCAACTGCCAGACTTACAGGGACATTTTAGTTCATTCTATTCCACTTACTTAACTCTGATGCCTGCAACAATTTCCTCCAGTTTTGCCTTTCCTTCCTTGGCTCAACAAAACATTTTTCTGTTTCAAAGAATTTTGCTCCAGCCTTGGGCTGTTTTTTCTGCTTCATTGGAATCCTTTTGTTCCTGGATTCCAGTGCTAGATCTCCTTCTATTATTTAAATCACTCAAACAAAATAGAGACAAAGCTGGCAGCAGTTCAGTGTTATCACACCCGAAGCAGATACAATAAATCCAGATATTAGAAATGTGAGTTACCTGCTGTCAGAACCCTTTTCCAGGATTTTAATTCCCTCTTGTAGCTGTGTGGCCTGAAAAGAAGAACATTGAAGGGAAAAAAAAAAAGAAAACAAGCTCTAAATCCAGACTTGGGCTAAATGTGCCCATTTTTATTTCCCCAGGACTCATTTTTCTGTAGGATCATAGAACGGGTTGGGTTGGAAAGGATCTTAAAGCTCATCCACTCCCACCCCCTGCCATGGGCAGGGACACCTTCCACTATCCCAGGCTGCTCCAACCTGGCCTTGGACACTTCCAGGGATCCAGGGGCAGCCACAGCTTCTCTGGGCACCCTGTGCCAGGGCCTCTCCACCTTCACAGGGAACAATTTCTTCCCAATATCGAACACAAAATTCCCCTCTTTTGGTTTGAACCCGTTACTCCCTGTCCCATCGCTCCAGTTCCTTGTGAAGAGTCCTTCTCCAGCTTCCTTCTGGGCCTCTTCAGGCACTGGAAGGGGGCTCTGAGGTCTCCACACAACCTTCTATGCTCCAGGCTGAACAGCCCCAGTGTCCCAGCCTGTCCCCGTAGGGGAGGTGCTCCTGTCTCCTTACCGACTCCATGGTTCTCCTCTGGACTTGCTCCAACAGCTCCATGTCCTTCTCATGCTGGTGACCCCGCATGCAGGATTCCAGGTGTGGTCTCACGAGAGGGGGAGAATCCCCTCCCTGCACCCGCTGGCTGTGCTGCTTTGGAGGCAGATCTGTCGATAACCACTCAGTTTCCTGACCCGAATTCCCCTGCACTTGCTGCTCCTTTTGTTGCCTTTCCAGGGAGTTTTCGTGGGAACGTGGCAGCAATTCCAGCCTCTGACGAGAGACGGGACTTTGACTAAAGGCTTGCTTTCCTTTGGCAGGAGTTTGAAGCCATGGTGAACGCCTCTGGAGAGCACGGCGTCGTCGTCTTCTCGCTGGGCTCCATGGTCTCCGAGATTCCCATGAAGAAAGCCATGGAAATCGCGGAGGCCTTGGGAACAGTCCCTCAGACGGTACCGCTCCCCTCTCCCCCGTTCCAGCAGCTCCGCGCCGCTCTCGAGTCCTCCCTCCCTTCTCCCGCTGGGCTCTGACACAGGCTTTGCTCCCCTCGCCAGGTCCTGTGGCGATACACGGGCAAGGCCCCGCCCAACCTGCCCAAGAACGTGAAGCTCGTCAAGTGGCTGCCTCAGAACGACCTCCTGGGTAGGTCCGGCGCGCCGGGGCCGACGCCGGGGTGCCGCTGGTGCTCCGGGGCTGCTCTCGTGAGGCCCCAAGGGCATCGTCGTCCGTGGGGCGGGTGTGAGTCAGCACCCCCTGACCCATCGCCGTGGGGCACAAACCTGCCCTGCAGCCTCCGCTGCTTTTTGGGGCTGCGGCTTGTCCTTTAGGAACTTCGCTGAGTGATGGAACAACCCTCTTTGGAAAGGTTTTCCAACACTGCAGCACCGGTCAAAAATGGGAGTCTTTATCTCCGACTAAGCAGTCTCAGCAACCAGCTGTGGTTTTGTCCTGTCTTCTGGACTGAAAAGAAACTTCACGGTCTTCAAGTGAGCACTTCCACACAGCTCTTGGGGCTTTTAAAGTGGTGGAATTGTCCGTGCTGTTGCCAGGAGAGCATTTGTTGGTAACACAACAGGTTCAGCTGGGCGAGACCTTCACTACCGTGGAAGAGATGGTAAAAAAGTAATCAGTGGTAACATCCTCTTTAACCTCTCCTGGCTCTGGTTTGATCCTAAAGTCAGAGAAGCCTGGGAGGATTACCCAAAACCATTACAGAGGTCTACAGCCTTCCAATCCCTAAGCCTGGCCGTGCTCACACCAGCCCCAAATCCTTGACTTATCCCGACCACGTCCCTCTTTTGCGCAGGTTTTGCCCCCCAGGGCTGTGTTGCTGGGAGTCAGTAATTCCAGGAGCTGAGCAAGCCTGTGTTTCCCTCCACAGCCCACCCCAAGACTCGTGCCTTCATCACCCACGGAGGCTCCCATGGCGTTTATGAGGGCATTTGCAACGCGGTGCCCATGGTGCTGATGCCTCTGTTCGGGGACCAGATGGACAACGCCAAGCGAGTGGAGTCCCGGGGAGCAGGGCTGACCCTCAACATCCTGGAGATGACTTCCCACGACATTTCCACCGCCCTGAAGGCAGTGATCAACGACAAAAAGTCAGTACCAGAGGCACAGCCTTCCTCCTCCTCATTGTGTAGCCCCAAAATGTTCACTTCCAGCTCAGCACGGTGTTTTTCTGTTCCTAAATGGTGTCTTTCACCAAAATTAGGGATTTGATAGCAGCTTCTTCCATGCAGGAGCTGATGCTCGCCCTGGGTTAACTTCAGGCTGTCCCCTTTAGGGGACAAGAAGTGGCTGTGAGGGGAGGATGCAGGGATCAGAGGAGATGGGCTGTGAATGCAATGAAAGGAATCGAATTGCCAAAAAAATGTGTCACCTCCTTGAAGCCAAGGCAGTGACAAGAGAGGTCTTTGCCACAAACAGCTTGTATTCCCAAACCTGTGGTGGCACAGGTCAGTGGGGAGCCTGAAAAGGCTTTATCAAACACATTTATCACTCATTTATCTCACAGGTGAGTTTTCTCAGGCGTTTTTTCCCCCCACCTCAGTGCTCAGAAGGAATTCTGTGAGCACGGGGAGCTGCTGCCTGGCTCAGCAAGGCTGGGCAGTCCCAGCACGGAGCAGGAGGAACGTGCAGGGATGCCCTGGGGAAGTGCAGGGAGCACCACAGCCCTGCAGTCAGCACCCTCAAGGGGTTCAAAGGCAGCACAGAGATTTCTTTCAGACACAAGAGCCCTTCCCTGCTCCCGTTCCAGGGTGCCAAGGACTAGGAAACTCCATCACATCCCTGAGAAACAGCAGCTTGTTGACATTGTTCCCTAACCCATTTTTGTGGCAATAATAGCAATAATAGCAGTCATACTGCTATGACTACCACTAACAACAGCACTAATAATGCTGATGGAAAAGCTGACCAGCCTTTCTACCCCCAGTCTCCCATTTCAGCCAGAGACCTTCACCCCAGAGGTTTTGCTGAGAGCTCAAATGAAGCTTTCCCTCTTTGTTTTTGGCCACCAGAAACAGCACTTCCTGGGCCTGTTGTCCTTCTCAAGGGACTCAGTAGCACAAGAGCCCAGTGGAGCTGCTGGAAGTGTCCTGGATGGGGTTTAGGAGCAACCTGGTCTGGTGGAAGGTGTCCCTGCCCATGAGGGACGAGCTTTAAGGTCCTTCCTGTGATTCCACGTCCGAACCCCTCCGACCCCTTCTCTCGGCAGGTACAAAGAGAACATCCAGCGCCTCTCCGACCTGCACCTGGACAGGCCCATCCACCCCCTGGACCTGGCCGTGCACTGGGTGGAGTTCGTGATGAGGCACAAGGGGGCCCCTCACCTGCGCCCCGCCGCCCACGACCTCAACTGGGTGCAGTACCACTCGCTGGACGTCATCGCCTTCCTGGCGGCCGCCGCGCTCCTCGTCCTCTTCATCTCCTTCAAGTGCTGCCTCTGCTGCTGCCGCAGGTGCTTCTGCAAGAAGGGCAGGACGAGGAAGGCGGCCAAAGCCAAGTCCCACTAGCACCTGGAACCGGTGGTAGGTGGCAAAGCTGCTGTCAGGTTCTCTGGCAGGGTCAGGGAACAGCTCCAGTCTGACCGCGATAAATCAAACGCCGCGATTTTCCGTCTGGGGGACGGCGGGGATCCTTTGAGATAGCACCACGGGAAGGGTTGTCCCACTGATCTAATTTTGGCCTTTTAATTAAGAATGGGTTGTTGAAAAATAATGCCTCGGGTAGGAGTGCTGCAGTCACTTGGGAAGGTCTGGGCGTGAAATCCAAGGCTCCTGGCTTCCACCTCTCGTTGTGCAGAGGACTCTCAGTGACTTTTTCTTTTGACCTCTACACGCAGCAGAGCTACAGAGGGACTCTGGATGATTTCAGGAGAACCATCTGGTCAGATTTCTGTTTGAAATCTCCGTGTGGCTGCTGCTGTAGGAGAGGCAAACGTTGTACACTCGCAATTCCTGTCACGCAAACCAAGCTCGAGGCGCATCTTCGTGTGTGTTTACAAGACCCTGGACAAAACCAAGGTTTCTGGCAGGGAAACTGCTGGAAAACCACTGATGCTTCCCCCGAAATTCCCCCCAAATTCAGGCAGATGTGTTGTACCTGGAGCTCCCCTGCTGGTGAGGAGATTCTCGTGAGCATTGCTTACAAACCCCAACTGATTTGCTCTTTTTAAGTGATGCTCAGGGAAAGACCCCAAACGCCAGCCCTATAAATGAACCCCTAATACTAAAAATAAAGACTCCTGTGCTGTCTTGAGAGATACGGGGGGAACGCTTGTTTGTTCATGGAAAAAGAGCTGGAGAAGGGACAGATTCGATCCCCCACAGTGTAAAAACCACCTTGGTACACAAAACCCCCTTCCCAGCATTCCTGCCCTGCTGCCTGGTGACTTGATCCGTGCTGAGAGGTGACATCCTGAGGCTGCCACAGGTCCCAGTGAATATTCCTGGCTCAGAACCGGGGTGTCACAGTACCTCGGGGCAGCACGGGTGTCCTGCTGAGCCCCGGCTGCTGCCCTTTTCTCTGGCTGCTTGGAAAAGCAGGAATTTCAGAGGAAGCTGGGAAGTTCGAGGCAGTCTGTCCTCAGCCCGTCCCCACTGCCGTGCCCAAATCTCCAGTGCTTTCCTGCCCCTGCTCCTGCCCACCACAAACAGAAGGAGACCTTTCTTTGGGGTGTGCAGACCCGCCCAAGGTGTGTGAGGGTCCTGCTGTGCTCTGAAAACGCAGCTCCTGCAGCTCCGTGTGTTCCTGAGGTGACAGCTCCGGCTGTCCCCGTGGTTCTGGTGACAGCAGAGCAGCTGGAGAGGAGACCCTGCCAGACCTCTCGGTGCTGTCACAGCGCAGCCACGGTGGCTTCAGTCCTCTCTGAGCCTCCCTGCCTCCCAGCAGTGTCCCAACGCCAAAAAAAAAACCCCACTTTAAAATGCCCTTGAGGAGAAGTTCTCCGAGTGCCCTGCAGCAAACTGGCTCTGCATCAACCCCGTGACTTTCTCTGCGTGGGCAAGGGGAAAAATCTTTGATTTCAGATCAGAGCAGCACAAATAAGAAAAAAAAATATATAAAAATACCCCAATTGCAGCTCCAACCCCCTCGTGCAGGGGAAGCAAAACTGAAAGGAAGGAAGGATCAAAATGCCCATCCCACAACTCATTTCGTTTCAGGAATATTTTTAACACAGCCAAGGGAAAACAACAGCAGAAGCCAGGTATCCTCCTCTTCCTCTTGCTCTCCTCACTGCTTTATCCTGCTCTGTATTTTCCCTCGGAGAAAGGATGTGCAGGGCCGGGGCTGGACAAGCACCCTGTGCCCAGCAGAGGACACTCCGGGATCACCCAGTGGGCAGGAGCAGGGAAAAGGCCACGCTTCCCACCAAGCCAGCCCGGGAGGGTGGCTGGAACTCCACGGGGACTCGTTCATCCCCCCTGCCCGTGCTCCAGGAATACGGACACTGCTGCCAGGAGAGGATTCCCAGAGCCAGTTAGGAGCCAAAGCACTTGGGACAAGTGGCTCTGGCGCAGAGGAAGAAGCTGGATCATCACCACAGCCCGGTCCCCCCAGACCTCCCCGGGGGAAGGGTTAATCAGGGGATGGTGTCCCCTCTTATTTCCCCATATTTGGGGGCCATACAGAGCCAAAAACCCAGGCAGAGCCTCCAGCCCAGCTTCTCTTGCTGGGAGATGGAGAAACCCACATCCACAGCCCGGCTGAGACTGGGGCACTTCCCAAAGCGGGAAACTGAGGCAGGGCCAACCCACTGCTCCTCTCACCGAGCTCCCCAGAGCCCCAGGCACTGCAGGCTGAGCTTTTCCAGCAAATCCTTCGAATCTCTGGGAGAAGGCAGCAGCCACAATGCCCTTGCTGCCCTTGGGGAGCAGGGATACAAACACCTCCCACCTCAGCACCACCAGGCTCTTGGGTAAACCCTCCCCAGAGCTCGGTGATCTCTGCTCCCACCCAGGCACCTTCTGAGCGTTTCTCTTCTTTTTCCCTGGGTTTTAACATTTGGGAGGTCTGGGAAAGAGACAGGGCTGCTTCCCAGCTCTCTTGGACTGCTCAGCCCCACCCCAGCTGCAAAATACGGCCACGAGGCTCTTTGGTTTTGGGATGGGGTGTCCTGGGGGATGCAGCAGCCCTGGCTCCGGGGGGAGGATGCAGCCAGCATCTCTCCCTGCTTCCCACCAGCCAGACCACGGGAAATGACAGGAATTGCTGGCATTTTTCTGCAGCCACAGGGTTCCTCTGCCTCACCCCAGCCCTCAAGGGCAACAGCGAGGTTTTTCCACTGCCATGGGAGCTCCGGGTGGATCTCAGGCTCCTCCACCTCACCAGTGTGGGGGTCCGTGGAGACCGCTGGCCCACAGGGACCCACCAGGCTCTCCAAGAGCTGTCCAGCCTGGCTTTGGACACTTCCAGGGATCCAGGGACAGCCACAGCTGCTCTGGGCACCCTGTGCCAGGGCCTCACCCTCACAGGGAACAATTCCTTCCCAATATCCCATCTAAAGCTATTCTCTGTCAGCTGAAAGCCATTCGCTTCTAGAAATATGTCCTTACAAACAAATATCCTGATTATCCTCTGTGACAGTTTAGGCCAAATTCAGGGAAGCACTCCCTCTTCCTTACCTGTGCAGGGCTCACACCCACAGCTGGGTCCCTTGCCGTGGCCACTCTCGCTTGGATGCTGAAATTAATTATTTAATTTATTTTATAATCTCCCTTTTGGGTGGCTTTGTAAGAAAGTAAACTCTTACTGCTGCTGGTACCCAGCCACGGCTCCAGTTTGGGGAGGTTCTCCAGGAGCTCGTTTCCCACTGTGGGAAATCACGGAAGCACGACACGAGAGGACGTGGAGTGCACCCCACTTCCCTGAGCAAGGAGTGTGGATGAAGAGCAGCACCAGCCTCACTGAACAAAAACCACCCAAACTCACCCCAAAATCCCACACGCATCCACAAAACAAAAAGTGGCTTTGGGATTGCAGCTGTGCTGCAGGGATAACGCTGTGGGAACAGCCGTGGGGAGCGGTCCAGAACACGCCTTGGCCCCTGCATCGTCCCCCAGAGTTATCCCTGCAGCATTCCAGGGGGTTTGGCACTGGAGATGTCCCATCCCACGGCAGCTCGGATCCCAGGCACTGCCTGAGGGTGACAGGGAGCTGACAGCAGCGAGCCCAGGCGCTTTCAGCCGGAGCAGCCACAGAGCCCTCGGATTCCGTTCTCACCTGCAGAGGCGTTTCTGGGAGTTATTTACAGGGGAGTGGGATGGAACCTGGGGACAGAGGGCTTGCCAAAACGCCTGACACAGAGGGCAGGACGGGCTCTCCCTGCGCGGGAGGAACGCGCTCGGCTGAGCCCGGAGGGGAGCGAAGGGCCCCGGCTTCGGGATTGCAGCTCCGTGAGCCAGGGAATGGCTCAGGCTGGAAAAGGGCTCCGAGGTCATCGAGCCCAACCCTCAAACCCAACTAAACCACATCCCCATGGCCACATCCACGCGTTCCTTGGACACCTCCAGGGATGGGGACTCCACTCCAATGTCTGAACACCCTTTCCATGAAGAAATTCCTGCTGATGTCCAACCTGAGCCTCCCCTGGCACAACTTGAGGCTGTTTCTCCTCATGCTGTTCCTGTTCCCTGGGAGCAGAGCCCAACCCCAACCTGGTTGCCCCCTCCTGCCAGGGAGTTGTGCAGAGCCAGGAGGTCACACCTCGCACACCCAGCCTCTGTCACACCGCTCTGCTGTGGCAGGAGCTACCGAGTGCTCCCAGCAGCAATTCCCTCTCTTTTTAAGGAAGGGCGAGAGCTCTCAGATCTGATTGCTTAGGGTGATAAGAGCGAGTGACCGAGCAAAGCCCAAATCCCCCCCAGCCAGCTCCTGCCTGGGTTATTCAATGTCCAGCCTGAATAAAAGGAGCAGATTTCATCCCAGGAATGCCACCAGCCTGGATTATCTTAGGGGAGGGGGAGACACAGTCCCTGCTTCCCTGGGGCAGATCCAAGCATCCCTCTGTGGCTCATTGTCCCAGTGAGGGACTGGGGAGCATCCTGGTGACTCCATTTGTGCTGGGCCATGCCACAGAGCTGCAAGCTTTAATTAAGTCAGTGGGGTGGGGGAGTCAAAGCAGGGCAGGAACCCAGAGTCAGATTCCAGAGGCTGCCGAAGCGGGGCTGGGTTGGTCCGAGCCCTTTGGAGATGATTCCAGCAGAGCAGGAGGGAGGCAGCCGGGTGATGCAGGGGGAGGAAGGGGAAACCACAACCAGCGTCACTCCCAACATCCCCATCACCGAGTGAGGCTGTGAAACAGGGAAAAAAAAATCCCACATTCCTCCCCCCAGCCGGAGCCCTCTTCCTTTTCACTCGGACATCAGCGTCCTTCCACCCCACATCCAGCAATCAGCCACCCCTTGGGACGAACACACCTTTACATCCTGCTTTTTTCCCCCCATTATAGTAAAAAAAACCAGCCCAAAGGTGCCATTTGTTGCTCAAAAGCCCCCGAATTCCCCCAGTGGATCAAACCTGCTGAGCTGCGAAGAGGGGAGCCCCAGGGGGTGCTTTGGGTAAAGCCTGTAATCCCAAAAAAAAGGGGGCTTTTGAAAGGAGGCTTGAGCGGGTCACGCTGTGAGCATGGAATGGGAGCTGCATTTCCCGGGATGATCATCACCTCCCTTCATTCCCAGCCTTTTTTTGTGAGGGGTCAGGCCTGGTTAAGTCACCTCGGGCTGTTAAGGTAAAAAAAAAAAAAAAAGAAGGATCCAGCAAACAAGGAAACCCAAACCGGGAACAGGACCGCTGAACTCGGAGTGCCAGCAAATCCCAGCACCCAGGGCAGAATTCCAAGGGATCCACTGTGATCCTGAAGGTGTTCCAGGCACGCTTTTCCACAAAACAATCCATCGAGCCTCCACCTGGCACGGGGATACGGCCCCCAGAGGAGGTTGGGATGCCGGAAAAGGGGGGATTTGGTGCCAAAAAAACCTGAGGAAGACTTGGGAGCAACCCTTGGAGCAACCCCACTCCTCCAAGCGCTCACAAACAGCCCCTCCTGTGGTGTCCTGATAATCTATGAGAGGCTTTTCCATGAAGAGCTGGGAAGGCAGCAAATCCACTGATTTCCCAGCAGGGATTTCCAGGATGAAAACAAACACCCGGAGACCTGCAGGGTCCTTCATCACAGGCTCCAGGTCTCCCTGCAAGCCACGCTTCGTGCGGAGACCCCGATAACCCGGGGGTCCCTTTCCTCTCTTTGCTCCCCAGGGAATAAGAAGCCAAATCCTTCCCTTGGAGCCGAAATATTCCGGGGAGCCAGGCAGCAGGGGGAAACTCCCCAGATCATCTGGCTGGTGTCCTTATTTCCCAGAGCAGGGAAAGGAGGCAGGGTACCCACAAAGCTGGGGCTGGACAGGGCTGAGAGCCCCAGGGAACAAACCCAGGCTTTTGTGCAAATAATTCAGGAATAACTCAAGAGAAAGCTCCAGGGAGCCTCACCTGGGATCATGGATCCACCCTGTCCCTCCTCCACCCTCGACAGCCCAGAAGCCACAGCCAGACTCCTGAATATTTCCCTTTCCTGGCTTGGGATCTGCCCTCCAGTGGGATCGGGAGCACCACCACGGCCTTGGCTGAACGCGAGGATGTTTCCCCCCCGTCAGAAAACCAACCAGGGAAACTCCTCCGTGCCAAAACACAACCCTGCAACCCCACCTGGTCCCGCTTCAGGAAGTTCCTTACCTGGAGCTGGAGCCTGGGAGGAGAGGTTGTTCCCAGCCACTTTTCCCTGGAGGAAGCGGGATGGAAAGGCTGAGGGGAGGAAATGGGATTGAGGACCATTGGCTCTGGAAACTCCACTAAATTAATGAACCCCGCTCATCCACGCTGCTTTGGGGATGAGGAGACACCAGCAGATGAGATCTAACCGGGAGCACTGGGGAGTAAGAGCTTTAATTGGATTTCTTTTTCCCAAAAACTCCTTATTCTTTGCAAAAAAGGACCATTAAAAAAAAAACCAACCCAATTACTGCACTAGGGTGGCAATGCAGAGCCCAGACAGATTTTTAGGAGGCGGCCTTGACGTTTAGCTCAGAAGGCACCTGAGGGACGCATTCCCAGTCCCAGCACGGGAGGAAGGACCGGGTTTCGGACCAAATTAACACAGCCTCACCCAAAACCTGCTGGCCGTGCTCCCAGGGGGCTGGGGAGGGCACAGGGAGGTGAGGAGCTGGGCACAGGGTGCCCGAGGCAGCTGCTGAAATGCCAGGGTGGGTATTCAGAGTACCTGAGGCAGGCAGAAAAACCGAGAGAGGGGATTAAAAAAAAAAAAAAGCTGGGATTATTCATGGGATCTTGGGAAGCCCCAGCTCCTGCCCTCACTGCTGCTGCCACGCTCTGCCTTCTGCAGAGCTCTGGAGCATGCCAGAGGAAGGGGGAAAGCCCAGATTTGGGTAAAAGCCCCAGGGAAAGGCATCCTGGAGGTCACCCTCACTGCCACAGGGATTTCAGCTCCTTCCTTTTTCTTCCACTCTTTTTTTAATTAATTAACCTGAAAAGAAAACAAAAAATCATCCTCTAACACAGCCTTTACACATCCTCTGGCAGCAGCTCTTCACTGAGAAGAGCCTTTGCACTTAAAATATCCTTTCTGTGCAAAAACATTTCACCTCCCGGGTGAAATACCTGGAAGCTGGGGAGCAGGAGGAGGGAAGGAAGCCATTCAAAAAACTCGGATTTAAAAGGAACAGGGGAAAAAAAAACCCCACGGGCACGGGGTGCCACAAATATTGAGCTTGATGGCAGCAGGTTTCTAGCAAAGATTATTTACAAGTCAAACCGGATTTGAGGAGCCTCGAAGAATTAGAAATCGACAGCAAAGAGCACCTGGAGCATCCCCAGTGAGCTCAGATTTCAAATTAGGAGAAAGAATCTCTCTTTTCCCTCTTCTTTTATTTATCTTTTGGGCCTGCAGAGGGATTCTGTGGATGGCACCAATTCCCTCCCCTTGTCTGGCCTCTTCCATTCCCTCTCACCATCCTCCTGATCCACCTCCCGAGGTCTCTGGCAGGCCCCGAACCTCCAGCTCCTTCCAGAGGTGTCCTGCACCCCATCCAGGTGGGATGAAGTTGAAGTTCCTCCCGGTTAAAAAACCGGGAACGGGCACCGAGCATCTCCCCGCCCACAAACTACAAAATCCACGTCTGCAGAGACATGAAAACGACCCAAAAATCAACCAAAAGGCTCACAGGGCCTGTGAATAAAACAAAAGAAATAATAAAAAAAAGTATTTTTTTGCTGCAAGGTGCTGCTTGGGCCGAGCACGTCCCAAATTTGGGGGTATCCCAAACTTCTATGGTGCTTTAGTCACATCTGGCTGCCAAAAGCTGCCCGTGGTGGGGGGAAAGGGGCATTTACTGTGCTCCCTCTTAAAATATGCATTTCCAGGACTTGTATTTGTCATTTAAAAGCAGTTACTGCAGCCTAAAACCAGCCCCAGCTCCCCCCACCCCTCCCCATAGCGCTCACGACTTGTACTGCTCGTTACAAAAATTATACTTTTATTTGTAAATGCCTAAAAAAAAAAAAACCACCCGGTGATCTCTTTCGGGATCCCTGCCCCACCCCTTCTTGCCCTCTTGCAAGTCTTTTTTTGAGTAAGAAATAGTTTTAACTGGATGAAAAGCCATCCCCTTCCCGGAGGGATTCCCATCGAGGTGGGACGGATGTCTCCCGCCCATTTCCAGTCCTGGTGGAGAACTCATGAACTTTGGCCTCCTCAAACCCGGGGAGAGAGCGACCTCCGCTTCTTCTCTTCAGAGTCAGCTTAAAAAAAAAAAAAAAAAGGAAGAGGGGAGGGGGGAGGAAAAAAGCACGGGGGAAAAAAATTCCCAGCCAGGGAGAAGCGGATGAACACGGGGGGCTAGATGGCAAAATCCTCGTGGTCCTGGGGGCTGAAGGCGGCTGCCCGCAGCAGGTCCAAGGAGTTGACGAGGATCAGGGTGCCCGTGAGGTGCTTCCAGCGCTTGGTGATGGGGTTCTTCATCTTGTCCAGCCCCGTGTGCAGCTCCTGGATGACGTCCCGGTAGCTGTCCCCCATCTGGCTGCTCCACGTCAGCAGGAAGTCGTACGCCGGCTTCCACATGGCCTGGGGGGGACAGACAGGTGGGAGGGGATCGGGGCTCGGCCAGCACCCCAGGACAAGCGCATTCCCGGGAAAACACCCCCCCAGATCCCCATGATCGTCCGGGAAGAGCGTGCTCTGGAGGGATCTCCAGAGAAACACGGGATCGTTGGGGCTGGAAAGGCCTCTGGGCCCTCGCCCTTTGGCCTCCAACGCCTTGGAGGTCTTTTCCAGCCCAAAGAATTCCGAGATCCGCATCCCAGAGGGCCCCGCGGACACCCAGCCCTCCGGGGAGGGCCCCGCTCTCACCTCGCTGTCCACCGTGCCCGTCTTGTCGCGGTGCGGGGCCTCGTAAGCGTCCATCTGCTGCTTGGACACCTTGGCCAGCTTCTCGGCCAGCTCCCGCCAGCGCTGGGCCACCTCCACGGCCGTGGTCAGCAGCACGAAGTCCTGGATCAGCCGCACCACCAGCCCCTGGCAGTCCATCTTCAGCAGGGCCTGGAGGACAGCGGGGTGGGGGGGGGAAAAGCGAGCAGGGAGTCAAGGCCGGCAGGTGGATTCCCTCCGGGAGAATCCCAAAAATCCTCCCGGGGCCTCCTGGCTGGTGACAGCTGGGGGAACCGGGCCACCAGGCTGGGCGGGAGGGTAATCCCATTAATCCAACAAAGCGCTCCACCCCTCTGGGATGGGGTTTGCTGGCCGGTGCAGCCTCATTTCTCCGGGCAACCCTTCCCGGGATGCGCAGGCCCCACCTTAAGCAGTTTAAAGCATCCCAGAGGCTGAGGGCAACAGATGCTTTTTAATCAAGAGAACTAATCCAGACTCCATCCCAGAGACGCGGGATCCTTCAGAGCAGCGGGCAAGGGACAAGCAGGACATTTTGGGATGGGACCTGGACATCAGCCCTGTGATGACCTGGGTGAAGACTCCGAGAGCGCAAGTATTGCTCAGCTTGGGATGTTCTTCCTCCTCTCCTCCCCCCTCCTTCTGCATCATTTGTTGTCCTGAAAGCCAAGATTTTCCACAAACGGTTTTGAAGGGGAAAGAGCAACTGCATCAGTCCGGGTTTTCTAGGTAGGAATGACTTAGCCAGGAAAAAAAGGATGGAGTAGGGTTAGCTCCCGCCTGAAAGCATCAAATCCCATTAAAATCCCCTCAGAGTGGGATGAAGCTGCAGAAGGGGAAAAACCCACAGGGCAGCCCAGGAAAGGAAGGGTTTAATGGCAGTGTTCGGTCTCAGAGGATGGGATCTGACCGCCGGGATCATCATCCCGCTCCCCAGGGCTCCCTCAGCCTCTGCCGGAGCCTCTGGACCACAGCAGTGGCAGCAGCAGCAACCCCAGCCCTTGGGCAAATCCCGCCCTGAGCCCCAGGAAGGGGTTTGGTGTTATTAAAACACGGAAGTCAAGCAGACAGAGCCCACCCGCTCCTTCACAGCAGCACGGGGATGGTTCTTAGGGAAACCACGGATAAGGTGGTTCCCCACGTGGCCAGAATCCACCTTTCCGCCACCGTGGCTCCTGACATCCCCTCCCAGCGCAGGGCAAATCCAGGCCTGGCCCTGGGGCAAAGAAGGGTTAAAATCCTCCCAGCGGAGGTTTCACTTGGGGGAGGGAAGATGGGAACATCTGAAACCACTCGGGGCGATTTGCAAAGCAAAAGCACAGCCGATTTTCCCCTTATCTGCTCCCAGCTTAGAGCCGAGCTGGGCTCTAATCACAGCTGCAGCCCAGCACGTGTCTGCTCCTCCAAAGTGCTGACACCGGCTTCCTGAACCACCAACCCCCCGCTTAAACAAGCAAGGAAAATCCACTGGAAACAGCACTCATCGGGTCGTACAAAAGACATTAGGAAGCATTCAAACATCACACACCTGTGCCAGAACTGCCTCCTCTCCTACAGCCCATGGATCCACCGCCCTGCTCTGGATCCACCACCTTCTCTGGATCCACCGCCCTGCTCTGGATCCACCACCCTGCTCTGGATCCACCGCCTTCTCTGGATCCACCGCCCTTCTCTGGATCCACCACCTGCTCTGGATCCACCGCCTTCTCTGGATCCACCGCCTTTCTCTGGATCCACTGCCCTCTCTGCAGGCGAGGGATCTAAAAAATCCTAAGGAAAGGGCAGACTGAACATCCTCAAAGCTGCCTTTCCAGGCAGCCAGATCCCAATCCCGGGCAGAACCTGGCATTTAGGGAAGCAGGCTGAAGGAGCTGCTCTCAGCTCCTGCCCGGGGTCAGAGGCAGCGGAAGAGGCCACCCGCAGCCGGGAGCGCTGCAGGGTTTAAGAAGGATGGAGCTGCAGGAGATGGATCCTCCTGCTCCTCCCGCTGCTCCAGGTGAACAACAAAACAGCAGCCAAGGAAAGCACCCGGGAGGCCACCTCGGCACGAAATCACTCGAAACAACGACTCTGGGAGGAGAGACGGATCGGTCCGGAGCGCTGCGCGTTAACTCTGAAACCTACTGATGGCCACGGCACCGCCTGCCGTGCCCTGGCAGCTCCAACCACACGGGCAGAGGTGACAGGAGATGGGGACAGCACCAGAGCCACGCAGGGAAGGGGGGCGAGGCGTCGCAGACTCCGAGGTGGCAGCCAGACGGGGAATGTCACCGGGAACGGCGACGCGCTGGGATTAGCTCAGCAGACTTAATGCTCCCATTTTTTCCATCCTCCTCCCTCACCCTGGAGAAGCCTCCCGGGAGAGCTGGGTCCACCCGGTGCATCCCCATCCCTCGGCACCCCAGGTGTGACCTGGGCTGGGCTTTGCCAGAGCCCTCTTAAAAATGTTTATTGCTTATTATTTATTCCCCTGGGAGCAGCTGGGAACCGGCTCCTCCGCCAGCCCAGCAGAGAGGGTGTTTGATATTCAAATCCCAGTTCAAAGCAGAAGCACCTCCACTTAAAAGGCATCCAGGGGAGGCTGAATTTACATGCCAGCTTTGAAATGCAGAATCCCATTTCCTAATGAAGGGAAGCAGCTTGTGGAGGAAAACAGCTCCCACCTGGGACTTCCTCAAACACGGAGGGGAATAAAGGCCCCGTGTCCCCAAGGAGACCGCGAGACCCACGGGGTGAGAGGATGCTCGTGCACAGGCTCCTGTCTCATCCTCCTCCTCTCTGGGATATAGGTCAGGTTTTGACCCAAAAAAGTTGGCTCTGTACAAGTGTTCCCCAAAATAACCCTTGTTTAGGCATCAAACGTCTCCTTCACTCGTTTTTCGTCTGTCACCACCTCCAAAATCATCTCACACATTTAAAATACACACTCTCAGCCTTAAATAATGATTTCTTTTTGCCTCATACTGGCTCCTTGGGTAATTTCCTTGGACACGATGCCCAGCTGGATCTCAGCATGCTGAGGGTGGGGAGGCCCTGGCACAGGGTGCCCAGAGCAGCTGTGGCTGCCCCTGGATCCCTGGCAGTGCCCAAGGCCCGGCTGGATGGGACTTGGAGCAACCTGGGACAGTGGAAGGTGCCCCTGCCCATGGCAGGGGTGGAATGAGATGGGCTTTAAGGTCCCTCCCAACCCAAAGCCATGGACACCCTGACTTGCAGGGCTCCAGGACAGCTCCAGCCCACCCCCAGCAGCTCTCTTAGGCCTGCACACACCAGGGACAAGGAAAAACTCTTGGCAGGAGACAGGCAGCACACGGATACCTGGATACCGGGAGTCAGAGCAAACAAAACAGTGGGAGGGGGGAGGAAAAAAAAACCTCATCTTGTGCGTGATCTTTCCAAGCAGCCTGCAGAAGAACAAGCTCAGAGTTTCCTTTGCACAGCTCCCCGCCGCCGTGCTAGGGGCATTCCCAGCAGGGCCGTGTTTTTCCCAACAGCAGCGTCTGCTGGAGGGATGATAAACGAGAGTGTCTCTAAGAGCCAGAGAGGGAGAAGTGCTGTGTCTCAGGGCAGGCCTAACCCCACGGGCCAGGCACCAGGGGCGACAAAATCTGCTTGAATCCGTGCCCGGCTTTTTCATCCAAACCGCCCGCGTGCTGCCCGCTTCCGAGGGGCAGGGAGGAGGCAGGGAGAGCTCTCCCTCTCCGCTGAGTAATTCCCCAGCCACATCCCCCCGAGTTACCTTCACACTCCAGTGCTAGCGCCTGGTTAGAAAAATAGTAATTAAAGGCAGATTACTGATTAACCAGTCATCACGACCAGGCTTTGCCTCGCTTGGCTGCTGGTGCACGACTCTGCCACTGGCGTTTCGTGTGCTCAACAGTGAACTCTGATAAAAAACCTGCTCCTGCTCCCCCCTTCCCAGTCCTTCGGAGGGGAGACAACCGATTTTCGGATGGAACGGCCACGCTGGAGCTTAGCGCAGCTGGTTCCTCTTGCCAGAAAGCCAGTCCATTTGTTACAAATAAAATCAGATTTAAGCACAATAAAATCCATTACGGCTCCATTGCCATCCCCTGAAACATCATTATTTTCTTCTTTCAGCGGGCTCAATCTAATTTCTCCATAGGCTAAGGAGGATTTGATGGCAGCGAGGGGTTTGGAAGCAGCGTCGTGTTCCACCAAGAAGGGAGCTCATCCTCTATCCACGGGCTCAGCCTCCCAGAGAGCAGGATTAGACAAACAAGGAGAATAAAACCTGCCCTGGGACTCTGCTCTCCAGGCAGCCACCGGGGAGCAGGATGTTTTCCTGCAGCTCCCTGAGCCTTATCTTCCCCTTTGTCTCCCCGCTGAGGATTCTCCGTGACCTACGGAGCGCCTGGGATCCCTGAAAACAATGGGAACGGATAAAAACGGCACCTACGGGCTTTGCAAACAGGTAAAGCAAAACAGCACGAAGCTCCCGGAGAGATCCGGCAAGAGCAGCACGGATTTCATCCCAACATTCACTGAGCCTGATGACTGAAGGAGCAAACCCTCCCTCGGGGGAAACAGGGGGGCATTTTCCAGTCCTGGATGAGGGAAGGGTCACTGATGGCCAGGGGAACCCTGCAGCAGGAGCAGCGTTGGTGGCACGACCTGAAAGCCGAAAGTCAAAGCTCAAAACGTTGCCCCACAGGCCCCGAAGTGGCACCCGGGCACAGGGAACTCTCCGGACAGCACTTCCAGTAAATAACAACGGATTCCACACTCTTCACAACACCTTCTACTCCGTCCTTGCATTTCCCCCTTCTCCCTAAAAGGAGTGTGGGAACTGAACTCCTTCGTTCAGCTCCGGCCCCCTTTGCCATAATTTCATTCTGCCGAGCTGTTCCTTAATCCAATTGACATTTTAAACCACGCTGCTCCCCCGTAACTCAGTTATCCTGCTCCCGCGGGAGGGCAGGGAGCGGGAGAGAGCTGCAAATCTCTTCCAGACACTCCGCCCTGTCTTTCCTTTGGCTCCCTTCCTGTGAAATGCTAGAAAAGGATCGCGGACACGAGGTTTCGTATGGGATTGACTTGCTAATGGCATCCTAGAAGTACTGGCAGGCAGCGCTCTCCCAAGCTCCTTTCAGGACAAGGAGCAAGGCACGCACTTCCATCTGCACTGTATGAAACATCCCAGCTCGGAGGTGCCCTCGGTTTAGCTGCCACCCAGAAAAAAAAAGAATCCCCATCCCTGGAAGTGTTCCAGGCCAGGCTGGACAGGGCTTGGAGCAACCTGGGATAGTGGAAGGTGTCCCTGACCATGGCAGGGGGTGGCACTGGATGAGCTTTGAGGTTTCTTCCGACCCCGAGCCGTTGTGTGATTCTGGAATTCCAAGTACCTCAGCGCGTCCCTCGTTATTGCTGTGATCCCTCTAAACCAAGAGCCCACCAACCGCAGGGCTGGACTCCCACCTGGCAGGTTCAAAAGACCTCAAAGATGGACTTCACTCTCTACAGACTGAATTAAGAAACTTCCACCTCCCGCTCGCCCTGATCCCTCTGCAGAGCCGGGAATGAAGCCCCCCCCCGCCCTTGGCCAGGCCTCAGACTCACCGTCATCAGCTCCTTCTGGAAGGACTTCCTCTCCTTGTTCTCCACGCTGTTGCAGTCTTCCTTCAGCTTCTCCAGGACGGAGGCCACTCGCTCGGGCTCGCTGTCCAGCTCCGCCCGGCAGAAAAACGTGAGCGGCAAGTTCAGGTAGCCCAGGGCGTCGGCGAAGGAGCGCCAGCTGCTGAGGTTCTCCATCAGCAGAGTCCTCACCGAGGCGTAGATGTAGGTCAGGAACTTGCAGGGCCTCAGGATCTGCTCCAGCAGCAGGCTGGTGGTGAGGTCCGGCCCGGAGAAGTAGCTGGGTTTGACCTTCCCGACCACCAGGACGTTTTTGGTGTGCACGAGGCCGATCTTCCCCTGGTAGTAGCCGATGTACCACTCCTTGGTCCACAGCTGGCCTTTCAACCTGATCTTCTCCTCACTGAGGAGGGCTATGACGTCTCCCTTCTTGTACTCCAGCAAATAGTGGTTCTTGCTCTGCCTCACCACCGTCTTCAGCAGCTTCCCGTACTTCAGGCTCAGCACTGGCCGGTCCTGAAAAACCGGATACTTGGCGGTGGCAGCCAGAGGGGAGAGGATGATCTTCCCCACCTCGTTCTTCTTGAGGAACCGCCTCTGCCCCGTCGGTTTGATGGCGCTTTTCGGAGGCGGCTGCGGCGTCTGGACGCAGAACTGGGTCAGGATGGCGTCCTGGTCATCCTTGACCTGTATCCTCAGCGTGAAGTCCGAGAGCTCGTTGGGGTCGTGGGAAGCGATCGGGAAGATGAGGCGGCTGACCTTGCCCAGCTTCATCTGGAAGCCCCGGACGATCTTGGCTTGCTCGCTGGCCTTCACCTCGTAGTTGGTCATGTTGGAGAACATGCAGAGCTTGAGGTCCTGGGGCCGGGACAGGGCAAACTGGTGCTTGCCCCAGAGCTGGAGGGCGACGGGAGCCGGGCCGTGGGACTGCCTGGTGACCTCGTTGACCAGCAGGGTCTTGGGCGCGCACTCGTGGCCGAACACGGCCACCACGGTCTTGAAGGAAGGGTGGATGTGCTTGGGGCCGTAGACGCCCACCGTGATCCTCTTGCTGATGTAATCCCACACGGTGCAAGGGTAGAGGATGTTCTGGCCCTGCGCCACGGCCGCGACGTACATGCAGGGCTCCAGGTTCTCCAGCTGCACCTGGATGGTGTCCCCGTAGGAGTAGCTCAGCTGCATCGGCGTGTACGGCCCCTCCTTCATGTCGCTGCGCAGGCACTGCAGCCCCACCAGGCTCTTGCTCATGATGTCGTTCTTGACCTCCGCCGACACCTTCATCTCCAGGATGATGAAGGTCTTCACCTCCATGTTGCTGAGTTTGATCTGCAGGACGGGGCTGATGGTGCTGCACTTGTCGCTGTTCAGCTCCAGCGGCGGGTCCAGCATGGCCTTCATGGAGATCTGCTGTGTCTCCCCGGGGCACACGTGGCCCTCGGGCACATGGATGCTGATGTTGGTGTCCGGCAGCTGGACAGCCCCACCGGAGCTGTCCAGCTTGCACACAATGTTGGTCTCCACCGGCTGCGTCTGACCCCAGCCAGGATTTTGGCCGAGCAAATCCAAGTCGTGGCAAGACCGAGCCAGCTTCCTGTGGTTCAGCCACGCTGTCCTAAAATCCTCCCTGCTCTGGAACTGCTCGGGGGTGGGAGACTTCAAACCGCTGAAGAAACCCGACGACGCCGGCGCGTCCGACTTGGCCTGGAGGACGGACAGCTCGGACAAGCTGTAGGAGCGTTTACTGCGGAAGAAGGGGTTGTCCCTTCTCACGGGCTGCTCCGCATCCAGCCTGTTGGCGGAGGGGAACTCATCAAAAAGGATCCCCAGGCTGCTGTTGGCGGCCGAGCCGGGAAGAGCCGGCGTGGGAGCCCCCGTGTCGAAGAGCAACAAATCCACGGCGACGCTGGAGTCGGACTCTTTATCCGAGCCGGGCGCCGCCTGCAAATTCCCGTTCAGGAACGGGTTGGTCTGCACTCCGTTCAGGAAGGGGTTGTTCTGGTAGGATTTGGCAGAGTTCCTCTTCACGTCGGCCCACTCCCCGAGCAGGTCCAGCTCCTTGACGCCCTCGTCGGGGCTCTCCAGCAGGTTGTCGATCATCCCGCTGTCCGTGAGGGAGGAGTTGCGGCAGCTCACGGGCTGCACATAGGAGGACGGGATGTACCCCATCTCCGTGGTGTTGTGGGCGTACCACCACTCCCCTCCTGACGTGTCCAGCACGTACAGGTGGTCCCCCTTGGAGAACTTCAAGGTGGTGAAATTCGTGGGGCAGTAGTCCTTGATTGCCACGACTTCCTTCGCGTTCCCGAAGGACGTGGGGTTGTCCACCAGCAAGGCACTGGGAGAAGGCACTGCAGAGGCAAGGAGGAGACAGCACCGTGAGAGACGCACGCCCATTTGCAGTCATTTATTCCAGGTCACCTCCCCACACTGTTTTAAGTGATGGAGGTTAAGTTTTGGAATCCCTGAATCGTTAAAAGTTGGGAAAGCCTTCCAAGATCATCGAGTCCAACCATTAACCCAGCACTGCCACGTCCACCACTGAGCCATGTCCCCGAGTGCCACATCTACGTGTTTTCTGGACACTTCCAGGTCCACTAATTCCCTGGGCAACCTCTCAAGCCTTTAGGTTTTCAAGAAGACTCCACTATTTCTGCTACATTCACATCTCTCTTCCCTAAAGGGTTCATCCAAACCCAAGATAACTCTCCCAAGAGGCTACAAGCCCTCTTGCTCTGCTGCAACCCCTCTCCTGCACAAGTCAAACATGGCCAGGAGAAGTTGTGGCTGCCCCTGGAGCCCTGGAAGTGTTCCAGGCCAGGCTGGATGGGGCTTGGAGCAACCTGGGATAGTGGGAGGTGTCCCTGCTTTCAGGTCCCTCCCAAATCAAACCATTCTGTGTTTCTAAAGCTCACCCAGTTTGAAGCCTTGCAGAATCCCAGCACCTCCCTCCCACAGTGCTGTCGTGCTCCTGGCAGCATCTCCAGCCTCTCCTGGCAGCAATGCCAGCGGAAAGGTTTTCTGCCAGGGGATCCCAGTTTACATCCAGGCTGGGTTGAGCCTGCACTGCCGCCCTATTTATTGGCTTTTGCTCTCATTTTCAGGACGTGCTTCTGTAAAAAGCACCAAAGCCAAGCTGCAGATGACGTTCCATGAATGGTTAAACTGCCGTCTCCCCAGGCAGACTGAAGGAAACAAGGAAAGCTGGATTTTCGCCGGCAGGGAGCTGGGACAGCACCTGCTTCAACAAGGCTCGAGGGCTCTCTGGGAGGAAAAGGGAGTTTAGAAAACACAGGAAGCCCTTAAAATCCCGGAGACAAAGGGATGGGAGCTCAAGACTGCACATCCCTGCGGCCACTGCTTCTCACCACGGAAATAACAAGGCGAGGGAAGACACAGCTGAGCAAAGAGAAGCCTTTAAATACAGCCTGGGGGATCAAATACTCGGAGGAGAAGAGTTCTGTACACATCCTGAACGGCTCATCCGCCAGCAGGCACAGGCGTGAGGACATTTATCCAGGGGAAAACTACACAGAGACCCTAAACCGGAATTATTTTGGCAGCCTGGTAGGCTGGAAGCCGCTGTTAACTCAGTCATCCTGCAGGATGGAGCATTTTTGGTGTCAGATCAGACAGGCACGTGGCTGTTCCCGTGTCCCTCCAGCTGGGCATGCAGAGGGTTAACAGGGATGTGCTGAAACCCCTTGGAGAGGAGGAGTCATTCCTATTTTTGCACTAAAACCCATCCAATTTGCAGCAAGTGTTTGATGTTCAGGTGCTGCACCTGCAAAAAACAATCGCGTTTGTGTTTATTCCCGAGGCCCTCGGCGCGCTCCAGCCTCCACCTGGAGTTTTTCCTTGGGGATGCTCTCCTGCCAGGGGAGCAGCAATTCCCCTCCCACCCGACCACGGCTTTTATGCCGGGTAAGGAAAACACGGCAGGAAAAAAAAAAGGCAATAAAAGGTCGTGGGGGGAAAAAAAAAGGATTACTGGAGCAAACTGCAGGCTCCCAGCGCCGGGGAGAGGGAACAGCTTTGTCACCGCCTGGTTGGGTGCCACCGAGCCCTCCCAGGAGGGGAGGAAGGGCCTGAAACGAGGAGAGGGATGAGCCCCACGCACCTTTGACGTCGCAGAGCGTGGTCTCAGCGAAGCCCTCGCCCAGGTCGATGAGCGTCCCCTCGGACTTGCACCGCGGGAGCCCTCCCGAGTTGGCCGCCCGGATCCTCTGCGCTGCCATCTCCGCTCCCGGCGGGCACTACATGGCCATGGGGACCCCGGCGTCACCTCGGGGAACCAGCCTGGGGGACAGAGACAAAGGCCAGGGTGTTAGAAAGGCTCCGGGTGCCCCCCGTGAGCCGATCCCGTGGTGCCGATACAGGAGAGCGTCCTCCCGCTCTCCTTAAACCATCGCGGAATGTAACCCGGATGCTCCCAGGAACCACCAACCCTCGGAGAGCAAGGGCACAGCCTGGTTTCGCACGACGCCGGACACAACCCCATACGAAGCAGCCCTCTGGCCTTACAGAGTTTTTTTGGAAATACGCTGCTCCCAGGGATCATAAATTGCTCCTCCTCCCCGTTTCCCAAGCATTCGCTGGCTGCTGTAACACGATTAGGAAACCACCGAGCCCTGGGCTGCTGTGGGAGCGTGGAAGACACACGGGACTGGGCTTTTTCCATGTTCACATGGGTCATCCCCGTCTCCCGCCGCAGCACTGGGATCTCCTGGGATGGGGACTGGCTCTTCCCGCGTCTCTCCCCTCGCCCTGCCAACTGGGCGGAGCAACAGCCCTTCCTGCACTGAATGCCATAAAAATAAGGGGAGCAGGAACGCTGTCCGGCGTACCCGGGATCGTCCCAGGAATTCTGGATCCATCCCCTGCCTCAGACCTGCCACAGAACTCCAGCCCGGCTGCAAAACATCAGCAGGTCTTAAACATCAAATTCCAATTAAAAGTTGTGTTCCCATCCCTCGTTTTACAAAGGGATTTTCATCCATTCCGAACGCTGTTCTTCCTTTCTCCCCTCTCCCGTGCAATTTTTTTTTTCTTCCTCTTCCTCCCTCAGCTTGAAAATGAAATCAAGCAAGAAAAATAACAGCCAGACCCAAATTCCTGAGGTGGGAATACAGAGCCGATGCCTCCTCCGGCACCGGCAGGGGGAACAGCAAGTCCTGAAGGATTTGGTGCCCTTTTCTGGAATGCAGCAAGAGGAAATCTGCAGGGGAGAGCCTGAGCAGGAGACACTCCAGCCTGCCTGAAATGCTTCCCAAGCCATCCCCAGGGCTGGTATGCCGGGAATGTGGCTGGCTGGAAGCGATGCACCAGGCTCCAGCCAGAAAAGGGGAAGGGAGAAGCTGCGTGCAAACATTTCCCCTTCCAGGAGAGCCTCCTGTCGGGTCCTGCTGGGAGCAACCCAAGGGGAGAGGGCTTGACAGGGAATAAACTCAGGGAAACCAGGCTTTGAGGCAAGGCTGAGCTTGTCAGGGTAAGACAGGTAAGAGAGGGGGGCCTGGAGCTGCTGCCAGGGGCAAAGCAAAGGAAAAACCAGTGGGAAGCTGCAGCAGGAAGCAAGGGAGGGAGGAAGGATGGATGCTCCCCTTGGCCATCCGACCCAGCTCCAAGCCCCACCGTGGTGTTTCCCGTCAACACCAGGCACTATTTGGGATTTCAGGTTTTCCAGGTGGCACGGAAACACCCCAAACACACAGTACCCCCCTCTAGAGACCCCGCAGACACCACATGGGCTCTTACAGGGTTTTTCCCTCTCCGGCTGGGAGGAAAATTCCTCCCTGCCTTCCCAGAGGCAAAAAAAAAAAACCTCCCTCCACAACAGCATCAGAAAAGAGCTCAAGTGGCAAAGTTTTCACCAATTTTGGCGATTCTTGCACGTGATTCCTGCTGGAAAAAAAAAAAATAAAATCAAACCCCTGTGGCATCCCAAAGCTCCCCCCCTGCTCGGGCAGCACGGCGCAAAGTGGGAATAAAACCGAGCATGAGCCACAGATGTGTTTTGGAACACCTGCCTGCCGGTTCCAAATGAATTTTGTATTAATTACGGCAGCTACAGCCCTGACAGCTCTCACTGACATACCCAGAAGCCTGGAATTCGCAGGGGTGCTCCCCCCCTCCCTTTATTTATGTCAGGAGATGGGGAAGCTTCGTGCCAAAAGGTCTCTGACAGATGTGGCTGTGGGGAGAAACAGCTGGAAAAATCCCCTCTGCAGCCAGCCCTGAGGCCTCAACAGGCAGCAAGAACCCACACACAGATGGGGGATAATGGGAAGGGATTTCCTCTCCTGACAGCAGCATCCTGGATCTGTCTGTCCCCCCTGGATCTAGGGATGCACACACACACTGAAGGATGGGGGTCCAGGCCCCCCGTGGCTGGATTTGGGATGGGAGCCCTGTTTTGGAGCTGGGGATGGACCCTAAATATTCCTGAACGCAGAGGTAGCCAGCAAACCCTCAAATTCAGGCTGCCTGAGGACAAAAGGGATAAGGGGGGGGGGGGAACAAAGGGTGGAAGGGGCAAGTTTTGTTTAGAAATCACCGAGACAATGGTCTGCAAACTCCTCTGAAAGCGCTTTAAATTTAGCCCGGGGTTAAATATAGCCCAGGGAAAAACCCAGCCCCGGGTGTGTTTACCCAAAGCCACAAACAGCATCCGAAATGAACGGTGGTGGGGGGAAGGAAATCAGCAGCTCGTCCTGCAGCCTCCCAGAGGCACCCACACCTGCTTTTCACACGGGTTTTTCCCTCCCACGAGGCACAGGGAATGCTGCGGGGTCAAACCCAACCCTGTAAGCCAGAGGGACCTGAGGAGCTGGGGGTAAAGGATAAGGGGTTTGGGATGGGATGTGCAGAGCTGGAGGTAAAGGATAAGGGGTTTGGGATGGGATGTGCAGAGCTGGGGGTAAAGGATAAGGGGTTTGGGATGGGATGTGCAGGTTGAGGAGCTGGAGGTAAAGGATAAGGAGTTTGGGATGGGATGTGCAGGCTGAGGAGCTGGAGGTAAAGGATAAGGGGTTTGGCATGGGAAAGGTTAAAAATAACTCCTGCAAACGGTCAAACTTGTGCAACTTATCCCAGAAATCCAACTGCAGGCCCACCTAAAACCTCCTGGCACAGGCAGAGCCCCGTCCTCCCCAGCGCTCCCAGCCCCACCCGTCATCCCAAGCTCATCCTGGATGGGATTACGGGATGGACACACCTCTGTCCCATCGGTCAAAGACGTACCACGGGCACCCAGCCACGCTGGACAGGGCTGGCAGGGAAAAGCAATCCCAGGAAAAACACCAAACCCACGTCCCCGGAGCAAAGGAAGGCAATAAAACCCCGGGAACGCCCAAAAGTGCACAGCCCGAGGGCGGGAAGCAGGATCTGCTGCTGGCCAAGGGAAAGTCCTCTCCAACGAGCCCAGCGTAGGTGGGAGAGGACCCCTCCAGGAGCCTCAGTGCTGGAAAATCCCAGAACTGCCAAGAATTTTCGGGCTGATAAGACCCAGGAGGGCTGGGGGGGTTACCAAACACTGTCAGGGCTGGAGATGGAGCCAGGTCCTTCCAGGTGCAGCCAAGGAGCAATCCCTGCCCATCCCACACCTCCCAGCCCTCCCTTGGAGCTGCAGGGTCCATCCCGTCACGTCCGAGTCCATGGGAAGCACGAGGAACAGGAGCTGGCACCCTGACACAAGGCTGGTCAGCTCTGCCACCCTGCAGCCTAGTTTTCCCTGGAAAATCCCTCAAAAGCCTCTCCAGGCTGTGATGCAGGCTCAGGGGAAACCTCCCACCTTACCCCCGGCCACAAACCGAAAACTGGGAAGAGAAGAAGGAGCTTCCAATCAATCACTCGTCACCCTCTCCCCATGCCAGAGCCAAGATCAATTCCAAGACCAACTCCAGGCACCTGCTGCTCGTGGCTTTTCGTTTGCTTTTTCGTTCTCCAAAGCCGAGTTCCTCCGGCCCTCCTACAAACACAGAAGTGTTTTTTGGAGGTTTCTACTAAAAACAGTCGGCTTTGCTTGGATATGAGCAAACTTAAAACTTTTCCTAGGTAGGAATTCACGCCCCAGAGCCGCAGCGCTCCCCACAACGCTCGTCCCACACGAGGAATTTACTGAAAACGTTGCTTTTATCGGTCACAAAACCTGAAGTAACCCAAACCCACGGAAGCAGGCGCAGAAAAGACCCCTCCAAACCCTGGGGACATCCCGTGCCTGAGGGATCTGCTCAGGGAGTGCCAGATGACACCAACACACTGCAGCGTGCAACGGCCTTCAAAAGAAGCCGAAAAAAGGCCCAAAGTGGCCAAAACTGCCAAATTTTAGCGAACATTTTGATTTAAGAACTTGTTTTTGCCCTGCGGATTCTTCACCTCCAAGATCTCCCTCACGGCTGTGACACAGCGCAACGCTGGCCCTTGCTCAACACGCTTCCCCCCCTCCCCCAGTGGAAGATGATCCCACCACCTCGAGAATTCCCTCCTTTTTCCACACTCACAGATCTTCAGGCACGTGAAAAACACGACATCCTCAAAACGGGCACCACAACTGGCCAGCACAGCCCCACCCAGGTCCTCTGCAGCCTCCTACAAGGCTGGGATGGCTCTGGAAGCCGCTGGTGGCAAGGAACAGACTGATGACCCTCGTAGCTCCTCTCCCGGTGATCCGGGTCTCTTCCATGAGCCCTGCTGGTGGGGACAGGCGGGGAGGAGCCGGCTGCTGTTGCTTTTTTCCCCCCCCTCAGAAGCCTGGCCCAAGCATTCTCCAAGTCCGATGCCAGCCGTGCCGCGTATCCCGGTGATTCCCGACCCCGCCGCCTCTCTCTTATCTCCTCCTCCTCCTGCCAAGCCAACGCTTTCATCTTCCCAAAAAAAAAACCAAAAGAAAAGAAAAGAAAACCCACCCAAGCCAAGCAAAGATAAACCACCCCTTAAGACAACACCAAACACCAGCTCTTTGTGCCGGAGAGAGAGACCAGCCCGGCGTGACCTCGCACGCCCGTCCCAGCACGAGCCTCCTCCCGCGGAGCTGCCGGGAACGCAGCGGCACGGGAACTCCTGTCCCTTTTCCCAGCGGACAAGAAGGGGCTCGTGCAAGTATCGGGACCTCCCGTCCCTCCTGCGTCCCCGGGGGTTCGCTCCGGAGCCCGTTCCCACCGTGTGATGCGGGAATGAGCGGCCCCGGCCCCGCGCCGTGCCCCACGGAAAAATCCTGCCCCCGAGCCCCAGCCTGGCTCAGCTCCTGCTGCCAGGCAAGGGCGAGCCGAGCACGGCCAGTCTGATGGAGGAGGGAGGGGAACGAAGGCGATTTTGGCTGAGCGTGTGCTGCCAGTGCCCGGTGTCCTCCCTGATGTCATCCTTCACAGGCAGAGCGGGAAGGACGGGGAAGGTTCCTTTTATAGCAGCGACTCCGGAGCACGAGCCCCGCTGGATATCCCATCACCAGCTACTCAGAAACTCAAATACAGATCAGTCTCGAGGGCTCCTTTTCGGGAGTTTTCCCTGCAGGACCCCCTGCTGCTGCTGCCCAGCACTGATGTGGCGGCAGAGGAGCGTCCTGGAGATGAAGGCACCACACAGCAACCCCAAAGCCCGCCCCAAATCCCCGAAAACGGTGCCGTGTTTCAAAAACCTGGACGTGCAGGAAGGTGCTGGAGGTGCTGCACGGGGCAGGAACCCTTGCGAGGCTTACGGGGCCACGGGAAAGGTTTTCCCGGGACAACAGCCCGGGTCCTCCCGCTCCACAGCAACGCCTCCCGGCAACAAAACCACGACACGTGCTGCACGCCTGTCCTGATAACGCAGGCAAGTAAATAAAGCCGGACTCGCTTCCACGGTTTCAGGACTACCATGGGCTGCAAGACCAGCCACCCGCGCTGGCATCCCCCAAAAAAAGCGAGGGGTGTCTCCGGCGGGACGGTCCTTGGTGCGAGGGATGCTGCCGGAACGCCGGCACGGAGAGCGAGGCGCTCCCCAAGGACAGGTTCCTCCACTCCACAATTAAAAACCCGGAGGTGGTATCTGCCCAGACGTCTCTTGGTGAGGCCAGTGAGATCAAAGGAGACCTCAACAGGGACCTCTTGCCCGGGGGAGGGCTTGGTTCCCTGAAGCCACGGACGTTTTTGCCTCCACAAAGTCCTGCAGCAAGGAACTCCATGGATGGGCTGGAAGGCAATGGAAAACTCGTCTCCCCCAGGAACAGGCTCTCATCTGATGTCCACCAGCCCTCAGAAGGGGCAGAGTTCAGTCGTGGCCCACCCTGCCCTTGCTGTCTGCTCAGTGTTCTTTCAAGAGATAAAACACCTCCTAATCCAGGCAGGGCGCTCCCAAAGGTGTCCTGGCTTTTTAGCAGGGAGCTGTGGATGGATGCTCCTCTGGCAGGACAAGGAGTTTGACCCAGACGAGTCCCACGGGGACCAACAAAACCATGAAAACCCAAAGCCACATCCAGCGCTGCGCTCCCAGAGGAGTTCAACATAAAAGCCATGAACTCAAGCTTTAAAACCCTTGGACGGAACAGGAGGGCCAGGAGAGAACTTCCTCCAAGTTCTCACAGCCCCTCCAAAGTCCTTCACAAGCCCAAGAGTTCGGCCAACAGCCAAAGCAAGACTGTTCCTGAAGGATGCTCGGGGCCAAAAGCACGGACCAAACGTCTCTCAAAGCAGGGAAACTTGGATTTGAGCTGGATCAGGCAACAGCCCGAGCTCCCACAGGCGGTCGGAGTTGGAGGAGAAATGAAACCCACGTTTCCAGAGCCACAGTACGACACTTTGAAAGAAAAAGGGGTCTCGATCCTGCCAGAATCGCCAGGAAAATGCATACAGGACACCACGGTCACCCGGGAGATCTCGGGCCAGCACCCACAAAGAGCAGAGGAAGGGAAACCACGGAAGTCAAAAGGAGGGGAAACAGCTTCCTACCTCCGCGGGGGCTGCAAGAACCATCTCAGAATCACCTGGGGCGGGGGGGGGGGGGGGCACTC
>VXAZ01001167.1:0-20323 GCA_013399875.1 Gymnorhina tibicen
TAATATCAGCTAACATACAAACAAATCTAAATCCATGAGATTGCCAAGGAAGAAACAACTAAATAAGAGATATTTGAATGTCAGGTAATCAATAAACACTAGAGAGTGCTTTGCAGAATATTCAGAAAGATTTCCTGTCCATGTCAGACAACTGATATCTTTTCTTTGTGTAAAACAACTAACATATTTCTAAGGAAGGCTGTTCTGCATCGAGGCAGAATCAAGAATTAAAAAATAGTATAATATTATAAANATCGAGGCAGAATCAAGAATTAAAAAATAGTATAATATTATAAAAGTTGACCTAAAATGAATTAAAACTGGATAGTAGCCTTGCTGTGCATAGTCATAATTGCTTTATGTGAATATTTATTTATTCTGTGATTGAACTAGTATCATGGTACATCATGCAGTGTTTTTTTAAACAGTTTGGGTGCAAAATATTGTGGTGTAGTGGACTTATTGCTTAACTAATTATTTTTTTAGAGCAATTCCATGTATCTGTTCCCTTGCATTTTTTATTGCTTCATCTGAATTGTGTTTTAAAATAAGGTATGTTAAAAGATATACTTGTGTCTAGAAAATGGTTAATCTGATATAATGAATGAATCTTCTATTTAGCACAGAATTCCTATGTCTATTTACGTTTACTAAATCAGGATTTCCTTTTTTTTTCATTATTTTCTGGAATGAAAACACAATTCAGTAGAAAAGCAATGAATTTAATTCACTCTAGCTTGCCATTTTTTCGTTTTGGTTTTTTTTTTTAAAGGATCTCGGACAATTACTGAATATTTGCAAAAACAGTTTCTTACTCCTAGATATTTATAACTTGTAGTAAAAACTTTTATTCTTTTTAGATTTTATATTTGGCATCAGCTATTTATTTTGTAGTTTTTTTCTTTAAAACTTTGTGCTTTCCTTGTCAGAAACTGAGACTACAGCATCAAAACCAGCTATCTGAATATAGCAGAAATAATTTATTTACAGTTTTTCTATCCAATTCTGTTGCATGAACTATATATTTACTAATTATGAAACATATATAGAAATCAAAATGATTCGTAAATGAAAAAGAGACAATGTAAAAACAAACCTCCTTCCTGATTAATTCAGTCCTTTCTGCTTTTATTACACATGTTCTAAAAGAGTATCTAATTTGAATTTAAATGCTTTGATGCACAAGTTAAGATACAATTTAAGAAATTTTAGAGGAAGAGTAAAGGCACGCTAGATTTAGGGACAGTGTCAGCTGTAAGGAAAACATATATAGGACCAAGAACACATACAGAGAGATTTCATGCAAATGTCTTCCCCAAGAGATTAAAAACAATAGTTTTGTAAATATGTTTTAAGGAATATGAAACATATTTTGTTAAAATGTAAAAAAAATCTGATATTAGAATTAGTTCTTCAAAGCAAGATTTTCCTAAATATATGATATGTCTAAGAATTTTATTTCATAGTTTAGACTTCCACAACAGAATTATTATGAATTTATGTGAATAAAACCCCTATAAATATGAAACAGCCAAGCGATCCTGTACCTGAGAACCACATAATTTGCTAGATTAAGGTTAAATGTAATCCATCTGTATATACTTAAACAAAGTACTTCAAGTCTTCTAATTTAGATTGCACTTTCACTTTTCTTCAGTAAATAGCCTCCACAGGTGTTATGATCCAATTGTTATTATTATTATTAAGGTTCTTTAGAAATTCCTCTGCCCAAATTAAGGTGCAAAAGAGACCATATGCCAGTGACAATAAAATAGGTTTTATTTGATGGTAGGTGAGAGAGAGAGAGAGTGAGAGAGAGAGAGAGAGAGAAATAGAAAATAGGTGGGGGGGACAGAAAGAGAGTAACAGGGACAGAATAAGGAAAATATCACCACTCCATGGATCCCAACAGTGTTCCCCTGATCCTCTCCAGCTGGTCTTGGTGGTGAAGGTCCCCCTGCAAAGCATGGAATCCAATGGGTAGATATGCTCAGGTTGGGAGGCATGTCCGGGCATGTCCCCCTGGGGGAAGGGGGCAGTCTCTTACAGCAGACTCTGGGTTTGTTGCATCACTGCAGTCCTGTGGGGCAAAGCCTCTCCCGTGGATGTCCCGTGGGGTTGGGGGTTCCACAGCTGGGCCAGTTTGTGTAATCGAAGGATGGGTGTTTATGGCCTCTCACCAGAGGTTACACCATGCACCCAAAACCCTCCTCCTCCCCCCCTCGGTTGTGTAAACCTGGTTTCTGTGAGCTGTGCTCTTCCCCCCACCCCAAATTCAGCTGGGATGGCAGCTGGAGGCTTTGGCCTATTGTGGATGCATACCTTTCCTCAGCCTGAGCTGATTAAACAACAGGTTTCCTTTAATCTAACCAGCAGTTTTCAAGGAGGTTTCTGTGGCTGTAGCTTCATATCAATGTTTGAGGCACGAACTATTTCAGTCTCTGACAACAGGAAACAAAGTGGAAAGCTTGAGATATATAGAAATATTGAATTATCTGTTGTTTGAGATGATAGATGACACAATATAAGCTTAGATCTTAATAAATTTCAAGCACAGTAATGGGAATCAGAGATTTGTTACTAAATTAAAATTTTTTGGAATATGAGTTGTTTTGTATTTTAAAATACTATGTAAGCATACTGCAAAGCATATTCTTGTAAGAACAGAGTGACTTTTATTTTTTAACATTCCATTAGAAGTAATGCAAAATAACAAATGTCTTTTTAAAAATTATTCATTAGAAAAAATAAAAGAACCTATTACTTCTTCTATGATAATTTGTCATGGAAGACATGACAATGGTGACAAGAAAGAAGTATTATGAACTGCTTTTGCCTCCCAAGATTCAGGCTGCCTTTTTTGTTGTTGCTATTGGTTTTTTTTTGGTTTGTTTCTTTTTCCATTTACAACTAAGGTTTTAACTTAAAACACAAATCTGATTTGTGTTTTGATCTCCTAAAGTGAAAATATATTCTCAGTTTCTCTTGAGAGGAAAACAAAGTGTCCCTGACAAAGAAAGAGCCATCAAAACTGGCAGTAAACATTAATGGTTAATTTTAAGAGACTGCAAAGAAGAAGAATTACAATTCATAGTGGAAGGATAGGTAGTAAACTACTCCATGCAGTTTTGACTTGAAAATAGTAAATGCAAATGTAAAATAAAGATCTGCTAAAAGTGCATGTCAGAAAACATTCCCATAACCCAAATCTCCTCAGCTGGTGAAATTGATTTAGTTAGTATAAGACATGGAGATAAGAACCAGCTTCAAAATGTGTCTTAGACACGATGGCATAAATGACTTCCCTGCTTAACTTTTTAAACGCTTCCTCTGTTTATAGTGGAATCCACATTCCAAAGTAAAATACCCAAGTGCCTTTCTTAGCCAGTGCATGTTTAAGAGCTTTAGCATGCTGTTCTAAAACAATTTAGCATTCAGAGCAGGGAGCTGACTCAACATTGCAAATAAGAAATATTGAGTATATGTTAATGATTGCCACTATCTGCATCCATTCAAAGTAATCCACCCTTGAAGATGTGTGCCAATTCTGCTTACTTGAAGTGTGAAGCAGACAAATCAGCCCAGTAGAAGAGCCTCAACAGGAGGGAACTATCTTGCCCAGACAGAGGCACTTCTGAGCATGTGAAGAGTTGATACTGTAGGCATTTGGAAAAGATAAGTTAAAAAATGCAGCTGCTATGGTGTTTACAAGGCCTTTATAGTTAGCCAAGAGGATCCTTGATTTGCAGGTATTTCAATTCCCACTGTAAGCATCTGAGTCTTTATGATCTGGCCACAGGTTATTTTCACTGCTATTTACAGGAAGCACAGCAGAATGAAACTTGGTTTCTCTGAGGGGTATTGTATTAGTCCATCTACTTTAGCAGGAGAAAGACTGACATCTACCAAGTAATTATGCTATCCAAAAGATGCCATTCTCTCTGTCTCTCTTCTTCCCTCTCTGCACAGTTCTGTATGTGTGCAAGAAACAGAGACTGAGAAGGAGAGAAAATTGCCCCAAAATAGTAATGGAACTCCTTTGAAATGCAAATGAAGATTATGGAGACATCTTATTAGTGATATATTCTTTTTCTTCAAACTCATAAATTTTGGAAGTTTCTGTTTTCAGAAAATATTTTCAGCCGTTAAAGGACAAAAAGACCTTGAACAAAGGATTTGGTTGGTTACAAGCCTTTCAATTCACCTTTTGCATACTCTATTAAATTCTATAGGAAGGTGTAATAAATAATATTCTGAATGTGACTTCTAGATTGTAAGACTGATAACAGGAATGGCAAGTTGTCCTGAGACTGTATCCCCAAGAGGCCACTTGCTTCCTTATTTCAGTTCCAGTGTCCTTTTTTGTGCCTGCTTAGGGCCTCAGTTTTTGCTGATCAGTGTAAACTAGCTATGTACATTACAACCCTGAGGCAACATTTGAAATGCATGTAGAACTGTAATCTTTGTCTGTTAGGTGTTTGTGTTTCTATCACAATGCATGGACAAGGCAAAATGGGAGGATTTGTGTTATTTGATAATACCTTAATTCATCTTTTATCTGTGAGCAGAAATGCCTTGTAAAACCTAGAGCAAAGAATATAAACACAAAGGCAAGATGAAAAAAAGAGGTGTTACCAAAAAGCACCTACTGTGAAATAACTTACCAGCACTTCAAAAAATGTTAGGGATGGAGCTGAAGTTACTCTTAAAATACTTCCTTTGTTTCATTATTTAATTCTTATGCTTCCCTTCAAAAAATCCAGCTGCACAGCCAATACCATAGTCTCCCGTCCTCCTTCTAACTTCATTCAAAGGTAAAATTAATGAAATTCCAAAATTCACCATAAAATTCTGTCCAAGCTGTTAACTGCCAGCAAGGGATCTGAGATGTGAGATCATAAATGCATACTAAAGGCAAGTATTCACGAAAACTAAAACTCATTGGCAACCCCTGTTTCTTGTATCAGAAGTCTCTTTATGGGGGATACAAGGGATAAAAGACCTGCAGCTTTATCTAATTCAAAATAAATATTCAAAGCATATGTATGTTAATTGATACAGTGCTCTAATGAACTGATCAGTAGTTATTTAAACTGAAACAAAGTAGCATTTAATGGAAAACTAGGAATGTAAAGTGTGTGTTTAATGTAGGAGCTTTCCCTAACTGGGAAACAAATATTCGAAGCTTGGAGGGGCATAAAACAACCTGTTCATCTGCCTGGAACTGCAGGACACCTGCACTCCCACTGGGGTCCCCTCACCAGCTCACTCAGCCTTAAACCAGAGTCTGGAACCCTTCAGGGCAGGTGAAGAGTTCAAGGAGCTCCAGGGTAGTAGTAACAGCCCTGAACACTGGCAGCAGGGGACATTTCAGCACAATCTCAGTCACTTGCTGAAGGCTCTTCTTGAAAAAAAGGGGAATCCTCAAAGAAAGTCACTGGGAACTGGAGCTGGGAGCAGGCAGCTGTAACAGCAGGAGCATGCTAGTATTCGGGGCCTTAAACATGCAAATGGGAGGTAATAAAGACTCCTGCAGATCACAGCAGAAAGCAGAGGCCACCACCAGGCATCTGCCCCAGTCCCAGCAGCTCTGCAGCTCTGCTTTTGCTCCGCCTACCCACACCTGGTACGTGATGCTCAGCAAGCAACTGAAGGAGACTGAGGCCCACCTGCCCAGGTAGCTGGTGGGAGAAGGCAGCTATATAACCACTGACCTTGTGCAGGTTGACCACCTACACAGCTGCAGCCTTCCCACTGTGCAACATCCCACAGGGGAAAGTGACTCCAGCCAGGCAAAAGGCTACCCCTCTCCCCTGCACCCTGCTGAGCTCCCCAGCTCTGTGCCAGCTGGCAGAGATACAAAGATCATCCAGATAAAGACAGCTCTGCCAGCATTGTTCAGGATGTGTTTAGTCAGATTAATCTCTTTAAAGGACTCCGCAAGTAAAAGGCAACAACAGAACTGTAAGAGATGGAAATCCAGTCTGGCCTGGCTCTATTTGTTCCATAAACAGGCAAGAGGAGAACTGTGCAAAGAAAAAAGGTAGGGCATCTCTGGGGGGATTCTACACTGCCAGCGTTACTGATTGGCTCTGCTACAGAATTAGGAGCAAGATTTCAACCTGGCTATGGATTTGCTTTCATCTATGAATGTCCTGTTTAAGCAGTCTCTGGAACACCTGTTGCCATTGGCTACACTCTTCCCAGGACTGCCAGCACAGAGGAACCAGGATCTGAGAAGTCAAGATTTTGCCACTCTCTACAAAGAAGCAGAGAACTCCCAGTTGCATATGTGTGGGTGTGCAGGAATGCCAGGAACTGGCATGACAGTGTACACCAGAGTGACTAAAGAGGAGGCCAGCTCCCTATGAAATGCTGTAGGTGTGCTCCTCTCTGTCTCTGTCCAAGAACATTGGACATCAGTGGTGCAGAAACTTGAACTGTGGAGGATGGTAAATGAGCAGCCTCACAAATTCCAACACAGGCTCTCTTGTATCTCTTGTACCACCCTTCTCTTGTGTGAAGGGGTGATGCAGAATGCTGTCACGATGGCTTAGGTCAGAGCATTTACCCACATGAATATGGGACCGGGACTGCTCAAGCATGCCCTGGCAAAAGTCCTCTTGGAATTACTTTAAAATACTTATTCCAAAAGGTCTTTTAGAAGTTGTTTCCTCACGGTGCTGTTAGTTGGGTGGAAGATGGCTCAGTAAGTACCCAGTCTGTACTGTAACAGATCCCGGACAAATGCCAGGACCACCTCTCACTCACTGGTCCTGTGTGTTGGCTGTAGAACTGTCACAGACCCCTTTAGCATGCTTTATTCCTTGCTGAGGACCTGATGGAAGACTGAAGCAAAAGAACTGTCCCACTGATGCTGGAAAAGCTCCAGCACTACCAGGGTCATGGAACCCTCATGCTTTCTGTAGAAGGAGGCAACTACTGCCCCACATCACCCCAGAGTCTTACAAAGGAGAGTTGGAAGAGGAAGGCACCAAAAGAAAATCTCCCAGCATCTCCAGCTCTGTGCACATTGCTGTCCCGGGCAGGGAAAACTACAGTCTTAACAGTCTGTTTCATATCAACAGGACTCCACAGTGCTTGCAGGGCTGGGATTTTTACTTCAGGTGACACACAAACTCAAACCAACCCTGAACAACCCTGAAAATTGAAGGAAACTGCTCTCCTACAACAGTAATAAGCACATGACCGTAACAAGCAGTAACAGCCAAGCCAAGTGACTGTGCAGCTGAATTACCATGGCACCAGCTGAACATTGTAACTGAATAGGGCAGCCTGGCTTGAAGACAAATAAGATGAAAAAATGACAGAAAGGGAAGGGGGGCAAGTAATGAGAGATATCCTTACTCAACTGAATTTCCTGGGATGGATTTCATGTGAGGAGCATTCCGAGAGTGTTTGGAAAGAGAAACAGCTGACAACTGGGAGTATTTATTGTTCTCTTTCCTCCCCATGTTGGAGGGCACATTCTCTGTTTGTAGGGCATAGGAATGGCAACATGGGCTGTTGGGTGCTTTCTGCAGGGAATCCAGGAAGATGCGCTAACCTTTCAAGAAATCATGGTCCTGAGAAGAGAGGGATGGAAGGGATGGGTATGAGAGTGACACACAAACAGGGGCACTGTCCAGGATGATGCTCATGACTGAGGCAAGTGTCCCAAAGCATCCGTCATATAGGGAGCAGTGGGCTGGCACTCATCCGTGTGGTTGTATAGCAGAGACGATGAAATGAATCCAAGCATAGCCAGCAGGAAAATGTCTTATTTAATTAATTAATTGTCCACTTATATGTCTTAAACACACAAGGAGATTGGTCAGTAACCAGCCACCCCTTAGGCTCATTGGCTAAGGTCTTATAACACCCATTTCAATAACATTGAACCAGTGTATCATAAACAAGACTCAGACAAACACCAGGTATCCAGATAGTTATACCAATACATCTTATTGTTTTCATAGCTTGCATGATAAAGAAAAGATTCACACAGAACACTGCAAGAAGCTGGAAAATCTTTCTAATATGCTTTTCTGTATCCACACATCCGTGTACCCTTTGGGGTGCATGGGGGCCCCTCTGAAGCCCATAACCTCATACTCTTGAGTGGGACCTACAGACAAAGCCTTCAAGAGCATCTCTGCCTGGGCAAGGGCACAACAGGGAAGCAGGGGCTGATAGAAGAGGATGGAGACATCACAAAGCCAGAATTGCGCAGATCCGACTTCTCCCACTCAGTAATGGGGTGGGAGAGGGACAACCCCAGCCAGCTAAGGATCTTATCCATGAATGTGAGATAGGCTGTGCGGAGCCACCCATCCTTGCTTCTGCTGCTCCTCCTCTAACTGCCCATGGAACTGCAGCCCTGGCCCAGAGGCTCCAGAGGAGAAAGTTCTTTGTGAAGGAATAGCACCTGTATGCCACAGAGAAAAGCGGTTATACGTACAAGACATTTACATGATTCTCCAGGGAGACTGGACAGTTATTTGGAAGAGAAACGTGGATGGGAAATGAAATTCTGAAGTGTTGGAAAACCCAAGAGTAAGAATAGCTCAAAGTGGGTAGAGTACTTGTGAGGGGAATTATATACATGTGCACTTTTTCACTCCTGAAGCAGACACTATTATCAGTGCTGGAAGTAAGATATCAGACTAGTTAGACCCTTTTCTGATTCAGTTTTATGTTTGTACAAGGTAAGAAGGGAGGAAAAAGAAGGGTCCCAATAAATGAAGGAAATTATGCTAAGTATTGTCATCTCCTTAAGTGTGTAGGAGGACAGAGGAACTGAAATGTAGGTGAGAACAAGCATTGTGGTGACAAGCCTTAACAGAAAGGACAAAAAGTTCAAACTTTCCTCCTAAAAGAAACCAAGAGCTGGCTGTAAAAGAAGGACTAACTCACTGTGTGTTAATAATATAGAAAATAATATGCTTTTGACAGCAGCATGTTTGATGCATTGAAAAAGAACAAATTAGGATGCAGAGGAGGATTGCTCTATCACACACGAGGGAATAATTTTTTGTAAGAGAATATGTAGACCTTGAGGTGAGCTCCTACTAGTCATGCTTCTTCCTGTTAAAGATTCTAGACTGTGAAATCCAAGAGGCACTTCTTGTGTTACCTGGGAACACAATGTTTTTTACTCTGGCTTCATAATCAAATTAGGTCCCACTATATTTGCACTTAATACTAGAATTATGACCCATAATCCAGGTGAAATTACACCTGCAGGCTTCTTTCTGATTAAGAGAATAGGAAATACATGGAGAAATCTTTTCTTGAAAGATTAAAAAATTCAAAATGACCATGATATACTTCGGCTTTGACCTTTCACATTCCTTGATTTGAGAGATTTGTTCATCAAGATTTCTACTACACAAGAGGAACTAGAAATAATGGGGAGTGCCACTAAGAAAGAGTTGGAGAAAAAATGTAAATAGCCTCTTCTTCCATCACTAGACATCACTGAAAAGAGCCTGACGCTCTTCCCTTTGCACTTGCCTTTCAGTTTCGTTGTTGAGGTTCCCCCTGAGCCTGCTGTTTAGCCCCTGAGCTAAACAGTCCCAGCTCTCTCAGCCTTTCCTCACAGGAGGTGTGCTCCAGTCCCTTCATCATCTTGGTGGTCCTTTGCTGGAAGCTTTTCAGTATGCCTGCACCTCCTATGCTGGGAAGCCCAGCACTGAACACTGTGCTCCAGGTCTGGCCTCACCAGTGCTGAGTAAAACGAAATGATCCCTTCTCTTGACCTGCTGGCAACTCGTCTCCTAGTGCAGCTGAGGATACTGTTTGCCTACTTTTCAGCAAGGGCATGTAGCCATCTTGTTTAATTTTGGTGCCCACAAGGGCTCCCAGATTCTTTGCTGCCAAACTGCCTCCCCTCCCATGTTCTTCCCTATTGGCAGTGTACCCCTTTTCCCCGCCTGGGTATCCCCTCCTTGTCACGGTACCATTGGCTGTTTCATGTTCTCCCCTCCCTTTTTGCTGGGGTATAAAACCCTACGTCTGTATTGTAACCTCAGTTCTTCATGGATTTTCCTTGGTTCGTGGTCTCCATGCCCTCCGTACTTCGTTCTCAATAAACCCTTCCCGCCTTCTACGAAGAACCCCCTCTGCCTCTTCTTTACCTCCTCCACGTGCCCTTAAGACCGGTGGACTGGGCGATGCTGGAGTTTCGCCAATCTCCTGCACCTGCGAGCGGCTTCCGTCATCCCCTCCTGTGCAGAGCAAGAGCCCGGTGCTGGTCATCTGCTAGCCTGACAGAGCGCTGCGGCAGTAGATAGCTAAGGTAATACAGTACTTACCCTTCATGTCTGCAATCCTTAACCAAGCTAAGGCAATAGAGAGGCTGCGTATTAGACCACCTTTTATCCTATTCGCAATCTTGTAGACCATTCTCTTTCTGATTAATCTCTCTGCAAGGTTTTCAGCAATTGGTCATAAAAAAAAAAAAATACCATTAATTCAGTTTTATAAGTCTTTTAAAGGTGGAAGCAAAGAGAAGGCCCAGTGATATTTCATCAGCGAGTCTTCCACTGGTTTGACTGCTTGAGAATGGCCACGTCAGTTCTTCATGAACTCAACATGAAAGAATATGAAAGAACTGAAAGAATAAGACACACACTGTTACAGTGGGAACTTAGTGGCAGAAAAAAAAATAGCTTTTAATTTTTTTTAACTATCTCTGTAAGTGTTCTCTGTCTTTTGTACAAAGCTGGTTTTGCCAAACCACACACAAAAGCTCAAATTATTAATTCCATGACACACATTTCTTTTGAGGAAAATGTACTTAAAAGGAGTCTTTTATTGTTGTTATCCAGGGTTCTTTTCAGTCCTTGACAGAGGATTATAAAAGGATAAACAGGGCTGCTAAACAGATGATAATTCCTTAGCCAAAAATTGCTAACAGAAAGTGACTACTTGTCACTTCCCATGGCATCAGATAATTCTTGGTTTATTGGCCTATGGCTCAGCAAATTATTCCTGTGGCTGCAGGATGCACAAGTCTATGTCTACATATATGTGAAGCCACATGGTATAATGCCCAAATGCCAAAACATGTGAGAATGTATTGAATGTCTTCCTTACTCATTTAGTCCTGGGACATGTAATCCATTCCTGTGATAGGTGCCAAATGAATTCAGAATGCTGTGTGGTACTACAGAGAATTTTTTCCTAGCTCTAATGAAGTGAGTTTATGTAAAACTTGGAAGATTTTTGCCAATATTTTTGTCTTTTTTATTGGATAATAAAAATAATAGGAATTCTACAAAACAATAACTCTAGCATGTAAACTACCATAAAAATCACCAGTAGCAGGTATATCTATGTTAATAAAGTATATATATTTATACATGTTATTATAAATGCATATAAATGTATATACATTAAAAATATATTTATATATGCTATTATAAATTACTATGAACAATCAAATACAGCACCAATCAGTAGAAGAGCAGCAGTAAATACAGCAACATCTAATGTAACAGCAGCAGCCAGCTAGGAATATACTACTAGAAGTAGTAGCATACAGGTTGTGTACAAATACATGTATAGTATACAACTAGGTATACACTAGGCATACACTGTTGCAGATATACAAGCATATCATAAGGTTATCAACAGTATGACACCNAGAGCTGGAAAAACAAACCTACAAAGAAGAGGGGGACCAATAAGATAACAGGCAGAGTCTCATCTCAAAAAGGAGTCTAGAGCCAGACAGGCATCCCTGGCGGGAGTCCATGATCTCTTAGAAAGTTTGTGTGGGATTCAATCTGCTTAAAAAGAGTACATGCAACATGAGAAGATCTCAGAGACAGAGGCTCCATTTTTGATAAAAATTAGGTCCCTTTTATATCTTAGACATAAAAGGTCATAGGGTGCCACATCTTTAAACCACCAATAAGTACCTGTTAATTTTGGTTTTTCATCTGTAACAGCCAATGATGATGATGTTTTCTGTTCTTTCAAATCCATTTTATTTTTCCAGACGTTACCACTTTCTCATATGACAAGTTGTTGTTAATGTTTCTTGGTTTTGCACTTAGTCTGGTGGCTCAGGGTAACTCTGCTTCCTAGGTATGGCAGCTGTACTTTGAAGAGGCCAGTTGCACTTTTCAAGGACGTTTTTGATTCCAAACCCTAATTTCCAGGTTCACAGCTCCCAGGCTGGGGCAATTTCTCTGTCAGTACTTTTCAGTAGATATTTTCTTCTGCTCACTAATTTTCCTCTTCTAAGAACGAACACATCAGATGGCAGTGGGGCTGAGAGATTTCACTGGCCCTTGGGCAGATTTTTTGTGCTCACAAGCAGTGCCTCCTTGTCCTTGCTAATGCCCTGCCACTCCTCCTTATTCCTGGTTCTTTACACAGCATGGAAACAGAAACTGGGTGTCTGTTCCAGCTGCAAGCTTCTAGAGCCATTTGGAAATAAAGGGAGCAGCACGGGGAGGAGGTATTAGAGAAAAGAAGGATCTTTTTTATGCTCACTGGCCCTTTACTAATCTGCATCTCTTCTTCACTGCCTGTGATGGAATGCCAAGAGAGACACTAGAAAAAGCAGGAGGAGAAGTCAACAGTGAGCGAAATCACAGGCTTTGTCTCTCCCACCTTTGGGGAATAAATAAGACAGGAAGGAAGTAAAAACAATCCAGAGTCCCAACTTTTGTCAGCACTGCCCTAGGCCAGTGAAATTTAATATGATTTAGTTAGAAGCTCATTAACATGTGAAAGCAATTTGGTTAGAATGAAAATCTGAAAAGGAAAGAATATGAAGACAAGACAGGCCAGACAGGCATAATGAATACTAAGTAACACATACGGTTTAGCTCCAAAAACATTTATAAGGTAAGCCATAAAAGAAGCAGGCTTTCCACAAGTGTACACTACCAGGGAGAAAAGAAAACCCTGTTTGATTCAGGCATAACTGTACTTTTCAGTATTCTTTTTTTGTGACCAGCGTTGGCCAGAATTTTTAAAGTAGAGATGTTTATCCTGTTAGCACAATATCAATGTCTGTATGAGGTAAAAAAATTCAGATTTCACACTGAATTTGTGTTATGTGGCAGACATCACCCTGTTGAGGACTTGCAAAATGGCTCATAAAACTGAAAAGGTGGGTTCTGGAGTCAGTAAAATCATTGGTGCAGACCCAATATCAAGTTAAATTTAAAACATCTTTTTCTATTCTGGTATTTGTACCATGTTTCTTAATGCTTTCTATGTAGAAGGAAAAAAAATGAAGAAATGCATGAAGAGTTTTGAATATCAAATATAATTGAGACATTTTATCTTAGTTCATAAATAGAAAAATTTGATTAATGAATTACTTGTTTTTAATAATTCATCAAGTTTGAATTCAGAGCCAGTTGAATTTTTCTATACAAATGAAGAGAGAATAGTCAACAGTTATTTTTAATTTAAAGATTTTTTAAAAGTTTGATACCATTTCTTACTATCTCTTTATTTTGTCCTCTGTCTCCTCACAATTATTTTCATCAGCAGACACCCTGCAATCTTGCCTCTGGCCATGAGCACAGAAATTAGTGCCAATGTATTATTTAGAGAGGCTGATCAAGTCTTCCTAGTGTGGGTAGAAAAAAGGTACAAAGTACCATCTTTTGCCTTCAGAAAGACAGGCATGAATGCTGAGCATGGATCAAATGAACTTTAAAATGAGATGAAACTTCATCCATTCTGATTCCCTAGTCATAATTAAAAAACCCAAAACAACAAAACCCCACTCCTCTCCTAGCAAGATGTTTTATTTAAAAAGCAGACTGTATGTTGAAGTGGAGATGAGACTGTCTTACCTTTTAAGCATATTAACAAGTTTTCAAATATTCACATTTCCTCTGACCTCTGAATAAACAACATGAACAATCTGGCCAGCTGCTCTGCACTACATTTCAGAGTGTTAATACAAAGGAGCTAAGGTGCACTTGATGTGTGAAAATGATGAATAACAATAGGATATATCTGGCAAATGTGATACACAGGTTAAAGTCAAGTTCACCACAGAAGGAGTTTTGATGGAGTCAAATAATTACATCTTTCTCTTTTTCTGTGTGTATACATAACATCCAAAATAGCTTACATAAAAAATATTAAGATTTTAAGGTCAAGTACTCAAGAGCAGGGTAACTTCCTGAGAGAGAATCCCCATAAACCTTAAAAATGCCCCTTGAACAAATTTTTTATGACATAGTTTGTAATTAGAAATTAGTTTTTTAATAGGAAGCTTCTGGCTCTGGGGTGTGAATCAGCCAATATCAGGAGAGAGTTGTCCTTTCTGCTACAATAGCATGCAGAGACATATGAGCCACCAGCTCCAGTCCAGCTTTCAGAGAGAGGGACCCTTTCAAAGTGTCCAGATCCTTCTGCTCTTTCTGCCATTCCCCCTTCCCTTTTCCCTCTGCTTCTCTTTTGAGAGGAAAGAGAAAAGGGGTGTTTCCTGTCTGTCTCTGCTAGTTACCTTGATCTTGACTGTTTTTAATCACTTTTGCTCCTGCTTTTTTTTTTCTCCAGGGCTTCCTGTCAGTTTTCTCTCCCTGCTTTTCTATTTGTATTTACATTCAGACTGCTTTTAGCCCAATTTCCCTTTTTGCTGCTGTCAGCGTCTGTCTCACCCATATTATCATTTTTCTCTCTGTTTTTACCTTTGTTGCTGTATGATGTTTAGCCCAGTTTATGTGGTTGCCTTGGGGGTAAAGTTGTCACTGTACTGTACAGTTCCTGCCTGGCTGAAAACCAAAAAAATGTGCTACATGTGTATCTACAGTTTATGTCCATGAAGGTGATGACAGTGTGAAGCAATGTCACTGTGCAGCAGGGTCACTTATGTCAATGCAGGAAAAAAAGCTCTCTTTGCATTAAGATACAGCAAGTTGCCCAATGCATCAAGAGCCCTATATGGATTGCATCAAATGTGCCACAATGTGGGAAGGGAAGTCAGGTAGGGAGTGTGGTCTCTCATTTTTCCACAGTGCCTCCATTCTTGGTAAAGCAATCTTTTGTAACATCACTGCTGTCTGCAGTGAAACTTTCCTGTCAGGTAGACAAATAACTTTTAAGAAACACTAGTAAATCCTGAGATATTATCCCATGGTGATTTCTGATTTGCTTTTGCACTTCATTATGTATCTTCATTTATCATGGGTATCTGGTTTAATTATTAGCTCTTTTGCTTACAGTTCTCTGAAGAAGTTGTTTGCCAGGTGAATTCAGTGGCTTCCTAATACTAGCCTGTAATTTGTTGCTGCAAAATCTTGACAAGAGTCCATGTGTCAAACCCTTTTTTTCAGAAGACAACTCATAGGAGTCACTGTAGTGAAAGTTTCCCATGAGATTTTTAAATTTCTACTGCAGTGAAAACTGCTGAAAATACAGGCTAGTTCTCCATTGTAAGGCTGCCATGTCAAGTTCGCCCTTACTGGCAGTGATAAAAAGAGATACCTTCATTTTAGTGTTTGCTTCCCAGATATAAACTTCAAAACTATGTGCAAAACTTTAGGGAAGGCCAGTGTTATTTTGTTTGCACGTAATGAATTCACATTGCTATTGCTTTGCTTCAAAAGCTCTATAACTTGTATGCATCTGTTCACTATACTTTCGCACCCATATAGTTTTTGAAGCGTCTTCAGTGATGCTGTAGAAACCTATTTTTCTCCTTACTGACTCTTCCTATCTTATTGCAGGCTCTTCTAAAAAGGCAAATCTCTTTAAGCTACCAGTTCAATTTTGTGACTGACTGTTGTACAACATGTTCATTAGACATCTCTGCATTGTATCATTCTTAGATGACTGCTCTGGACATGAAGTTTATCTTCCTAACAAGCTCTTTTATATCTCTCTTGCCTGTGCTAGAAAGATCAGTGTTTTTCTGGATCCCCCTATACTCTTTTGCTGTATTAGCTTGTTGTGTTAACACCTTGCTATATTAAATAACACCTGTGGTTAATTTAGTCCAAGAATTTCAGCTTTTTTTTTCCTAATGTTCTGTGTTTATGTTTCTTTCTTTATATCTGCTTACAGACATCTATTGTTTTTTCCTTCAGAATTAAAGTTCAGAGGACTTTACTGCCCTCTATACAGTTAAATAATGGTTATATTTTCCTGTGACTTACCTTAGACATTACTTGAAGAGACCGTTCCTCAAAAGAAATGTTGAAAGTCTGAAAATGCAAACTTTGTTTTTCTGTTTCATTGTCCAGAACTCTACTGATTCAGGAAATCTAGAAAAACACTTGGCACAGAACATGTGTTCCAGAATTTTCTACTCATTGGTGGTAGAAACACTTTTGTCTTTCCACACCTTTGTTTAGCAATAGTTCAGCATACTAGAAGCCAAAGCTTCATTCTTTTTTCTTAGTTGCTTTCTTCCTTTGCTTCCACTAGAGTGACCAACCAGCTTAAAAGACTTTTTTTCTTTTTCTGCTTGCTCTGTAACTCCCAGAGAAGAAAACCTATCCAAGTTCTCTTTTATCCCCCTTCCTTAGGTCAAAAGAATATTCATGGGGGCAGAAATTGGGCCCCTTTAGGTCTATTCTATACTTTATTGACAACTTTACTTCTTGTGAGAGCAATTACACTTTGAACATTTCCACAGCTGAAGAATCTGTTCTACCAGTGAGAACAACCTCTTGCAAAAACATGTGGACATGACATACTTGAATCCAGTAATTGGTATTTTTTTCTCAGTGCTGTCATAAATTGAATACCTGCTCTTTGTCAAGCATTTGACAGAGAATCCCTTCAGAAGGACAAGCCTTTGAGCTTTGAGTTTCATCTATTTCTTTCCTACAGCCCATTGTTGTTTTGTTTGGTTGGTTTTTTTAGTACTAGTTCACCACTACAAACATACTGTATTCACTATGCCAAACTTGCTAGAATCCTTGTTCTGCTTCACCACTGCTTGCAGCTTTTTTGAAGAATTTTTTGGAACTAATAGCATTCTTGTTATCTGATTTGTCCATGCTCTGCATGCTCTGCTGGGGTTTTCAAAATGATACATTTCACTGCAGTCCTTTCATCTTTCTCCAAATACTGTAGTGGTGTTTTGTAGTATTGTACTGCTGGCTGTTCATGAGCAGATCCACGTACTGCCCTTTTGTGAATTCTGTTTCTGAGCACTGTGTGATTTTTGCCTCTCATACATTTTCTTGTACTATTTGAATTCTCTAGAGTTGTGCTTACTAAGTGATAGCGTGGAAGAGGTGACTTCTTTGAATGGCTTATTCTAGGCAGTTTGCCAAATTTAATTCTGTATCTTCTATAGCCACACTTGGGCTATTTTGTCTTAGATCCAAACCAGGTTCATGTTTTTTATCTGGGACTTGGCTCTGTAAAATTGCCACACTGATTGTTTGGCCTCAGATGATTCATAGTCTTCTGTGCTCTGTGGAGTGTTTCCTTCTTCATCAGACTGCAGAGTTTTCTAAGTGTTGTTCAAACTTTCTCCATTTATCCCTATATTTCTGGAACGCAACTCAGAGGGATTAGAAATTCCCCCATGACTCCAGTCATGGTCTGTTTTCTTTCCCCAGTTTATTGTCTCTTTAGTCCAAGAAACATGCAATGAACACAAAGCCTGAAAAGCAAGAGAAAGCTCCTCCCACTGGAAGTCTGTTCTGTCTTTGTGTAGTGTGAAACACCACACTGGATCTCTTTGTCTGCTGGCTTTATTGAAGGTAAATATTCTTCATTGTACTCTTTCTGCTTTTTGGCCTAATGTCTAGGGACAGGTTGGCTGTGGTAGATGAATCCATGCCAATTTCCTGGAAAGCTGGAAGAAAACAGTCACAGTAATTTCTGGAGATCCTTGCAGTATCATGGAATATGAAAGTATGGAGTAGAACAAACAACAGTTTTTGTACTTAGAGCAGTCACCTCCCTGCCTGTAATGGTTAGAAAATAATTTATGAACAGTATATGTAAATGCATTTTTCAGAAATTGTTCAGATGTTGACATTTTCAGCACATACGACTTTCAAATAATGTTGACTTGGCCAAATATTGTTGTAATTCACGTAAACAAAAAAATGCACTTTCCTGGACTTGTTTTGTCTATACTACTGCCAATCTCACCATATTTCAACCTATTACATAAAACTCCGCATTTGATCAATGTGGTGGGTTGCTGGATGCCAGGTACCCACCAGAGCTGCTCTAGCACTCCCCTCTGCAAGTGGACAGGAGAGGAAATATAGTGAAAGGCTCATGACTTAAAATAAGAACAGGGAGAACCCACTCCTGCTTACCAATTATGGTCAAAACAGACTTAACTTGGGGAAATTAATTTAATTTATTATCAAACAGAACCAGAGCAGGATAATAAGAAGTAAAATACATCTTAAAAACATTTCCCCCCCTTCTCCTCCCTGCTTCCCAGGCTCTACCGCCCCCCTGCCAGAGGCATAGGAAGATGGGAATGGGGCTTATGGTGAGCTCATCACACATTGTTTCTGCTACTGCTCAGGGAGAGGACTTCTTTCACTGTTTCAGTGTGGGGTCCCTCTCACAGAAGGCAGTTCTCCATGAGCTTCTCCAGTGTGAGTCCTTCACATGGGCTACAGTTCTTCATGTACTGCTCCAGCCTGGCTCCCTTTCCACAGTGTGCAGTCCTTCAGGAAAGCCTGCTCCAGCTTAGGACCCCACAAGGTCTCAACTCCTACCATGAAGCCTGCTCCAGTGTGGGCTCCTCTCTCCATGGGTCTGCAGGTCCCTGCCAGGAGCCTGTTTCAGCATGGATTTTTCATGGGTTCAGAGCCTTCTTTTCAGGTGTCCACCTGCTCTGGTGTGGGGCTCCTCCATGGGCTGCAGCTGAATCTCTGCATTCCCCATTGGCCTCCATGGGCTGCAGGGGCACAGCTGCCTCATCATGGTCTGCACCACGGGCTGCAGTGAAATCTCAGCTCTGGTGCCTGTAGCACCCTTTCCTCTCCTTTTCCACTGACCTTGGTATCTGCAGAGTTGTTCCTTTCACGTAGTCTCACTCCTCTGAGCACTATTATATCTGTGCTATAACTTTTCTTCCTTAATTACAGAGGCTCTGCTACCTTGTCTGATTGGTAGGCTCAGCCTTGGCAGTAGCAGGTCCACTTTGGAGGTGGCTGTCTCTGCTGAATGTGGGGGAAGGTTCTACCAGCTTCTCACAAAACCTACCCTGTAACCCACCCCCTGCTACCAAATCTGGTCACATAAACCCAATACAATCGAAAAAACTACTGAAAGTGCCAACTAGAATTACTAGAGTTCATGTTGGCACAAATTAAATTCCCCCATTATTATATAGTCAGAAGTTATACAATGACTTTCATGTAAATCCTACTAAAATTTGCCTTCAAGAAAACAGAAAATAAGGGGAAATTAATTCCAAAAATTCAAATTTTGTAGTAATTAACCTGATGAAAATGGAGGTTAAGAACTATCACAGAAGCCTGAAAAATCACAGATCCATAAAAGTCTGATGAAATAAGTAGTATGAATTTTCTCCGTTTCTGAGTGACCTAATAGTGGGCTGTTAGGAAATAAGATTTGTAATGAGAGGTTTAAGAGAAGAAAAAAAGAAAAAATACAGAGTTAATAGATTAACTATGGTAGAAAATAGGTTTTCTCCTTTTCCCTCTCAATCCTTTGATTAATGATACAAATGAAAAAACATATTTTTTATGAACTAGAACTTCTGTTGTAAAGTGTTCTATATCTGCAACTCTAAACTATTCTGGTTACTTATATTATGATAATTTTAGTAATTAGAATGGTTGGGTTTTTTTCCCCATCAAACTTGCTTATCTGTGCTGATGGATCTTAAAACCATGATGCGCGTGATTCTTCCTTATTATACATGTTGCATTATTTTTAATAAGACAATGCACACATGGGTGCTACATTTAGTATTCTTGAAGCAGAAAATCCATTGTATGTGGACATGTATATTAGGTTGAAACTGAGTTGATGGATAAGTTCCTAAGCCAATGGCGCTTTTGCAATTTGTATATTTAAACGGTGTGCCACGGCGAGAACTTCTCTTCTTTGTTCCAGCTTCCAGGGCCGGGGGGAGGCTCCAGGCCTGGGCCGGGGCCCCTTCCCCCCTCCCCTCCCAGCACAGTGGCATGGACCCTGGCTCACGGTGGGGAAACCATCCTGGAGCTGCAGGCAGTCAAAAAACAGCCATGATCTGCCACACAGCTAAAACCACCCGCTGCGGCTTCTGGGGACTGGCGGGTCTCCCCTCTCCTCCACACGGCCAGTGTGGCCCCACGCAGAGCCGATGCAGGTTGGCAGAGCCTCCTCTCTGCAGCCAGCA
>VXAZ01001172.1:0-49832 GCA_013399875.1 Gymnorhina tibicen
GGGGACAGGGACAGGGCCCGGGATCGGGCCCGGGCCGGGGCTGCCCTTCCTCCCCGGCTGCGCCATCAAGGACCCCACGGTGAGCGCGCCCGCCCACTGTACCCCCGCTGTACCCCCTTCCCACGGGAGTCCCTCCGGATCAAGGTGGGCTGGCCTGGCGGGTGCCCCCCTTAGAGGCGCCCTGAGAACAGGCCTCTGCACCCCCCTCACCTGGTACCCCCTGAAGACACTCTCTGGGGATCTCGTACTCCCTCAGACCTTCCTCTAAATCCACGGGAGACTTGGGACCCCTAAACTCAATAATATTCATAGAATCATGGAATGGTTTGGGTAAGGAGACTTAAAAGACCACCTTGATGCAACCCTCTGCCATGGGCAGGGACACCTTCCGCTATCCCAGGTTGCTCCAAGCCCTGTCCAGCCTGGCCTGGGACACTTCCAGGGATCCAGGGGGAGCCCCAGCTTCTCTAGGAAACCTGTGCCAGGGCCACACCACCCTCACAGGGAACAATTCCTTCCCAATATCCCATCTATCCCTGCCCTCTGGCAGTGGGAAGCCATTCCCCCTTGTCCTGTCCCTCCATCCCTTGTCCCAAGTCCCTCTCCAGCTCTCCTGGAGCCCCTTTAGGCACTGGAAGGTGCTCTAAGGTCTCTTTGGAGCCTTCTCCAGGTGAACACCCCCAGCTCTCCCAGCCTGGCTCCAGAGCAGAGGGGCTCCAGCTCTCAGAGCATCTCCATGGTTTCCTCTGGACTCACTCCGACACGTCCATGAATTTCTTGTGTTTTGGGTCCAGACCTGGATGCAGCACTGCAGGTGGGATTTCACAAGAGCAGAGTAGAGGGAGAGGCAATTCCTCTCCAGGGAACCCCCTGAACCCACCCCAAAGGAACCTCGTGTTTCCTCAGACCATCCTCTAACTCCCCCAAGACGCCTGGTACCTCCTGAATTCACCAGATATCCCTGAGACAGCTTGATGTCCTTCAAACCCCTGTCCTGGCAACCTCAAACTCACCAGACACTGGTACCCTGGACATGACCCCCAAAAAACCTTGTACTCTGTAAACTCATTTGATGCTCCCCAGCAGATTTAATATCCACTTAACTCTCCCCCAGGGACTTGGTGTTTCCCAAAGCCACCAAATACCTGCTGGACTCACTTCTGGGGGATCTGAACGCTCTGTACCCATCTGGTATCCCCTGATCCCACCCACAGCAGACCTGGTACTCCCTAAATTCTTCCAGTGTTACTGAACATTGCAATCTGTTCCCAAGGGACCGAGTATCCCTGAACCAACCTTCAAGGGGACTTGGCGCTTTTAATCTTCTCCCTAAGGAATCCACTGCATCATGAACCCATCTTACAACCCTGAATTTGTCCTGATAGCTTTGGAGAGAGACACACACACCCCTGCTCCCCCTCATTTGTGAGCCTCATTTGAAATTCCAAAAGCTTTCTCCATAACTGCAGAACTACTGTCTGCAAACTCATCCCTTTGGATGTCCAGTTCCCCTGAACCCATCCAATAGTTCCGCCACCAGTTCATGAAATACCCCAAGGGAAATCCCCAAACTCGCTTTACAGTCCCAAAACCTGATTCCCTCAGGAAAATTGCTGTTTCTCTGAACCATCCGAGTTTTCCCAAAGCAAAGTGTTCTGAACCTTCAGCTCATACTGATACTATCCTGAACCAGGATCCTTAAACTCACCTGGTACCTCCTCAGCTGGGTGTATACAGGAGAACCAATATTGATCAAACCTTGAGCATTCCTCCACTAGGAATTAATCTCCCAAATCATCCCAATATAATTATTTCCTGGACATAATTTATCTCTTAGATAGAAACACCTTGAAGTCGCCAGTCTCATTACAATCAACACCTTCCTGATACCCCTTCCTCCAAAGCTCTGATACTTCCAAAACCTCGCTCCTGGTGTTGCCTGGAGAACTGAATCCTTGACAGTCCAGGTCTGGACCCTGATAACCTGATGGGAGAACTGGTATCCCACCACAGAACTGGTACCACCACAGCTTCCAGGATCATCCCCAGGAAGTGACACACTCTCAGCTGCTCCCAAGTTCCATGGAAGAAGCAGTCTCATCCTTATCCTCTGTGCCTGATACCTAAATGCAGAAGCAACTTCTCCTTTTCCCCATCCAATGGTCCAGGCTCTAAGGACCTGATAACTCAAATCCTCCCAATGTCCTCTTTAGGAACTGGTGCCACAGAGAACTGATGCTTCCATTTATTTCTCTGATATACTAAAAACATCCCACGAAAAGCCAAAAAAGGGGTTGTTTCATGCCTGGTTTGGGCACACCAGGGATTTACAGCCTCCCTGGAGAGCATCTTTAACAGAAACCATTCCTGGCTGCATTCAGCTTCATACATAAAAATTACTTGTCATAGAATCATAGAATGGTTTGGGTTGGGAGGGACCTTAAGGATTATCTTGTTCCAACCCTCTGCCACGGGCAGGGACACCTTCCACAGACCAGTTTGCTCCAAGCCCCATCCAACCTGGCCTAAATCAATGACAACTGAGTTCTCCAATAGTAAATAGAGTAAATTACTCATAACAAGTAGTCATCCAGTAATAAAGGTTATCTCAGAATTATTGTTGGATAATAATATTTCCTTGAAATCATTTATAACATCTTGGAAATCTGCAGTTTTCCAGTCTATCAAATGGGCATCAAACCACTTGGTTTCCAAATGAATACTGAGAAGTTCTGAAGGAAACCTCTGTGTTCAAATAAAGTGTTGTTACTGCTTATTGCTCACGGGACAGGGGAACAGGGAGAGGGAATGGTGTTTGTGTGAAGTGTTACAGACTTGGCAAAAAGAAGGATTTAAGTCAGTGGAATTTCTTCAGATAAACACTGGCAGCAGCTGAGATTAGGAGTTTACATTCTGGGCTTTCCCTTTTAAATTTGCATTGGTCACCTGATCCTGTGAGATGTTATCTGGCATCCAGGCTGGCTTTGGGAGAGCTTATCCACTCAGGAGCTTTATGAATCTATGAGGTGCTTTCTTTAGGCAAACGTGGGCTCTTAAAAGCCTGTGCACTTCTGACAAACACTGATACTGCTCAAATTAAAGACAAACTTCCTGGTTTTCCTTGAATTTTTTTCCCACAGCTTTCCCTTGGTATTTATTTAACAGAAGGAAGTGGCAGTTCTGTGGCAGTTTATAAGATGTTCTACTAACATGTCTTCAGACAAATCTTGTTTTCACCTGTTTTCCTCATTGCTCTCTCCATTGCAAATCTATAGTAGCAGCTTTAAGAGAAAACAGGGAATTATGTGGAATTCAAGTGGGGTCTTGAAGATATAAATAAGATTAGAGGCTTAACCATGAGGGGCGAGGGAGGGGGTGGAGAAGAAGCTGTTTGCATGCCTGAGGTTGGGCTGACTGCAAGTCTGGGGCTGGAAAAGGAGCTGAAGCTTGTTCTCTCAGCACTAGAAATGCGTACGATTCTGTTTTACTTGGCAAAAGCCAAGAGGTTTTATTATCAGGGACTCATAATTTCCCCTGCTTTCTCTGGAGCATTAGGTGTTGAAAGCCCAGTGGGACCAGGCAGGCTCTCAGAGTGCAGGTGAGGTACCACGTGTGGTGGAGCGTGCAGCAAGTGGAGTAGTTTGATGTCACTCAAGTCTGACCCTGCTCTTCAGTAGTGAAGAACAGGACTGGCTGACAGAGATCAGGTCCTGTTCATGGCTCTGATTGAATGCAGCCCCGGGAGAAGGACTCGGGGCTGCTGATGGATGAGAGGCTGGGATCCAGAAACACCCCCTGTGCCCTGGGCTGATCCCCTGCTGTGGGGAGCAGGAGAGGGGGGATTCTGCCCCTCTGCCCTGCTCAGGTGAGGCCCCACCTGCAGAGCTGCCTCCAGCCCTGGGATCCAACAGCAGAAGGATGTGGATTTTGCTGCTGGAGAAAATCCAGAGGAGGCTACGGAGCTGCTCCAAGGGCTGGAGCCCCTCTGCTCTGGAGCCAGGCTGGGAGAGCTGGGGGTGTTCACCTGAAGAAGAGAAGGATCCAGGAAGACCTCAGAGCCTCTTGCAGTGCCTAAAGGGGCTCTATGAAAGATGGGACAAACTTTTTAGCAGGGCCTGTAGCAACAGGACAAGGGGTGACAGTTTTAAACTCAAAGAAGCCTAATTTAGATTAGATATAAGGAAGAAGTTCTTTACAAAAAGTGTAGTGAGGCCTGGCACAGGTTGCCCAGAGAAGTTGTGGCTGCTTCATTCCTGCAAGTGTCCAAGGCCAGGTTGGAAGGGACTTGGAGCAACCTGGAATAGGGGAAAGTGTCCCCACCCATGGCACAAGGTGGAACAAGATAATTTTTAATGTCCCTTCCAACCCAAACTGTTGTATGATTCTATGACTCCACAGAGAGGTGATAAAACAACTGATGTGCTTTTGTATATTTCATAATTGCAGTTCTGTGAGTGTGACATGCCTTGATTTAACCCAGCAAAGAAAATCCTGTATCGTGCGCAGGGGAGGGTTAAGAAAATAAATAACAGTGGAATACACAGAGGGTGCACAACAGTCAAGGGAGCACCATAAGGCAGTAACTGAGGTCCCATGGTGCTCTGTACTGCTGACAAATAGGGTAGGGAACAAAGAGCTGGTGAGATAAATACCAGGGCAGATAAAGTGCTGACACACTGTTCTAGGCACTGAATATGGTGGCAGTCAGGAAATTCAGTGATTTAAGTTCTTCCGGAGTCCGTGGCAGCGTGAGGATCCGAGTTCACTCTCGTGCTTTGTACATCCACCACACGCTGTTTTTTCCACTTCCTCAGTCTAAGTGCAAAATCTGATTTTAAATAACTGCTGCAGTAGTTTATAATAAAATGCTGGGGAAGTGTGTGGGGGGAAACATTCTTGATGTTGCACTCTCTTACTGGGTTTTTTTTGTGCTTCCAGTAGCTGTATCTACTAAATTTATGCAGTATTTTGATAGCTGGATTTCCTTCCAACAGAAAACATCTTTTCATCGGTCCCAGACACTGGACTTCAAAAATGGATATGCCTTTTCCCGGGTGCCAAGAGAGGGGATTGGCGGGGACACACTCTTTGCGAATCAGCTCTCTCAAGATGAATTAGATGATTTATGCACCAAGGGATGCACACTGACCTATGGGCAAGTCAAGAGGTCTGCACCTTCCAACTTCACTCCAGCATTTGTGGCTTACGACAAAAAGGTATAAAGAAGCTGGTTCCAGGAATATCGCTGGCCAAATTCGGAGACATAAACAGTCAGCTCCAGGGTTCATGGGACTGCGTACAGCAGTTTTCAGATGCCAGAGCCCTTAGTCAGAGACAGCTGAATCCCAGACTGAAAGAGGCTTTCTTTGCTCGGGAGGAGGATTATAGTACGTAAACAATGTAAGACATTCCCTGCAAGTTACACTCGAGCATTTCCAGCAGGCTTTGGAAAAGAGATTTGATTAGCTCTGGAAAGCTCCAGTTTATAAGCATTGCTCTGCAAGCCACAGCCCAGCGTTTTGTGTTTCCAAAACTATATTGAGGTTGTAACTGAGCTTTAACTGGAAAAGTCAGTCTGCAGTGGGAACCCAGGAAGCCTGTTTGACCATGGTCTGTCTATTTATGCTTGTGTTGGTCACCACAGCGTGTCATAGCCTGAACTGCTCCATTAGGGCTTCCCATGTTACATCTTGGTGATCGTATCAGACTGGGAGGTGGCTCAGTGTCTGCTCGGAGCAATCCTGAGCTGACCCTTGGTTTTCAGGGTGCCAATGTCCCAGGCTGCGACCCGCAGCCATGGATGGAGCAGCTGCTGCAGTGGGAGCTGCAGGGCTCGGGAGCGCAGCATGTGCAGGCCCCGCACGCTGCCAGCCCTGCCAGAGCTGTCTGCAGCCAGCCAGCCCTCAGCCCGGCTGTCACACAGGCTGGGGAACAGATGTGCTCTGTTAATTACTGAGGCTGTTCCTTCAGAGTAATGTAGATGTTGCTGTTTAATCTGTCAGGTCCTTCTCTGCCCCTTCCTTCAAGCCACAGGAGCAGCAGGGGCCCCAGTGCTGCTGGGGGTGTCACAGTCCCTTGTGGGGCACTTTGCTGACTGGTAGGAACTTGCTGGCTTTATCATCCCTTAATTATCCAGGCCTCTGGGCTGATGTAGGCTGGGTATGCATGGCCTGATTGGCCACCTACACCTTCTTAGGGGCATTGAATGATCTTGGAGGGAATATTCCTCCTACTTCTGCCAAGCAGAGGGACTAGCTGATTAGTTCCCTTGTTTGCCCAGCACAAATCAGCTTTTGCTGTCAGTGCTGAATAGATGTGACTTCAGATCATGGAATGGTTTGGGTTGGAAGGGACCTTAAAGATCATCTTGTTCCAGCCTCCCTGTCTGGCAGGGACACCTTCCACTAGACCAGGTTGCTCAGAGCCCCTCCAGCCTGGTCTTAAAACAATGACCTATTCAGATTTTAAAATCCTCAGATGTGGTTGAATGCTTTACTGAAATCTCTGGATAACTTCCCTAAATCAGGGCTGTAAAGCTGACAAATAAAGAGCTGTGTGTGTCAGTAAAGTAGATTATTGTCAGCAGCCAAGCACCTGGCAGTAGGTGAAAGAGCAGGTGATCAACAAGTGGGGAAAAGGCTGTATTTTTACACTTGTTCATGCACACCAAATGTGCAAAAGGCACAACTTGATAAAAGCCCTCCTGGTGTCTCTGCCATCACTCACAGACTAGGCCACAGTTGTCTTTGAAGATTTAGTAGAATCTAATCCAGTAATTTTACACCACCAAAGCAAATTACAAATAAATATTTGTCCTTGATAGACTAATCACGGTGTTCAATTTGTTTCTTTCTTTCTCCCTTTGCTATATTTTCCCTTGGGCAGGTTTTGAAGTTCGATGCCTACTTCCAGGAGGAAGTTGCTATCTCTGCAGAGGAGCATTACCGGATCCGCCAAGTGGGCATCTACTACTACCTGGAAGATGACAGCATGTGTGTCATCGAGCCTAAGGTGAAGAACTCGGGTCTGGTTCAAGGCAAACTCATGAGACGCCACCGGGTGCCCAAGAATGAGCAGGGGGATTATTACCACTGGAAGGATCTGAACCTGGGCATCGACCTCACCATGTACGGCAGGACCTACCGCCTGGTCAACTGCGACTCCTTCACCAAGGTGTGTTGTGGGGAGAACACTGACAGAAAGACTCTGGGGAATTACAGGATTTTAATTACCTGTTAGAATGCAGCAGTTTGCAGCTGTAGCTTTCGCCATATGGGTGCTTGCAGTCTTTCATTTTGCTTTTTGTGTAGTTTTCTTTCTTCAGGCCAGTGGGGAGTTCAGGGTATGACATTTGCTGAGGGCAAGTTAACTGCTCAGTGTTCTTGCTCCGGGACTGCTGGGAGTCCATCCTTTGTCCTCAGGACTTCTCTTTACAATACAAATTCATGTCTGGGCAGTTAACTGCTTAGAGTCCAGATGAAACATTGTCCATACATGAGAGGGAAATTAGTGATCCTGACTCTTTTCTGATTTAATATTCCTCTGTTAAGAACAGTGGAAGGGAATACAAGCAGTAACTCTGCTCACATCCACAGCCAAGCCGTGATCCATGGGTTGAGAATCATGGTATGAATTGACTTTTCTAAGACAGCTTACTCATTGCCTGCTTTTCTACTTCTGGCTATTTTTGTGCCAGTAAATGAGATAATAACAATCCAATAACAAGAAATAAGAATCACCAGTACACTGGTATCCTGCTAAATTTTCCCCAGTATAATCTCAGCCCTGGTCAACTCCTCCTATTCTTCCAGGCCAGGGAACAATTCCCAATAGGTGAGTTACATGCAGTCAACCTGTCCTGGAGGCTGGGAGGCTGGAGATCCAGGCTTTTCCTTCCCAGCTGGCTTCAGTGCCCAGGAATGTTCCCAAGCATGTATAATGCGTTGGTATAAGTGTGGCTGTGGGGCCAGCTCTGCTGGAACTGGGTGACTGTTAAAGTCAGTTCACACCAAATGAAGAGCTGGTCTTCATGTTAATATTGATGGAAAACATGGAATGAGCTACGTGGGTCTACATCTCGAGGCCAATAGTCTATTTATCAGTTATTGACACCTTCCAGACCAGAAAATAGTGAGTCTGAAAGTGTGAACCTGCCTTGTGAGTCTCCAGAGGGACCTCATATTCCTGTGGGAGATGTTTGCATAGAGGCTTCCTGGGCTGAGTATTTTCATGGGCCACTTCCCAAAGCTAAAAAGGGAACAAGTCCCTTAACTTCAGAGGTTGTTTTGGGTGACACAAGTCCACAAGTAACACCCTGGATTTTGTTCATCATCCAAGGTAAGCAAAAAATCCCTTTATAAACAAGCAGATTGCACTTTTCGGTGGGAAAAGTACTCCTGAAAGATGGAATGAAGCTGCCACTGACACATATCCTCGTGCCTGAAGGGTCTTGATGTGCCTAGAGTGGGTGACACTAACTTACTGTCTGACACAGCCCTAAGTTCTTGCAAATTCAGGCTGACTACGTCTGTGTTTATACACCAGTTTAATCTTTTTCATTTACATAAAAGAGACCAACTGACAGTTATCTTCCATTTAAAGCCCTAAGGCCAAGGAAAACTGTGCTCAAGTGAAATCTGAGATAGGATGTTGAGGACAGGACTACTCTGGTTAATTAAAGGGTAAGCAAAGCTAAGAAGCAGCTTAAACAAATAGATTTATCATCTGTTGTATTTTGCTGTTGCAGTAGAGTTCTCTGTGAGGAACGAACTTGCAGCATTCTGACCTCACTCAGCCCACTTGTAACCTCTAGTCACCTCTTGCCTTCAGAACTCCTGGCAGCACTAACACCTCAGATGACCTTCCTAGGTGTTCCTGGAGAGCCAAGGAATTGAAGTGAACCCTCCAGAGGAAATGGTTTCGGATCCTTACACAGAACAGCGTCGGACGCCTGTGCAAAAACCCAGCGTGCCTGCAGGTCCCGACCCCTTCAGGCAGTTTCTGACCTATGACACGAAGGTGAGAGAGCTGGGGATTACCCAAATTGTTGTATAACTACCCACATCATACTGGTTAGACACCTTCAGTCCTGTGTCCTGGTCTGGACCCTTCACTTTAGGAGAGACATTGAGGGGCTGGAGCGTGTCCAGGGAAGAGAACAGAGCTGGAGAAGGGGCTGGAGCAGCAGGAGTGGCTGAGGGAGCTGGGAAAGGGGCTCAGCCTGGAGAAGAGGAGGCTGAGGGGGGACCTTCTGGTTCTGCACAACTCCCTGACAGGAGGGGGCAGCCAGGTGGGGGTCAGTATCTTCTTCCAGGCAACCAGCAAAAGGACTGGAAATGGCCTCAAGTTGTGCAAGGGGAGTTTTAGGTTGAATTAGGAAGAATTTCTTCACAGAAGGAGTGATTAGACATTGGAAGGGCTACCCAGGGAGGTAGTGGGGTCACCATCCCTGGAGGTGTCCAAGGAATGACTGGTTGTGGCACTCAGTGCTCTGGGCTGGGTGACAAGGTGGGGGTCAGTCAGAGGTTGGACTCTGTGATCTTCCAACCTAAAAGATCCTGTGTTACAGTGAATATGTGCTATTGAAACCCAGGTCTTGTGAGTGTCTGCAACCTCACTCATTCTAAATCATCTCAGTCTGCTAAACAGACTCCAGATTTGCTCCTTTCTTGGCTTTAGTGAGAAGCAAAACCTTTTATGTTTTTTTCTGGGCTTTGTGCCTTGTAAACAGCTCCTCTTTGGATTGCAGAGCCTGTGCTCGATATCATCCATTACTCTCTTGCTTTCTGTTGGGATAAGATAAGCCACCTGCCTCTGGAATTTAGCAGCCAGATGCAGTTCTGTTAGGAATGGTCTTGCTGCATCCACTCCTCTCCTACCCCAAAATATTGATGCCAGGTGCCAGAGCAGACAATTTCAGACAAAGACAAATGCCCCTTGCTCTGACTAAATTATCCCTGTGTCTCTCCTGCCTCTTCAGGAGCTGAACCTTGGGGAACTCTTGAGCATCTCAATGTGATGAGTTTGATTTCTGTGGCATCAAAAGATGATTCTGATCCATGTTTGTCTGCTTCTTTTTTCTCCACCCCAGGTGCTTCGCTTCTATGCCATATGGGATGACACCAACTGTGCCTTTGGTGATCACCATCCTTGTGTCATCCATTACTTCTTGGCAGATGACACAGTGGAGGTTCGGGAAGTCCACAGGAGAAATGATGGGAGAGACCCATTCCCAGTACTGATGAGACGCCAGCGCTTGCCCAAAATCTTTGTGGACAAGAACAGTAAGTCTAGATTGTCATATCCGTCTGTGCTGAAGTGTCATTTCACGGTCAAAAAAAAGTTCTTTAAATGATCACTAAATTCTTTATCGTTTGGGAAACCATGGCAGGACGGCGGTGCCAACATCTCCCTGGAGCTATTCATACACCTTGCTTTTATATCCCTTTTTACTAGGAAATGTTAACATCTCCCTGATTAATTTATTTTCCCTTCTGCTCCCTTGTCCTTAGAGAACTTCCCGAGCTGTGTGCTGGAGATCACTGACCACGAGGTACAAGAGTGGTACTCACCTAAAGATTTTGCTGTTGGCAAAAGTATCACCCTCCTTGGACGCACCTTCTTAATCTATGATTGTGACAAGTTCACGCAGGACTTCTACCGTGAAAAATATGGTATCACAGACTTCCAGCCAGTGGATGTAAATAAGAAACCAACTGAAAAAGCTCCACAGGTACTGCAAACAATTTCTCAAATGAAGGGAGGAAAGGAAGCAGCTGGTGTAAGCTCTTAGAGTAAAGTAGAGGTTCAGCTTAGTAAGAACCTGTAGGAAACAAGTTCAGTTTAAAGAAAAAAGTAATTTGAAAAAGACAAGGCAAGAATGGCCATAATCAATATAAGAATGGCTGCTCTTATACTACAGAACTCTCCCTCACTCTCCAAAACAGTGTTGCCAAGTCCAAACTGCCTACTGGAGATGGTCACAGCCCTTGCCATGTTACCTCCCAAACTGAGCCCAGGAATGGTTTGGAGTTGTGTCTTAGACCACAGTCATGATGGGGATTAGGTTACCAGTGTAACCATTTGATGGCTGAGTTCCTGTGCATGGGAAGGTTTAGTTGGAACTAGATGATTTTAAGGTCCTTCTCAACCCAAACCATTCTATGATTCTTTAATATAGCCATAACCTCTTTATTCAGAGAAATTACTTGGCTTTCTGAGTTCATATTCTAGTTCCAGCTAGACCTTCCAAATCTGATGGGTTTTGATAAGCGCTCTCATAATCTTTGCCTTGTTCTTAGCTGCAGCTGTTCATGGTTGATATCTCCTCTGGATGCAGGTAATTCCTCCCTATAATGGTTTTGGCATCCCTGAAGACTCTCTCCAGAACTGCCTCAGTCTGTTTCCAAAGCCTCCACGGAAAGATATCATTAAGATGCTGGAGAATAACCTCAAGATCCTGCGGTACCAGGTGGCCCTGGTAAGTGCTTTCCTTGGTGGAATAGTGCCAGGAGGATGGGAGGAGCAGCCTGCCCAGACAAGGCTGTTGGCAAACTCTCCTTTGTGCCAGTGGGAAAAGAGAGCTCCCTGAGCCAACACGAGTGTCCCCAGGGGGATGCCATGGGGTTACTGTGTGCTTGCTGTGACAATTGGCAGCTCACAAAACTAGAAAAAAAAAAAAACAAGGCCAGAAAGTACAAACCAGACCTGCTACAAACCCACAGCCATTTATGGAAAAACTCCCTCTGCCGCTGCTACGTGACAGATGGCCCCAGCTGAAGCAGCCTGCACTGGGCACTGTGCCTCTGTCTGCCTGCCACCACTGCCACCAGCCAGAGCTTGATGTCTCTGCTGCTGGCTCCAGCACCTGTCCTTCTCCAGGCCGATCCTGGATGCAGCAGCCGGCAAGGAGCTGTCCCAGCAGAGCAGCCAAATGCTGGTGTAGAAGCTGGAAAATCCACAAAAATGGTGTTTTCCACCCACAACAGCACCCAGGCCCTGGCCTTTGTGCCAGCTTTCCAGCTGGTTTATGCAAGGAGCCTCTGGCACGTCCAGCAGCAGCGATGGCATTTCCTGTGCTGCCTGGTGCCTGCCCTCTCCAAACACTCTGGGTGAATAAGGGCTGTTTCTATTCCCTATTGTGCAGGAGTTCCCTAAAGGTCACAGCTGAGGAGTTAAGATCCACTTAAATTTAAACTAAGCGAGTAAACCCACTGGTGTGTCAGGGGAGTGACTTCCTGTGACTAAGAGCTGAAGCAGCACCAGCCTCTCTCAGGCACTCAGCATAATGAAAAATGTAATTTTAAATCTGAATTTTACAGCCACTCTGGGATGAATCATTCCATATAGGATATTCCTTTCTCTTGGATTACTCAGGCTGTGGAAACACTGAATATACTTGGTAACTTCAGCCCAGATGAAGTTCACTTCAGCCCACTGCTTGAGTGGCTTGAGTAAAGCGAGTAACCTTTGAAATTCAGATCCTTAGTGCTGTCTAGGGCTTTGTTACGTTATGTCAGCACACCAAGTGCTTTGTTTAGTCAGCTATAAAAAAAAGCTCTGGGCTCTGGGTGGGTTACTAGGTACTCATAAGCACCCCAGGAAAGGAAAACTTGGTTCAAGTGCTCTGTTCCAAACCAAACCCACTACCTTTCCTCTAGGAATCACCAGTGCCTGAGGACAAAAATCGTCGTTTCATCCTCTCTTATTTCCTCTCCGATGACACGATTGGCATCTATGAACCCCCAGTCAGAAACTCTGGCATCCCTGGAGGCAAATACTTAAAAAGGACCAAAGTTACCAAGCCAGGGTCTACTCCAGAGAATCCCATATACTATGAGCCCTCTGACTTCACCATCGGTTCTACAATTGAAGGTAAAATCCAGCCTGGGTTTATAATACTCTGCTCTGATGTGTCATTTATTGCACGGACTGTGCATATCCCTTCCTTCACTTGGAAGATCCGCTGCTTCTGGGTCTCATCACATTTGAGTTTCCACATCAGCAGCTGGTGTACATTGATACAACTTTGTTACTGTCAATGTGTGAACCCTTGAATCAGTGAAATTATTCTTACTTCAAGAAGTGAAACAAGTAGCAGAGCTGGCTCAAAGCTGAGCCCAGCCACAGGAGAGGAATCCTGCTCCCTCCTGGATGAAGAAATCACTGTAACCCATGCTAAAACACAGGTAACACTATTTCTTTAATGCTTCTTCCCCAGTGTTTGGCCACAGGTTTGTTATCACTGACGCTGATGAATATGTGCTGAACTATTTGGAGAGAAATGCAGAGAGTTTCCCTGCAACAACACTGCAATCCGTAAGGGACCATTTCCGCCCACGGCAGGTGGTAGTGGAGACTGCCAGCAGGTAGGCTACAAAGAATGGGGTGGTGGGGCTGAATAAGACTCAGGGTTGACAGCAAAGGGCATTTTCAGCAGCCTCCCTGGGCTCCAGCTTCCTGCTCTGCTGGTGGTTCAGCTCCAAGAGGCTGTGTTTGGCACATACAGAGGGTGTGAAGTGTGTACGGTAAAATGTTGTGGCTGCTGCTGGCCCCAAAACCTCATGGGACAGCTCTGGCTCAGCAGCAGAGACAGAGAAGTGGTCACAGCACCAAGCCTGAGTTCAAGAAGCGTTTGGACTTTCAGCCAAATCATAGAATCACAAAATGGTTTGGGTTGGAAGGACCTTAAAGATCATCTCATTCCAACCCCTGCCACGAGCAGGAACACCTTCCACTAGACAAGGTTGCCCTGTCCAGCCTGATCTTAAACACTTCCAGGGATGGGGGACACATCTTTTCCCAAAAGGCATCAGTTCACTGTAGCAGATGCTGCCAACTTGAGCTGCTGGATGGTTGCAGGCTCAGCAGGTGGTGGGGGGAGTCTTTTTTTGGGCATTTGTTCCTTTGCTTATCAACTCATCAGAGCCTAGGCCACATCCTCCTTTTTAGCTGTCTGGACCCAGTTTGTGAGACCCAGTAACAACACTGTTACCTCAGAACATGGTTTGGAGGCACTTACATCACGGCTCTGGTTGAAATTCAAGTTTCCCATGGTTTCGGACACCGTGAAGCACACAAGGAAATGCTCCTTGTTCACACAAGTGTCACAGCAAGGCTGCCAGAATGAGTTCTTACATGAAAACCTGTTATTCCTTCCTTCTGCAGTGGCTTCCCCAAGAAGGACCTGGATGATTTAGTTGTGGAGGTTCAGAAGGAGCTGAAGCTCCACCACGAGCCCTTCAACACCAGGAAGTTTCATGAGGCATTTCATCATTTTGACACGGAGGGCTCTGGCTTCCTGGATAAAACAAGATTTCTAAACGTTTGTGACAGGTTCCATGTGCCGACCAGCACCATTCTTCTTAAAAAGGTCAGATGGAAGGGGTGCTGTGCGTGTGGAATTCCCCTCCTATAACTCTTCCAAAAGATCTCTAAAAACCAACCTTAACCAGCTGCTCTAGCCTACAAAGGGGAACAACTTCAAGAAAAGGGCAAGAGAGTCCCAGCTCAGAAAAACTTCTGAGCCTGTGTCTTAGAGGAGATAATAATTGCTACCCTCTAAAGGAGGGGAAGAAATGTTATCCATGTTGCCCGCCGTGTTTGGCTGCATTGTTATGTGTGAAAATTCCTGCTGGTTCGGGTCTTGGATGAGTAGAAGAGGTTGTGTATCATGATAGAGATCAGGGATCATGATAGAGTTAAGGGACAGGCTCCTGCAGCTTGGAGTGTCCGTGATGGCTTAAGCACAGCTGGGATTGAGTAGAGGTGACACTGAGGTGTTCAGGGAATGTGCTTTAGGAAAGCCGAGAGACATTCTGGGTTTAACAGCAACAGAATTGAAGATTTAAGAACTAAGTATTGTCCCCCCAAATATAATAATAATAATAGTAATAATAATAATAAATTAGAATCATAACCCCTTGGCTAACACTTGCTGGGCACTATGAACAACAAGCAGCACATGGAGATCACAGTCTGCAAAGCAGAAAATGTGAGGGAAACTGGGGGGAAAATTCCTGCAGTGAGGATGGAGGAGGATCCTTTCAGGAGTATGACTGGCAAGGATGTTTCCTCAGCATCATGTGATAGTGGCCAGTAAAGGGGGACTCAGACTTTAGAGAAATCTAAAATCCAGAGGGAGTATTTCCCTTGCTAAAATAAAAACTTTTCTAAAGCAGCCAACTGTGAGCATCACAGCCATGGTAAGAAAGATGCACAGGAAGGGAATTTGTGTCTCTGAATGTTGGATGAATAAAGGCCCTGGGCAGCACCCAGGGCTTTGCTGTACCAGAGTTCATCAGAGCTCACTCTGCCCTGAGGAATTTACAGAGTGGTGACAGGCCCTGCTCCACTCTGAGAATGGGAGAGAAGTAACAATCCTAAAATGTGGAGAACCTGTGACAATTGAAGATAAAATCCCACGTTTGAGTCCCAGTGTAGGACCTATGCACTAAAAACATCCATCTTCTCTCCTGAAATCTTAATCCCAGTGTTCCCAGAGCCCTGGGAAGCGTGGCAGGGCTATAAATTAAACATATGGCAGAGCGTTCACTGCTTGGAGAGGAGCACAGCTGTCAGTCACAGGGCAAACCCCAGCAAATCTGTCTCCAGGCGACAAGGGGAAGAGGAATCCTTTCAAGGAATTGTGATATTAGACCTTTTCCATCTCGCTGGGTGTCAGAAGGAGATTAGTTATGCAATTAAAGAAACAAAAGCCTTCTTTCTTCCCCTGAAGCACACAAAGGCTGTGGCTCTGTAACACAATGCAGGGTCAAGCACGGGACACCAGGACTGGTTCATTAGTGGCGCTGTCACCGAGCTCGATTATCTGTGTCTCCCCTTCATGCCATGTGCACACACCAAAGTGACACCAGGGGACAGTAACTGTTCACATACACTGCCCCCACCCCACTTTTGGGCAGGGATTTCTGCAAGATTTTCTGTGGCCCATCTCAGTCTGCGGCCATGCTTTGTATGTTTGTGGCTCTGCTGCCACTCTGGTGAGGCCCAGAAGGAAATCAGGTTAAACTCAAAACATTTTAACTCTGCTCCTTGCATAGATTAGTGTCATCTATAGGCGTTCAAGGTTGGACTTGTACCTTTAGATCATCGAGTCCAACCTTTAGATCATCAAGTCGAACCCTTAAATAGTTGGACTCAGTGATCTAAAGGTGGGACTTGATCTTGCAGGTCTTTTCCATCCTTAATGGTTCTATAATTCTAAGTTTACCTGTGATTCAGGACTACCAGGATGGGGGAATCCAAATGGGGGAATAAGATCTCCTGCTGTGTCCCACAAGGAGAACCTCTGGGCACTTTCCCCTAAGAACAACCCCAGTTTTCCAGCTTTTTACAACTCTTTATGGTGTTTGCTGTGTTTTTTGTCCCCACAGCTGATTGACTACTGTTCCTGTGGAGAAGACAAGGTAAACTACCGTGACTTCCTTCTAGCCTTCCCTAGTAATCTTTTCCCAGAAGCTGAAGGACAGGACCAGCAATTGAATTCTCAGCTGACTTGAAGACATTGTACTTCAAAAAGGATATTCTAGTTTTTACCATTGCTTCACTCTCTCCCCCTTTCACAGACCTAGCTGATTCCACCTTCACTTTAACTTTTTTTCCTTCCCAACCTCTCCCTGCCCTTTTGGCCACCAGCAAACTCAACCTCACAACTGCTGGATCTTGAAATGAAACTTACAGGAGAAAAAAAAATCTGAAAACCAAAGTCAGGTTCTTCTATTGTTTTCTTAACCTTTTAGTGCAGTACTTTAGAGAGCTAAAGCTCTCTGGAGCCTGGAGTGAAAACCACTCCAGGTTTCTCTCAGATGGGCCTTTCACCTTCAAGTAGTGAAGACTGCCAGTTTAAATTGTTATTAAAATTGCAATAAAAATGTAGTTGCTATAAAAGTGTTAAAAAGTCTTTTAAATAGAATGGCTGGAATAGCTAAGGATTAAAGTAAGGGTGGGGAGGAAACCCAAAAAGTGTGATTCTGGGGCTACTCAAAATAGGGTGGTGAGTTCAGTTACCTGGAGGTAACAGGGGCCTGGGCACAAACCTGCTGCCAGCAGCTCTGCATTTTTTAACAAAAAGTTGGGGGAAAGGTTTTAGGACTGAGATCCCATCTAAACCCAGTTTACCCACCTGTGATCTCACCAGACAGGTCTCCAAGGAAAAGGGAGCACAGGCAGTTGGCATAGCAATGGAGTTATGACACTCGTGCTCCTCTCAGAGCCACATTACTCATCTCCCCATGAAGGAAACGTGGCAGGAGCCTTCTCACCCCCAGTGACACCTGCCAGGTGTTGCCATGGAGCACTCACAAAAGGCAGCTGTCGTGCACGTAGAGAACAAAGCTCTTTGGAACAAAATGCTGCTTTAAATCGGCTTTTGTGCTGTGCATTCCCACTTCCCCTCAGACAGCTGAGAGTCTCCACGTGCCAGCTCCCTCCTGTCTCCCCTTGTTCGGAAAGGTCACTGCTCTTCCCCTCTGAGCCTGTTTTGTGCTGCTGCTCACCCTGACCAAGGATCACTCCAGGGATCTCTGGTCCACCTCGGATTTCATGAGACCAAGAACTTAGAGATGAAATTGCTGGAGCTGTAGAAAGTCTGAAACTATTTTCTGCACAGGCTATGAAACCGTAACCTAACCCTCAGCCAAGTGATGTCATGTGCCTGGGGCCAGCTGCACAAAATACACAATATAGCTCACCAAAAACATGTGCCTAAACCACATCAGATAAATCATCTGCTACAAATACCCTCATCCTCCACTCCCTCTGATGAAAGCAGCCACGAATAATGAACTCTGGAGCAGCTGCCCGTGCTGTGGACATGGGAAATGTGGGAAGATGAATCCCAGATGCAAGGGTTTGGGGTGACAGGACAAGGGGGAATGGCTTTAAACTGAAAGACAGTAGATTTAGATTGAATACTGGGGAAACAATTCTTCCCTGTGAGGGTGGGGAGGCCCTGGCACAGGTTGCCCAGAGAAGCTGTGGCTGCCCCATCCCTGGGAGTGTCCAAGGTCAGGCTGGACAGGGCTTGGAGCAACCTGGGACAGTGGAAGGTGTCCCTGCCACATGCACAGCTTAGCAATAATAAAGCATCAGTGGAAACAGCACTGGAAGAATCTATGCCTTTTATTTTTTTATTTCAGAAAAATACTTCTGCTGAGTTTATCACAAAAGTCACTGAACAACAAACAACAACAAACAAAATCCGTACAAAAACTGAAGTGACAGGAAGAATGAAACAAATGGGAAAAAATACCAGAGACTGTTAATTCCCCCCCCTCCAAAATCAGGAAATTTGCACTAAAGCATAAATATGGAAGAACACAAATTTTCCTCAAGTTCCTTTGCCGAAGTTTGATCAGTTGAGTTCAACATTTTTGAGGAAAAACTACACACCTCTGCCTGGCTTTTCCAACAGCCATTCTTCCCAGAGAAACTCCACATGCAGCCCCGAGAAGGAGGAACATACTCCACTGCTGGGCATGAAACCTACTAAACCAACCTTTTATGCCTCATGAAGTTTCCTGGAAGGCTGCAAATCAAACCCCATCACCTCCATCCACAATCTGGGGTCCATCTATCAAAGGCAAGAGCCTGAGGCTGCTGTAAATCCCCAGGCACTGCAGCAAAGGCAGGGTGGCTCCAAGCTTCCAGAGTCACTTGGAGGCTAGGAAGAGACATCCCAGGGTGGCCACTCTTCCCTCCTACCAGGAAGCCTGCCAAAAATACCTTTTAAAACAGTGAGCTGAGGGTAAGGGGACCTACAGGGGAACTGGAACTTGGCTACTACTAACCCAAACATGATGAGTAAGAAGAAAGAATCCTAAACAACAACAACGAGAAGACAAAACGTGACTGTAATGCCCCATAACGTAAGAGTCACTCAAAAACTGTATGTGAAATGCTACATCTGTTCTTCCTCCACCCCGTTCTCTTCCCAAGCCCATTCTCCAACTACCTAAGACAAGAAGAGAGAACTAGTGCTGGTATTTCACAGCTCTTCTAGGCTAGGACAGGAAAACACTACACTTCACCCCAAAAACCACAGGCTACTCAATTCCTGACCTCCTTAGGTTGGATAATGGACACAGACTACTAAAGCAGGCTCAAGCCCATGGGAAGGGTGCAAGGGATCGTGTCCCACTGGAAATTTTGGATAATCTCCATCACCTTCTGCGCTGTGGTGGACAAGAGCTCCTGTTTGGGGGGTTGGATCTTGGTGTTGGATTAAAAGCTGGACTTTGATGAGTTTGGAGGCGTTTTCCAACCTCACCCAACAATTCCATGGTGTTTTCTGCAGATGACACAGGGCTTGACAAGATGGGGCATGAGAAGAGCATCCACTAAAGGGAAGTGTGCTCGTGGCATTTCATAGGCAGAGCGGCCAAGGACAGACTGACCACTAAGGGCTTGCAACGGAAATGCTCCAAGAAAAAGCTCTTTGGGCTAAAAGGAAGGCTGATCTGCTGAGAAATGACATGGACACAGGAGCAGTTACTGTGGGCTTGCAGCCCAGGGACTGTGCTTGCACTACAACACAGAGGTAGGAGCAGCCCGTGGCAGCCCCTCTGATGGAGAGGGGGTTGCAAACCTCCAGGATGATAGCGGATATCGCCTCACAGCAAAGGCTCAGCTCAAAAAAAACCAACCTGCCAGGTTTGGGTCTAACAGAAGGATGGGGATTTCTGAGGACTAAATATGGGGGGGGGGGGGGGGGGGGAAAAAAAAAAAAAAAAGCCCCATCATCTATAGGTTTAAAAAACCAAAACCATAAAAAGAACACATGGAAATGCTTCGAAAACGAACGTCCCTTTTCCTGGTAGCTCTATCAAAGAGAAAACGAAAAACATGTAAATGTAGCATATGTTGTACATACGTAGTAACGAGGGAAGGTGTTCAGCTACTGCTACAGTGCACAGAGAGGCTACAACATAAGGCACTTGGGATACAAAGCATCACCAGCTACTGTAGGAAGAGACAGGATTGTGCAAGTGGAAAAGCTGCCTGAAGCCAAGCAGGCAGGAGGAGGAATCATTCAGCAGCCGGGTTTTTGGGGGGCTCTGTGTGTCACCTGTTACCAGAGTCAGCAGCTCGGCTGCTGCGAGGCGCCGGCACTGCGGAAAGGCCTGGCCGAGGCTCTGGGGAGGTGCCAGCCAGCAGTCGCTCCTGGAGGGCACCGGCAGGGGATGGCAGGGGTTGGGAAGTGGCAGGAGAAAGGAAAAACCTCTCACACTAGACCTCTTCCATGTCCTCCCCAACATAAAGCTCTTTTTCCCCCCCAGTCACGCTGCACCGCAGACCCTGTCGCTGCCTCTGAGCCAAAAAGTGATTTATCCTCCCAGCACAGGCTACAAGGAGCAATGGCAAGGTACCACCAAGGGCTCTGCTCCAGCCTCCTTCCCCAGCTTCTCCTGAAAAAGGGAAAGCCCCCTCCTGGACTGCAAGGCATGAGGAGCCCATCCCACCCTCTGCTTCCCGCATCAATGGGCAGCAAACCACATCTCTCACTTGACACTCAGACCTTGTGGGGACTGAGGAACAAGTGCAATTTGACCAACTGTCCTCATATCCCTGCACGTTTTCTCCCTCCAGAGCCTCCTCAACGAGGGGGAGGAAAGGACAAAAGACACCCAGATAAACGGGAAAAAAACCCAACTCAACTCAAAGAGGGGCAGAAAATCAACTGTCACCCATTCCTCAAAACACGACTGGCGCGAAGGACAACGGCACCAGCCTCAAGCTGGAATTGCACCCGGAGAGAGCCAGAGTTCAGCTGCCCGAAGAGCTGAGCAGGGGGCACGGCAAGGATCAATCCCGGACTGCACATGGAAGAGCAGCCCAGCTCCCCCCAGCTCTGTGTCCCTCTCCTCACCCAGCCAAGGGAACACACCACGAGTCCCCCGTTCCTGCCGTGGCGAAGCAGAACTAAAGCTACGGCCGACTTCGCTGCACAAGAGGCACCAACAGCAAAGCCCAGCTCAGGAACCGCCCCTGAGGACAGCGTGGGGACAGAGGTGCCACTACTGCTCACCTGCCAAACCTAGCCCGAAGTGTGGCACCCCAAAAAGAAGCCCAGTGAGATGGCACTGACCCACGAAACCCCAAGCAGATGCTGCTCCCCAGCAGAGTCAGCGAGGGATCAAGCCGGTGGGATGTGGCTTTCCACAAAATCTCCTGCCAGCACATGGAGGCGGCAGCAGGCAGGAGCAAGAGGGGAAAGTGGTCTGCAGCAACAGATGGCCTCTGAGGTAGATTTGAGACAACTCCATCTGCCAACAGCTACACGTCACAAGCCAGGCTTTTCCTAAAATGCAAGCTGCTCCTTGCAGCCCCGGCCTCCTTCCCCTTCCTTGCCTGTCATCTCATTCACAGCTCAGAAAGGGATGAAGGGGCTAGGATTTTTGGAAGAAACCCTGGATTTGATAGCACCTTGGGTGGATACAAGCGCTGTATCCTTTGGAAACAAAGAGTGAAGCTGGTGGCTGCCGATGGCACGGCTGGACTGGTACGGAAGGGATGAGGAAGGCTGAGGTGACAGCACGAGGGGCACAGTCCCACTGATGCCAAAACCCTTTGCAGCAACCAGTTTGTCACCTGGGTGTGGTCATGAGCCACAAGAATGCCAGGTCCACGAGGCACAGACAAGCTGGCAAAGGGCCTGGGCTGACAGGAGCCAGGCCAGCGCTCAGAGAGGGGCAGGACTCAAGGATTCACATGGACCTGAAGATGCTGCTACCCCGTAACAAAACACTGAGAGCTGCAGAGCTCTGGGCTCAGCTCTTGGGGCCCAGAACAAGTGAACTCTCTCTCAAGAACAACCACGGGGCAGCCAAGAGAAACCCAGCTGGGGCAAGCAAAGGCTGGGAGGTGGACCTTCCATATGGAGAGGGAAGTTTTCTCCCTTCTCTGTTGCCCAGCTCTCCAAAATTCTCAAAACCAGGGTTCAGAAAACCCCAGTTAACCAGAGGTCCACCATGAGACAAGACAGGGTTGAGCTTCCTCCATCAGACCCTGGTCTCTCTTTGCAGCATCACCATCCTGCCGAGCGCTGGCCAGGGGTGCCCCATCTCACCTGAGAGCACTCCTGAGCCTCAGATCTCACAGCCCCAGCACATTCCCCCAGGAACCTGATCCCATAACACACATTTGGTGCCTTCAAGCTGTCGTGGCCCTGTCCCAGGGGCTCAGGGAAGCACCATGAAGAGAGGGGAGGAACATGCTGTAGGAGAAAAAAGGATTGTTTGGAACCATCTATGATACATCTGTAACCATTAACCAAAATAACCCAACACTAAAATAGAAAAGAAAAGAAAAAAAAAAAGAATTGGTTTACGACCAAACAGAGGAAGGCAAAACCAGGAGGGCTGGAAAAGGTTCCTATGAGGGGGATGGGAGAGGGGGAAAGGGGCCTTTTTGGTTTTATTGCAAATGGTTCATGAGAGCAAGAAAGAAAGGGAGGAGAGCGAGAGACACCTTGGGAAGATGATTCCGAGCCTTTCAAGACACCGCTCGTGAGGAGCAGGAGGAGGGGCTGCTCAGTCCTGGTATCTCGCCCTCCTCCCCAGGAGACAACTCTCGGCTTCTACGGAGACTTGAGCTTCTTGGTGCGAGGTGAGGTTCCGTTCTCCGCTTTCACCACTCCGTTTTCATGGTAACCTGGGGATGGCAACAGAGGGCAGCAGAGCTGTGAGGGGTCTAGAGGGTAATGTGAGGGAGCTGGGGGTGTTTAACCTGGAGAAAAGGAGGCTCAGGAAGAACCTTCTCGCTTGCCTCACCTCCCTGACGGGGGGGGAAGCCAGGTCAGGCTCTGCTCCCAGGGAACAGGGACAGAAGAAGAAATGGCCTCAAGCTGCCACAAGGGAGGTTCAGATTGGGCATTAGAAGGAATTGCCTCACAGAAAGGGTGATTAAATATTGGAATTTGGGGAGGTTTGGAGTCACCACCCCTGGAGGTGTCCAAGGAACAACTGGACGTGGCACTCAGTGCTCTCGTCTGGTTGCCATGGTGGTGACCGGTCAAAGGTTGGACTCCATGATCTCAGAGGTCTTTTCCAACCTAAACCATTCTGTGAATCTGTGGCGGAAGAAACTTGGTCCCTAGCACAAGCCAAACCCTTTTTTCTCTCAGGACCGGCCCACAGACATGGGGAAACCCCCACAACATCAGGACACTGCTGGGGACGCCCAGCACGGGCAGCAGGCTGCTGGGGAATGCTGAACCACAGGACTGATGCCTCCACGGTGCCACCCTCGCAGCACTCACCCGAGTCCCTCTTGAGCAGCTTGGTTTGCTGCTTGGTGCCGGCGGCGGCAGCGGCTCGCTTCCGACTGCTCTGCTCGTTCCAGTACTCCCTCCAGCGCCGCAGCTGGAAGCGGATGAAGCGCCACATCACCGAGGCCTGGAAGAGGCACACCAACAGCAGCACACTCATTCTGCCAGGGGCGGAGAAGAGGCAGGCTGAGAACACAGCAGCGAGGCCAGCCCCAGCCCAGCCGTCCCCCCTCACCGGGGCTGGAGGCCGAGGTCCCCCCGCATGGCAGGTGCCGTCCCCCCAGCCACCATCTCTCCTTTCTGCCACCCCTGAGCCCAGGGCAGCCACTTTCCTTTTCCTCCACACCATAAAGCCCTCAGCTGCTCATTGAGCCTTTCAGCTTTAGGGCAGGAAGGGATGAACAGCATCATCTCAACCAGCACTGCCCAAACCACAATGTGGCACAGTCAAGGTACGATGTCCCCAGATGATCTGTACATCTAAAAGGAGGAAGGGAGCTAAGAAAACCCCTCAAACCCTCAGGTGTGCCAGCAGTCCTTGGCTTCAAAAAGCTTGGGAATGACCAGGCCTAGCAAATTCTGAACTGAACCCACAGCTGCTGCAAGGGTGAGAAAGGCTGGACTGCAAGGCATGAGGAGCCCATCCCACCCTCTGCTTCCCGCATCAATGGGCAGCAAAGCACATCCAAGCAGAAGGGGAAATGCCTTTTCCTTGACCACATCTTGAAATGCACTTACAGGTACAACAGGGAAAGCCTGCAAGCCTTCCTCCAAGATAGGCTTGCACTTTATAACTTCACTTGATTAATATTTTATTTCCTGGCTTTTCCCCTTCTTTGTGGCTCTGTGTAGCCTTTAAACCCCTCCTTGCTTCCTTCACAGCCCCTTCAGCTCACTAAGACCTTCCCTAAATGGAACCAAGATGAGATCCCCACTGCCTGGATCCCATTTGGATGGAGCTTGGAGCAATCTGGTGTAGTGATGGTACCCATGCCCACAGCAGGGGCTGGAACGAGATGATCTTTAAGGTCCCTTCCAACCCAAACCATTCTGGGATTCCATGATTTCCAAACTCAGCAAAACCCACGCTGGGATAACACAACCAAGGAAGACACAGGAGACATTCCTACCTGAAGAGAATATTGTTGAAGAGGAAGCTGAAGAAGTTCCCTCTCTCGGGGTCCAGGGCCTGGCTCTCCACCCGCGGCAGCCCGAAGCCGATGACCAGGATGTACAAGGTGAGGGTGAAGAGCCTGGTGACCACGAACACGACGGCCCAGACGTTAAACCTGCAGGAGGGCAAGCAGAGGTGAGGGCAGGAGCAGCCCCAGGGCTGACCCAGAAGGTGAGAGAGAAACCTAGGCTCTCCCAGGCTCTGGAGGAAGATGAGAGCCTGAGGCACCTCCCCTGCTTACAGCTTCTCGTTGTTCTCGTCCGTGAAGTAAACCAGCCGCGCCATGTGGAAGAAGAACTCGGCCAAGTACTGCAACAGCAAAAGGATCAGCCCCAAGCGGGTTAAGCTGGGAGGGAAGAGGAAGAAAAAAGCATCACGGGGCTGGTCAACCTTCATCCTTCAACCTTCAAGTCCAGCTACAGCCTCAACCCCGCTGTCCATGAGCTGCAGCACCAGCCCAAAGCCAGACCTTTCTGCAGCACTGGGGGTAGGACTGCAAAGGGGAAAATCCCTGTCCCCAAACCATCAACACAGCCCAAAACAGCAGCAGAGCTGAAATGCATTCAACACAAAACCCTATGGCTGGCAAGGCTGCTCTGCTTTTTATCAGAGAATGGTTTGGGTGAGAAGGGACCTTAAAGATCCTCTCATTCCAACCCCCTGCCCTGGACATCTTCCTCTATCCCAGGTTGCTCCAATCCCCATCCAGCCTGGTCTTGAACACTTCCAGGGATGGGAAACCCTCTGGGCGACCTGTGCCAAGTGCCTCACCACCCTCACAGGCAAGAATTTCTTCCCAGTATCCAAATCTCTCTTTCCGTTTAAAACCATCCCCCTTGTCCTATAGACCTGCCTACGTAGAAAGTCGCTCTCCACTGAAACAATTCCATTTATTCCCTCTAAGCCCCTCACCCGCTGAGGATTCCCAGGTGACTGCCAGTGCAAAGGGAGCTGCCCAGCCCCATCCCTGGTGCAGGAGGGGGTGCTGAGGCAGGCGACTCACTTGAGCAGGTAGGCGCCGGCGATGTGCAGCAGGTAGAGCGCGATGCAGCGCAGCTGCCGCGGGATCTCCTCCTGGCAGGGGCAGAGAAGCCAAATCAACCTCTCAGCCCTTTCCACCCGCCCTCTCCCAGAGCTCCCTCTCCCAAAACCTCCACCTGGCTCTCACCTTGCGGACTTTCTGGAAGTAGAGCTCGGGCAGGGCGTGCAGCCAGTACGCCAGCTGGCACAGGTAGAAAAACTTCACCTGGTACCTGAAATGCAGGGAGGAGCCACGTGAGCCAGCCCAGGCCATGGCAGGACCCCAAGAACCCGAGTGCCAGAGCAGCATTGGGCAATCCCTCCACTGTTTTGGAGCCATGGGATTTAGGAGAAATCATTTCAGGGCTGAAATTATTTGTTGAGCCAAGAGAGCCACACATTCGGTTTATCCAGATGCTTGTGCTGTGGTCTCTGTGCTCTCAGAAAACCTCACTTTTGCAAAAACCCAAGAAGGGAGGATTATCCCTCACTACATTTCTGCTGTGAAAAATGAACAGCAAAGAGACTCCCAAGGTGCTGCAGGAAACAGCCAGGATGAGTAACCAACCCCACAGGGCCTTCCTCATGGAGGAAACCCTCCGGAACACCCTCCCAGGCTCACAAATGAGATAACCCCCATTCCCCATGCTCTCACTGCAGCATCCTTGCAGCAGGGTGCATGCAGAGGGTGCTGTGCTGTCAGCACCCCACTCCCAGCAGGCAAAACCATGGAGGGGAAGGAAGTGGCCAGCCCCAGAACAAAATACCCTCACGAGTGCTTACGGCAGATAAACATGTGGGTAGTTTTCCCACAGACTCCGGGGGTTTGAAATGTATCCTTCCTGAAAAAGAGAAGAGACGCAAGGTTTCAGCAAAACAAAACAGGTTCTCAGAGGGTGGGCTGATGGTACAGTGAAACGAGGAACTGGGGATGACACCCGAGTACCGCCACAGCCTGCAGAAAAAAACATTCCCTGTGAGGGCCAAGGCTGAGCTCTGCATCTGTGGCTCTCCAGCACCCCTCTAAAATTTCACCAGGCCCCTTGTTTTGGGGGGCTGAGGGCTGCTTGCTCAGTTGCACAGAGGGTCTCAAGCTCAGGAGAGGATATTTTGGGGTTTGGAATGCTCTGGAGGCATAGGGCTGAGATTCCTGTAGCATGGCTCAAGCAGCCGTGTGCACGGTCCGGAGGCTTCCTCCCCACTGGCATTTCCAACCCCAGCAGCACTTCAGCAACCAGAAGTGCTTCTGAAGAGAAAGGGAACAGAAAACACCAACAAAAATAGCTGGATATGAATTGGATAGTTTCATCTTCCACCTCTTGCCTTACAGGATGGGACTCCCTTCTCACTCCCGCCACATGGATGCTGCCCTGGGCTTCGCAAGGAGATGCCGGCATGGGAAATTTGTCCTGCCCAGTCACCATCATCCATTCCCTGTCTGCCCCAAGCCCTTTGTTTTGGCTGGGGAAAGCCAGGGAAGCACAAGGGTGACCTGCTCTGCACACTGGGGTGTTTGGGGAGCACATCACAGCAATGTGGGCTGCACAGCAGGCTCCAGCCCTGCAGCTGCTGAGGGATGGGTCTGGCACTGGGCAAGGGGAGCCCAAAACCAGCAGCATCAACTGCGTTGCCAGAGTTTCCCTCCTCAGAGCCCTACGGGGCAGAGGCAGTGCCAGCAAATCTCTAGAATCGCTGGCCCTGAAGGGAAAAGTTGTTCCCTAAGGGGGACTGGCAGGACCCTCCAGGCAGTGAGGAAGGGATCTGTCCCCAAGGATTCATCCCCAGAGCCACTGGAGACTGCAGCTGGACCCCAATGGCTGCAGGTAGCAAAGCATCATCACACTGCCAAAATAGTCATATCTCTCCCACACCACCTGTTCTTCCCTCCCACTTCCTCCCCAAAATGACACTTTTCCCTCTGAATTCTTTGGGTTGACACATCCCCAAGGAACAGCGTGGTTTCCCTGTTTTCAAAGATCCCCTCGCCATCAGCTTGCCAAGGAAGGAACCACAAGGAGTGATCCCAAAATTCTGCCCATTAGCCCCATGACCCTGCAAAAGGGATCCCAAAACCTCAAGGCACTGAATGTAAATAAGGAGGAAAATGAGAAGCTAAGAAAGACAACAGGTCTTGGAGCAGAGGATGGAGATGACAGGGCCAGACAGGATTTCTGGGGCCCAGCTCCAAAAATATTTCACAGCCCATTTGCCTGTGCCTTGTACAATACAGGAGAAGGATCTCCCAAAAAGGCCCTCACTCAGTGGCTGGAAAGATGCATCACAGCTGAAAGCTAAACCGACTGAAACGTGCCTGTTTCGGCCCAGGAGCTGGCTGGGGACTCTGCTGCCAGTGGGATTTTGTGCTCCAAAAGCCACAGTTCCCCCCCGTGCCCAAATCCCAGCCAGCCCCGTGCCTTACCGTCACCACGACGTACAAGCACCAGATGACAGAGGTGAGGTGGAAGGCAACCAGCTGCCCTGACTCATTGAACTTGCTGTGTTTGACCTTGGAGAGGTGCAGACGCCTGTTGATTTTCTGGGAAGGAGCAGAGGGAGAGAGAAAGAACAAGAAAACATGAGCCACCATCAACCCTCTCTCTCCTCATCCTCATCCTAAGCAGCCTCCAGGGATGAAGGCCCACTCATCACCACCTTAACCACCAGCCCACCCCCAGAACAGCATTTAACTGCAGCAGGACCACATCCCTCCATGGGATTTGAGGCAATTTGAGGACACAAGACAGGGAATGGCGCTCACGTCCAGGGCGTACTCCTGCACCACCGCATGCAGGATGATGGCAATGAAGATGTAGAAGAGGATGGTGACCAGATCCTTCAGCCCATAGTGATACTGGACCAGTTCCCCATCTGCAAAGAGACCAAAGGGTGGGTCAGAGCCCCACAGCCCAAAGGATTTCCAGGTAAGGGCTTAGTGGGGAGTAGCTTGGATGGGGACACCAGAGAGAGGTCGTGACTGTGCCAGTGGCTGGGAAAAAGGGCACTCTTTGGGGTTAGTTCCTGGCAGAGGTGGATGGCTTCCCCTCTAACATTTACCCACCTCAAGGGAGGGCACAATGGGGACACTTAAAGCTTTGCCCTGCCACTGGGGACAGCTCGGCTGTGGAGATGGGAATTTATCACCTGGAGGGATGAAGACCTGGGAGGCTGAAGCAGGTGACAGGATCAGGGATGCCCTACTAGGAACATCAGGGCTTGGGATAGGATTTCCACCTCCTCAGTTATGATTCAACACTCCTTCATGATCTCCCACTCCTCCCTGGAAACTGCTGGAGCAGGATTCAGCTGCCTAAATGCAGACGCCTTGTGCTATTCAGAGATCTGAGGCAGCAGCACAGGGCTGGTGGATGAGAAATAGGACCCACGGGAAGCTGTGCTCTTCTGGAGCAACAGGAGACCCAACAGCACCCAAAATACCCCAGACATCATCTGCATTTAGGTGACTATTTGCAGCCCTGAAGCTTATGGGGAGAAGCAGAGTCGGGAATGCTGCAGGAAGTATCCTCACATGAAGCTCAGCCCACCCCTAGATGCTGCTCCCCCTCACCCTGATCCTATCCGTCCTCTCCTGAGATTAGTGCTGGGAAGAGAATGCTCTGTCACCAGCGAATTTTTACCCTAAACAAAGCTATTCCAGATCTCTAAGATCTGAATGGGATTTATGAAAACACCTGCCACAAGGATATGAAAACACCCTGTCCTTAGGAGCCCCCAGTGCTGTGCAGACCCAGAGGTAAAAATGGTGCCTGTATCCCAGAGCAAGGTAAAAGATAGAATTGCAAGGCCAAAGAAAACAATATCATTTACATGTGCTCTGCCTCCTCTCGCCAGGGCACCTCAGAAGCTCTAGCAGGAGCTGTGGGGGATGTGGAAAAGCCTTGGAAAAATGTAGATTCCTCCCAATAAGCTGCTGCACTAAGGTCTCTCTCCCCACTAGCTCATGCCCTATATTGATACCCCAGTACCTGCTCCTGGGGAGGCGTTTCTGTGCCCACCGGGACTTCTGGTATCAGGAAAGAATAAATCCCTTAAAAACCAGCAGCGGAAGTTGTCTGGACTGTGCCACAGGGGAGCAGGGACCACAATTTGATGTGGAGGCTGGATGATTCCTTCAGCCATAATGTTCAAAGCTTTTAAGGGCAGAGCTTTTATCTTCCGCGTGTCTGCCTCATTGCAGCTCCGCTAATCCCAACACCCTGCTCTTTCCGTGCATGACTGCTCAAACACTCCCAATTAACTGCAGTTCTCTGCCACCAGGCCAAGCTCCGTGCCCCAGGCATTTGGCGCATCCCGAGCCCAGGGCTTTACCCAAACCACCTCCTGCTGTCTCCACGCCAGTGCCCAGATCCCTGCCAGATCCACAGGGGCTCTGAGCCAGGAAGGCAGCAACCAGCAGCCAAAATAGGAGCAGGGGCTGAGCCTCCTGGCTGGGAGCTGGGACACCTCCTCTGGGCCCTTTGGTTCTGAGCTGCACCAGCTCAGAGCCTCCTGGAATTACTCCCCATGCATCTGAACCTGCCTGGAGCAGGGATGCTGTGCACCACGTGCACCTCCACAGCCTCCTCTCCAGGTGCCATCCCCAAAAATTGGCAGGACAGGGATGACATGCACAGCCCCTGCTGCTTAGCAAAGAGGTAAATCCCTCCCCCTCCTCAGGTGGGGACAAGAAGCTGCTCCAGGCAGGCAATCACCCAGCTGGATCCTGCCTGAGCAGGCTTGGAGCAGGATCCTCAGCCTGCAGGGAGCACTGAGTGGCCTGGCCATGGCACAAAGAGAGAGGAAGCCCCCAAACTCCCTGGAAAGCATTTCTTCCCAACGCTGGCAGCATGAGGGCTGGCAGACGTGACCAGAGTGCTCTGAGCGACTCAAACTTTGCTTCTTCCCAGAATATCTTATTTTTAGCATCTCCTTTAGTACCAGACAAGGCCCTGGGCAGTTGATCAGTGGAGGGTGAGCCCAGGCCAGTGAGGACTTGGGGCAGACCAGACTCAACCTCCCCTTGGGATGTGTGGAGCAGAGGCACCTCTCACCTGCTGTAGGCACACTAACATTATACTGAGGTAAGATGAACAGGAAGGCAGTCTTGGCTGTGACCTGTCAAAGACACACAGAAGGCAGAAAAAGCAAATCAGTTGTCAAATCCATTCCCCTGGACCCATTTTTTTTCACAGCGGGAAAGGCAAATCATCCAGGGAGATGTGCCAGCACCAGCTTCACTTGCAGAAACACTGAACCTCGCACTGGTCTCCCACAAGGTCCCAGATGCACGTCCAAAAGGAGAAAAAAAAGCCTGGGATGAGACATCAGGATACCTGAAACCCAGAGCGGTGCTGCTCACTCTTTGTTTATTGAATCATAGAATCGAATCATGGAATATCCTGAGTTGGAAGGACCCAAAAGGATCACTGAAGTCCAACTCCTGGTCCTGCACAGGACACCCCAACAATCCCACCCTGTGCCTGAGAGCATTGTCAAAACCCTTCTTGAGCTCTGTCAGGCCTGGGGCCATGACCACTCCCTGGGGAGCCTGTTCAGTGCCCAGCCACTCTCTGGGGGAAGAACCTTTTCCTAATATTCAAGCTAAACTTTCCCTGACACAGCTCCAGCCATTCCCTCAGGTCCTGTCACAGGCAACCAGAGAGGTGGACAGTGACTAAACTGCATTTAATGCAAAAGAATGATCCTCCCCAGCAGCAAAGTAGGAGGCTTTGTGGGAATGGGGCAGAGCATCCACCCCACAGGATGCCCCAAAACTGCACCTCCATGACCAAAGTACCCTCGAGCTGGGGCCACAGCAAAACCCAGTGCACAGACATCCAACACCAAACATGCCTTCATCCCATCCAACCCCACACTGGCAGTAGGTCACTAGATTTTCCCTTTCCAATGGCTCCCTCCAAGCTTCCAACTCTTCACAAGCACCCACCCTCAAACATAACCAGCCCCAAAAAACCCTGTGCCTGTCGAACACCGACCGAGATGAGCTGCATTTCACACAGACATGGCTGCCACTGCTTCAGAGCTGCAGGCTGTTAAAAATCCCAGCTGGAAATTGCTCCACAGCCTGTGGGGGAGACAGGGGGATTTTGCCAAGCGTTCCCATCCTGCCACCACCAGCATTGAGCAACCGGCGCAGGCAGCCCCGGCTCGGGGATAGCAAACTCCGTGGCGTGTTTTCGTGATGTTTGGGGATTTTATTGCTTTTTCCACTTAAAAAAAAAAAAGGAAATCCCACATGTTGTGCTCTGTTTGTGGAGGAGTAGATGCAGGAGATGGAGACCACGGGCAGAGCTTGGGGTGGGAATGGAAAAACCGCATCGCCTGGCCTCAAGCTGGCTGAGGGAGACACTTCTGGCTCCTACAGACCTTGCTGGCTGGGAAAGCCAAGTTGCTTCATCCCAGAGCTGTACAGCACATCCAGGACCTGGAGTTTACATCCAAACCTTGCCACAGGCTGGCACAGGGCATGGAACAAAGGCATGGAGCCAGCGGTGGCTGTGCTGCTGCAGGGATGGGCGGCCGCATCGTGGCCGTGCCAACGGCAGCAGGCACTGATGGATTTACAGCTCCCCGAGCACCTGGCTGACATCCATTGCTGTAAACAGCTGGGAACAAGACATCATCTCCAGGTGAAGCCTCCTAACCTGCTGGAGAGGACACAGGCCAGAGCTAAGTCCAAGAAAATGACTCCGGAGTATCTCCAGGGTGGGAAGCAATGCCCGCACAGAGCTCAGCCCCAACACAGTTTCCAAGGATTCTCCTTAACTTCTTTCCCAGAGGGCCTGGTAGGAAGGTTCCTCCACCACTCCAGCATCAAGCAATGCTTTGTCCCATCTCCACACCTGCCTTCGCTTCCTGAAGCAGGGCTGAAGAACCACCAGCAGCTTTGGAGCCACCTCAGCACCCCTCCACCTTTCCTTAGAGGGGTAGCAGGTTGTTTCCTGAAGTCTGAGTGAAATATTTGAACAGCCAAAGATAAATGTAACCCCCTGGATGCAGGCAGGCTCCTGACAGACTGATTTCCACGGACAATCAGCCTCTCTGCTCCATGTGACAGATGGGGGAGCTCAGGCACACACCTGCAGCCACTCACTAACACCACAGCGGCAGAATTTGAACTCCAAGCATCCAACCTTCCCATCCCACAGAATCTACATGGAGCGAAAATCTCCTCTCAGCCACCAAAGGCCTTTCTGTCTCCTGCAACCAGCTGGGGAGTGATCAGAGCTGGGGAGTGACCACTGCACACAGCACAATCCTCTACCAGTGGGCACAGAGGGACAGCTGACTCAAATGAGGTCACAGCTGATTTCCATAAAGTGAACATCAGGCTCCAAAATCCCCCATAACCCTCCCAATATCCCTTCCACACATCAGCCCTTCCACACATCAGCACCCATTGCTACACAGCCCTGAGTAGACAGAATGAGCAGTTTAAGCCTCCTGGAAAACAGGGAACACCTGAGCCATGATCTCCAGCAATTCCACCTCCAGCTCCCCTGCAAGGCAAAACCCAAGTTTCCTTGGCTTGGGAAAGAGAGATGAGCACCAGGGATGGTGTAACTCTTTAGAGCCTGCCATGAGCATTTCACAGGCAGCCAGGGAAAGCAGAAGTTTGGAGTGGGAAGAGCAGTGTGAGGATTATTCAGAGGCACAAGACTCACTGTCTGTTTGCTCTGAAACAAGATGCTGGTATGGGAAAGGAAGGGCCGGGCAAGCTTCTGCCCTGCAGGGCCAGAGCTGCCACTGAACTGCTGCTGGCAGGGGCAGAACTCATGGAATCATAGAATAATTTAGGTTGGAAATGCCCTCTATGATCACAAAGTCCAACCATTCCCCCAGAGCTGCCAAGCCCAGCACAAAACCACGTCCACAAGTGCCCTATCTACAGTTTCTGAACACTTCCAGGGATGGTGACTCCATCACTTCCCTGGGCAGCCTGTTCCAATGCCTTTTCAGTGAAGAAATTATTCCTCATATCCAATCTAACCTTTCCTGGCACAGCTTTTTAGAGGGTTGGGAGAGGGATTTGTCTCCATGGGACCCACAGAGCAGGGACCATGTAGCAAAGGCTGTATATTAATTTCTCATTCACTCCCTGACCTGCATTAAGGGCACCTCCACACAGAGGGAGATGTTCCTCATTCTACCTTACATGAGGGATGTGACACTTGGGGACATGAGTCAGTGGTGGCTTTGGCAGTGCTGGGGGATTGCTTGGACTCGATGACCTTAGAGGGCTTCCCCTGCATTAATGATTTCATGATTCTGTGTGCCTGAACCAGGGAAATTTGGGAAGCAGTTGTCCTGGGAGCTCTCTACAACCATGAAGAAGGAACCACACCCTCAGCAGCCAAGTGGCTTTGTGGTGGTTAAAGCCAGTAACTCAAGGACCAAAGCGCAGATGGATGGCGAAGAGGCAAAACTCAACGTGTCCACCAAGACCAGAGGTTCCTGAGATGCCTGGATCAGCCTGGACAGGGATGAGGCTGTTTCTCATGGCCAGAAATCAAATCAGCACATCCATCTCGCAGCCCTGGGAGGCAGAGCAATAGATAAAGCCAAGCAATCCCAGCACTACCACACATTTACTATCTACCACCAGGCTTTTACTCCCTGATAATGTGGTGATTGGAAAAATCCACACCCTGACTAGCCTGGAGATTGCTGCCTAATACAGAGCAGCAAAGCTCCCCCCATCCTGTTTCAGAATCCCAGAATGGTTTGGGTTGGAAGGGACCTTAAAGATCATGTTCCAACCCCCTGCCGTGGGAAGGGACACCTTTCATAGACCAGGGTGCTCTGAGCCCCATCCAGCAATTTTAGAAGATGCTGTTTTTAACCTGCCATGAAATGCTCCACATCAAAATCCCAACTCCACTTGTGCAGACATGGAAGTGGCTTTTAAAAAGGTGCCTAAGCCCACACATCCAGGCAGTTTAGCACCTCTCGCAAAATCTACCCACTGCAACTCTCAAACATTAATATTTTCAGGAATGAGGGGTAACTTTTGAACATCCTTCCCCAAGACACTCTAGGAACTCTAGGAACAGCTTGCCCAGATTGGCTGTGGTTGCCCCATCCCTGGAAGTGTCCAAGGCCAGGTTGGACAGGGCTTGGAGCAATCTGGTCTAGTGGAAGGTGTCCCTGCCCACGGCAGAGGGTTGGAATGAGATGAGTTTTAAGGTCCCTTCCAACCCGAACCATTCCAGGATTCTATGAAACCCATTTCCCTTCTCAAAAGCCTCATTCCAGTGGGATTTGTCTTCACCCCAGCCCCCAGCACACCACCCCAGCACACCACCATCCTCACGGTCTTGCTTGAGTTAAAGCCACCCTGGAGGAAGGAAGCAGCTCCAAACCTCTGGCAGGGGAGGCTGGGGGAGTTTCTGCAGTCAGGGCTGGGAAAATATTTCCAGGGCTTGAAAAACAACTCAAACTAATTACAGACAAAATGCTGTCCAGAGGCTTTTCTGACAACTTTGGGTTTCTTTTTCCCCCACTAGACAGAGTTTATTGAAAGACAAACTTGCTGACCCACAGTATGGATTGACACAGGCCCTATATGTAAACTGAAGCCCAAACTTTGGACCAAAGCCTTTCAAAGTAAACATCTGGCTTTGACAAAAAGCCCTTCCCAAGGGCGGTGCAGCCCCTCTGCCCCCACAGACAAACTCATCCCCCAGCACAACATGATTTCCACTGCCTCACCCTCCCTCCTGTTTATCCCCTTTTAAAAGTAAACCTAAATACTGCTTCTTTTTTTCCCTTTTTCCACTCTTCCCCAGCTACTCAACCCTTACACTGCCCGCGTGCCTCAGTTCCCACATCTGGCAAAGACCAGGGGAGGCAGGAACGCATTTTGTTTTCCCTCATTAACAATGGGAAGGCCTTAATTTTTAGAGTACTACGGAGAGGAACGGGAAGAGGGAAGTATATTTAGCAGGAAGCCTGGAAATAGCAGCTCATTTGTCAGCCGCCTCCTTCTGACAGTGTCACAACCCAGAGTTTGGGAGCCCGTGACTCACGTCCCACAATCTGCACACGGGGGAAAGCCCAGCAAGGGCATGGAACCACTTCTAAAATAGTGGTTTATAACTTTATTTCATCACCTCATGCATAAGACTGAGCCTCAGCTTCCCCACCTTAGAGCTTATGAGAGCAACCCCCATCTAATATAGAAACTTCTCCAAAATCAGTGAAGTCTCCCCTAAACTCGACCCAACACCGCTCAGAGGAGCCACCCCTGGTGGGACACAGGCTAAACCCAGCCTGGCCTTGGCTTCATTTTTCTGCAGAGCAGGATGGAAAAAGATATGCAAAGTGATTTCTGCATGAGGATGGGAAGCACCTGTTTCGTGTTTCTATAGTCACTCAAAATAGTTTTTCACCAAAAAAAAAAAGGGGGAGGTTTTTCTTTCTGGGCTCCAGCAGCCACGCACACGTGGCAAAAGCCCTCTCTGGCACCGGGCAGATGCACACCAGGTGTGTTTTCACACCCTGAAGGCTTAGGGCTGGCTGGGAAGGAAAAACACTTTGTAGTGCCCAGCTCAGAACAGCTCTTTTTGGGGAAACTCCCTCCAAGCCCAGGGCTTCCCTCCCTGAGCAATGCTGTGATCCTCAAAAACACACACAGCACCGGAAAAATCAAATCCAACACACCTGTAACGCCAAGGAGCAGCCTCATGCCACCAAATCCCATCATGACCGGTACCTGCTCCCTGCCACGGAGGAATTACCAGCCTGGTGAATCCATTTGGATGGGGAAGGGTTGTGCACCCAAAAAGATGCTCAAGGTGTAGCCTGTGCTGTGCTTGGGCAGTGGGAGATCCACGGAAGCCCCCCAGCATCACCCCGAGCAGAGTGCCGGAGCAAAAAAGCACTCAGCTCCTGAGGGATGCCTGGGAAAAGGTTAAATATCTTATTTGTGTCTTCCCAAAAAAACCTTCCCTGCAGGAAACGGCCTATTGTGAGCAGGATTCGGCCTTTTCCGCTGAGCCTGAGCTTGGCTGTGGCCACTGGCGTTGGGGAAGGTGGAAGCTGGGCTGCAGGGTGGGAAGCAGGGAGGAGAAGGAGGAGAAGGGACAGTGACAGGTCCTCCTCATCATGGGATCAGAGCTGCCACCAAAACTCACCACAGAGGTGGCACAAATGGGCAAGGATGGGTTGGAGGGCTGGGCAAGAGCAGAGCCTGATCTCTCCTCCAGGGGAAAAGAAAGCAGAAGGAATAAATGTAGTAACAAAATAAAAATAAACCACAATACACACAAGGACCAAGAGCTGTCCCAAACCCCATGCCAAGGGGAAGGCAGGGATGATGCTGCTGGGCGCAGGGAGCACTGGAAGCCACCCTGGCATGGCAAGCGTTGTCTCCCTGAGGTCTGCTGGGAGAGCAGCAAACTGCAGCCTTCAGCATCCGAGGGAGATTTAATTAAAAGACATTAAAAAACCCCAGAAACACCACAAACCCCTCCCTGCTGCCACCTCCACGGGGGGGTTCATCACGTTTCAAAATCTCTCAGCACCGTATCAACCAAAAGCTCCACAGGAGCAAGCCCAGGTACCACCTCTTCAGGACAGGGCTCCAAACATGCAACAAAACCATCTGCGGGGAGAAACCCTGAGAGAGACATGCAACCTCAGTGGCATTTTCTTTTTAAAGTACGAGTACGAAACTTGCAGCCCAACTTTGCAGCATTTGCATGTGGCTTTGGAATACAGCTGGCCCTCCTGGGTCGGTTTTGAAACTCTTAAATAAATATATATCCATGCACAAGGACACTGAAAGGGGTTCGAGTGCTGGAAGAGACTAGTTCATTCAATGAGTTCGCAGTAAAAAAAGAGAGGGATAGAAAAGCAGGGGGTTCCAGCAGGGAGGAATTAAGGAAATGGATTTCCTCCTCCTGCGATTTGCTCCAGAAGGAGCCTTTCCTCCCTCGCCAGGCCCCCCGGCCACCCCTTTCCCATCCGGATTTGCTTTGAAACGTGGCACTGCCGAAGGGGAGGGCTCAGCGGGGGAGGCGGGGGGGTCCCGGCCGGCGGTGCCGCTGACCACGGCCCGGTGCCTCGGCGTGGGATGCCCTGAAGCCGCACGGAACGGGAAAGCAGGCGGAGAGGGAAGGAGCCGGAGCAGCGGCAGGGAGCGGCGTTCCCGGCATGGCGGTGGTGGGACAGCGGCCTTGCGGGGGTCTCCGGCCACCCCGGCAGGGTGAAGGTATCCCGTGGAGGAGCAGGGATGCCTTCCCATGGCCCGCAGCACAGCGGGATGGCCGGGATGGGGAAAGGCCGGGGAGCGGCTGCCCCAGGCCCAGGAGCCCCCGGTGCTCGTCCCACGGCGCGGGGTCAGCGGGCTGCGGAGAAAACACCTGGAAAAGGGCTGTTGTTAAAGAAAAAAAGGCAAAAAAAAGGCGAAAAAAAAAAAATTCTTTCCATTTCCAAGAGCTGGGAATATCAGACACGGCTGGGCTTGTCGCTGTGTGGGGCTGATGTGCCCCTCAGTGCTTGGGACACCCCGGCAGCTGCGGTGGGTTTGGGGCAGCGGGTTTGACACCCCCTGTGCTGCCCCTTCCCCAGCCAGGGACCCCCGGCAGAGCTGGAGCTGGGGGAGAAGGATGTGGCACCCCGAAAGCCAGCACCGGGCTGGGTCCCCGTGGGAACGTGGGGAACCTCTCCGGTGGTGGGTGAGAGACGGGGAATGAATGGGGCGGCACTGTGACCCCCAGACCAAGGGGACCCGCACCCCACAGCCCCCTCCCCGTGCGGGATGGGGGCATCTGGCCCGGGTGAGGCCCCCCCCCCAGCCGAGACAGCCCCAGGGGGGACACCCCATGCAGAGCAAGGGGGGTTCACCTCGTCCGCGGGGTGGGGACACACAGCCAGCCGGTCCCGGCGGGGGGCGATGGCGGGGGGGTCTCACCTCGAACATGAGGGCGATGAGGACGCTGAGCACCAGGCAGAAGCCGATGTCGGCGTGGTTGTGGATGAGGAACTCCTGGCTGAAGAGCGGGTGGCTCTTGGCCCGCCGGCGGAAGGCCATGGCCGGGGCCGAGCCGAGCCGAGCCCAAACTTCCCCCGGCCCCGCGGGACTTCGCGGAGNGCACTGGCACCAGGAACCGGTACCGCCCCAACCCGCACTGGCACCAGCACCAGCACCGGCACCGGCACCGCCCCGACCCGCACCGGGACCGGGACCTGCACTGGCACCAGGAACCGGTACCGCCCCAACCCGCACTGGCACCAGCACCAGCACCGGCACCGGCACCGCCCCGACCCGCACCGGGACCGGGACCTGCACTGGCACCAGGAACCGGTACCGCCCCAACCCGCACTGGCACCAGCACCAGCACCGGCACCGGCACCGCCCCGACCCGCACCGGGACCGGGACCTGCACTGGCACCAGGAACCGGTACCGCCCCAACCCGCACTGGCACCAGCACCAGCACCGGCACCGGCACCGCCCCGACCCGCACCGGGACCGGGACCTGCACTGGCACCAGGAACCGGTACCGCCCCGACCCGCACCGGGACCAGGAACCGACCCCGCCCCGATCCACAGCGGGACCGAACCCAGCACCGCCACTGGTACGACCCCGACCCGCACCGGGACCGGCACCAGGAACCGGCACCGCCCCGACTCGGCACCGACCCCGCCCGCACCGGGACCCGGCCGCGGAGCTGGACCCAAACCGGGATCCAGCACCCGACCCCGCCCCGGAGCTGGACCCGGACCTGGGCACGGACACGGAGCTGGACCCGGACCAGGACCCGGCACTGGCACGGACCTGGACCCGGATCTAGGCACGGACCTGGACCCAGCCCCAGTACTGGCACCAGACCTCACCCCAGCCCTGGACACCGACCCGGCACAGCCCCGGCACCGGTCCAAGAGCCGGGACCCGGACCCAGCACGGGACGGAAAGCTCAGATGCGGACCCAGACTGAGAGCCGAGACCTGGCACCGGCTACGGACACAGACATGGACCCTGCCCTGGACCAAGCCCCAACCCCGGACTTGGATCCAGCCCCTGCCCCAGCTGGGCACAGCCCTGGACCCAGCACTGAACCCAGACCCAGGACCCGGCCCGGCACCAGACAGAGAACCTGGCTCCAGTCTGGGCTCCTGCTTTGCCCCGCGCACACCCTGGCACTCCACAGCAGGTGGAGGCACCCACTGGCCTCAGCACCCACCTCACATCTGCACCCCGGTACTGTGCACATCTGGACACCCACCCATGCTTGAACCCACCTATTGTGCATGTGTGGATGCCCACCTGCATCTGCACCCACCGACTGTTCGTGTGCAGGCAACCTCCCACCTCTGCATGCACCTACGGTGCACATCTGGGCTCCCACCCACATCTGGACCCACCTCTCCATGCACCCAGCACCCACCTGTGTCCCAGCACCCACCCCGCTGTGCACACCCTGACACCTTGCTCTGCAGCCCAAAGTCCCAGTGCTGAACCCCAAATCTCCCTCATTAACCAGGGAAAGGCCTGAGGCATGAGGTGCCTTCCCTATCCCACCCCCTTCCCAAACCCACACCCCAGCTCGGTCTGGGGTGTAGCAGTGGGGACAGAGACAATCCGAACAGGTCTCCAGGGCAAAACAGTGGAACATTTGCTGTTATTTATTGAAGTCAATCCCTAAAATCCCCCCAAAAGCTCCTCAGGGAGCTCCAAGGACATTAGGGGAGCAGGCTTTGCTTTGGTGGCTTTGCTTAGGAAAATCAAGGTATAAACAGTGTTTTGATTTGAAAGATCTCCCTTCAAGCCAAACAAGCACCGGATCCTTTTGCTTCTAGGATCTTGTTCAGCTCCTCCAGCATCCCTGGATCCCCACGGATCCCTCACAGATCCATCTTGTGTCCAGTGAGGATGGATTCACAGGAGAGAGAAAACACTGCTCCAGCACATTTGAGGGAACTGAGCTATCTCAAACCTGGTGTTGAGAGCACAAAGCATTTTCCTCCAGACAAATCCAGCCCGGGAAGCACAGTCCCTGGGTCCTCATTAAGCACTCAGTCCTATTAGGCAAGTCCTGATTAGCTGGGCTTAGCCTCTGCTCCCCCCCTCCGTGGTATTGTTTAGCCTTGGAGCCATGGGCACAGAGCTGCAGCCTAGGCCCTGCCTTTTACAGGAACACTGAAGGCACCAGAAAGGGATTTGCAGCAAACCAAATTTAATTAAAGGGGAAAAAATATCCAAAGTTTCAGCTCGGAAAAAAACAAACAAATAACAACAGCCCCAGGGCAAATAATTCTATTTTCTGTAATGTCCAAGCATTGTGTTTCAATGTTGTTGGAAGTGAAAAGATGGTTTTTTTTCTGGAGAAATCTTTCTTGGGCTAGTTTGGGGGGAGCGTGGGGGGTTGTTACATCATCTTGGAGCTGGAGGGAATGTTTTTCATCCAGCCCAAAACCTGGCACCCAGGCACCGTGCTCAGAAATCGGGCTGCTGGAAGGTGAGATCCCAGCAGGACTGGGGAAGGGCTGCTGCCACCCTCGAGCCCTGTTGGTACAACTCCATCCTGCGTTGTTTCGCCCTGAAAGAGGGACGAGAGTGACCCATTAAAAATAACAAAACAAGGAGACGGCGCCAGCGGTCAGGACAGCCACGCTCCCAAGCCCAGGCACTCACCTGGGTATTGTTTAATTTCTTAGGGACGTAGCCTCTGTGCCTGCCTGTTTGCTCCTTTTTCCAGATCACCAGAGAGTGGCACGGCCAGTTCTCCTGGGGAGCCCGTGGGTCACTCCCTGCATTGTCAAAATTCATGCTCGGTTCCTGCTCCCGTGTTTCCTTGGAGAGCTCCTCTCACCTGTGGCATTGAGCTCTCCTGGGCTGGGACATGACCCTCCACCTCTCTAAAGGGAGGGAGAGGGCTTCCTTAAGAAAAAAAATGGAAAAGAAAAGGTTCACAGGAGGCAAATGAGCAGAAATTTTCTATTCTAGAGCAGGTAAAAGCCCTGGACAATCCGTCCAAGTGCAGTGGGATGGAGATATCCCCTCACTCCAGCCCTTCTGTGGGTGGCTGAAGCCCCAGTGTTGGTGATGAGCACCCCCAAAAGCTGGGCAGATCCTGGTCTAGCTCAGGATAACATTCCTCATCCAAAAGAGCTTCATGGGAGATGCTGCAGGAGGAGCAGACGGTCTGGCCAGGTTTCCTCAAGCATTTGGGGCATTTGGAAGATACACCAGCAGGTTCCTTGGAGGAGCTGGTCCATTGCCCCTCTGCCAGCTGCAGTTTTCCATCCTGGGTTTGGACTGGCCCAGGCCTCCACATTGCTCCACATGGGGCAGTGACCTGGGATTTGTGGGATTTCTGCACCCCATGGGTTGATGTGAGGACAGACCAGAGTGGGGAGTGACCAGGTCACTCACCAGGACACAGCTCCAAGGACACAGTGCCAAAATCAGGACTCAGCACCATGGTGGCGGCAGCTGGAGCCAGTTGTACCAAACTCCCGGGGTCCCATCCTGCATCCAGTGTGATCTGGGGCATCTCCCCTCGCACACACAGCTTTGGACCTGAAGGCACCATGGGATATTTACAGATCAGCGACTCTTCCCCTGAAGAGGGCAAGACCCTGACAGTGATTTTCAAACATTCCCCATGGTCCGGTGATGCCCAGGAAGTAAAAGGAGATGCCACAGCCATGGTCTCATTCCTCCAGGCACTCGCTGTGCACTCCACCTCCAGTATCCCAGAGCTCCCCATTTCATTCCCACTGGCTCCCAGTGCAGTGCCACAGCAGCTTCAGTCCTGCATGTCCCTCTCCTCTCCGGTCACCATCCCTGGAGGGATTTAAAAGCCGTGTGGATGTGGCACATGGGGACAGGGGATAGTGGTGGCCTTGGCAGTGCTGGGGAAATGGTTGGACTCCGTGAGCTTAAAGGGCTTTTCCAACCTAAATGGTTCTGTGATTCCATAACAGGCACTGGATGCGCACGCAGGGTCTGGACCTTGAGCAGCATCTCCCTCTGGTGGCAAAGGAACAAGTTTTGGGGAGAAACTCCTCCCCAACATGATTTCCCCAGTCTGGCAGCACTGGGAAAAATCTGGATGTGCGCCAGGTTAACGGGGCATCTTCAGTTCTGCCCCCCAAAAGATGCGAAGCGTGGGAAGGGGTGTCTGGAGCTGTGATGTGCTGCTGGAGTCCTCCTACTTCAAACAGGGCTTTAGAATTCACCAAAGAGCAGGTTTATATTGGACATTGGGAAGAAATCCTTCCCTGTGAGGGTGGTGGGGCCCTGGCACAGGTTGCCCAGAGAAGCTGTGACTGCCCCTGGATCCCTGGAAGTGTCCAAGGCCAGGCTGGATGGGGCTTGGAGCAACCTAGAATGGTGGAAAGTGTCCCTGCCCATGGCAGGGGGTTGGAACGAGATGAGCTTTAAGGTCCCTTCCAAGCCAACCCATTCTGTGACTCTGATTAAATACAGGTTATTTTTACAGGTGGAGGCCTGTGGCTCAGTGCTGGGGCTGTACCAGCACGCAGGACTTGGACCCTGGGTGCAGCAGGGCTCTCATACAGGCTGGAAGCCTTTAAGGACAGACAATCCGTATTGTCCCACCTGATTCCACATTGCTCCCAAGGAGAAGGTGAAGGGGAGCACGGCTCTCCAGTGACCAACTCTCATCATCAGCAAAGCTGTGGGAGCACAGCCCTCACACAAACACCCTCATCTCTACCCCAGTCCTCATCCCCGCTCTGTCCCCAGATTCCTCCCTCTCTTTTGCCACTCCTTGATCTATCCAGGATTTCCACAACCACCTCCTCCGAGGTCAGAGGTGTCAGCTCACAGAGCACCTCCACATTGTGGGTGTGCTCTGAGAAATCAAAGTCCTTGTTTACACCTGACTCCTGTGCACAAAAGTATTCTTTACTTTCTCAAAATTGTCTGTTTCTTTTCTGACTGGCCTGTGGGACAGTTTCATGCTGGCTGAATCTTTTTCTAACACTCAACCTTAACCTTCCCTGACACATTTCATGCCATTCCCTCAGATTCTGTTGCCCAGGTCCCTTCTTCACCCTCCCACTGGAAATCCCGACAGACAACTCATCCTGGGGCTGCAGGAGCCAAGAGTGGGAAGACCCCTCCACACTTATTTTTATGCCCAGCATGAGACACAGACACAGCAAAGGCTGCTTTGGGGTTTTTTGAAGCATAATTATGTATTATCAAAAGTAGAAAACCAAGCGAGATAAAAATTCCTGTAATGTCCCGGCAGCGCTGCTGCCTTCTGTGTGATCCACACGGTGAGAAGAGCTCTGGGAAAGCCACTGGAACTGCTCCTGCCTGCAGAGCACAGCCACAGCATGGGGGGCTGGGGTCCAGATGGAGACAGGGAGCCTTCATCACCTTGGAATGTGGCTTCACTCCACACCCGGCACCAAGTGGGTTTTCAGTGCCCCGAGGAAACATCTGGCAGGGTCAGCCCTGAGCAGTGAATGCATCATGGAAGCTTTTTTTAATAATTCATCACATGCCTGTGCCCTTCCTGCTGCCTTTCCTGCCCTGTGGCACCACCAGAGTCCTGCCCACAGCGGGACAACAGCTGGAGAGCACAGCCAGATGGGTGCTCCAGCTGGCACCCATGAGCTTGGTGGTGGATCCAGCTGATCACACCTCAAATTAACATGTCAAGCCATGTCCTGGGCACCAACCTGTGCCCTGGGCACAAATCCATGCCCAGCCAGCCTGGAGGGAAGCACTGGCTATTTCTGGGACCACGGTATTGATAGTTTGAGTTCCTGACACAAATAAACCCTGCCTGCACTGGGGATTTTACGGCAGCAGTAGAACTGGTTTGAGATTTGGCCTGAGGCTAAGTTTAAGGGGAAGCATCCAGGCAGATGTGGATCATGACCTGGTAACCTGGTCTAGTGGAAGTGCATGTGGCAGGGGTTGGAACTGGATGAGCTTTAAGGTCCTTTCCAGCCCAAATAATTCTGGGATCCTGTGATCTGCAGCTGGAAGGGGACAAGGAGGAGGCTGGAGAGAAAAGGCCACTTGAGGAAGCAGGACAGTGGGCAAGCAGCAGGACATGGCTTTTGGCTCTAATTCCAGGTCCTGAGGTTCTGGTCTGCAGCATGAAGAAAATCTGCAATCCTATGAGACCCCCAAAAACGGATTTGGTAAAGGTCTCAAGATAAACCTGGTGGGGAAAAACAAATCAAGCAATGCTGAGCCTTACTTGAGGCCGTACTCTGCCTCGAAGGGAGAACATCTGAGAGTAAAACTCATCATTTTTCTGGTTTAGGCACTTATTTGTCCTGAGAAAACTGCTTTGGCCAGCACTGCAGCCCCTGGAGATGGCAACCAGATCTCCACACTGGGACAGGCCAGCAGCCTGTGCAGGCATGGGTTAAAGGACACACTTCAAGTCACTGTCACAAATACACCAAAGGCAGAAGGCTCCGGCTGCCTGGCAGGACTGTGACATAAATAAGCTCAATAAATAGCCAGCCCTGGGCTTTTAGGGCTTTTTAAGGCTTTTGAAGTTCTTCAAAACTGCAAGAAGATGTACTGGGAGGGAAGGCGATGTCCCGGTGATGGAGGAGCACATCAGCCCCGTGGCAGGGGCACTGTGGGGACAGTCTTCGTCCCACCACCTCCTGCCGTACACTGTTGATGAGACAGTCACCCCAAGGCTGACCCAAGGTGACAGTGCAGCCATTTACAGGGTCACCCTGGTAACCCAGACAGGTCTGTCCCCTCTTCCAGCTCCCCCAGCCCTCGCTGGGGGCATTTAGAACCAGCCTTGGGGGTGGAGGTGAAGCACGGTGACCTCAGCTTGCTCCTCACGACAGTCCCCTGCGGGCCACAGGGGTGGGTGTCCCAAAGGTGATGGCACCCCACGAGGGCACCATCTGTCCCTGTGGGCTCTGAGCCCTCTTTGGGGGGACCTGCCACCCCACAGCTGCCTGTGTTGCCGAGGGAAGAGCTTCTCTGCAGACACTTGTGGGCACAGGCGCCCAGGATTGGGCTGATGCTGGCCATCCCAAGGGATAAATCCCCTCCTCTTCCTCCTTCTCCTTCTCCCAGGCAGCCAAGGTGGGGCTGGGCTTCGCTGTCCCTTTGCACCAGGGCCATGCTCATGGCTGTGGCCATCCCTGTCCCAGGCGAGGTGATGCCTCCTGCGCTTGCACTGAAGTACACAGAGGAGCTCTCGGTCGAATCCGGGGAGAAGCCATTGGGATGGGATGTGGATGGAGGAAAAGCAGGCTCCTGCCCTGCTCCGGCCTCCTGTGCCATTCCCACAGCGCCAGTGCTGGGTTTGATGCCTCCCCCACTCCCCACTGCCAGCCCAGAGGGAGGGATGTCCCTCAAGGGCAGGGAAAAGTTTGCCCCGGGCTCAGCACCAGGGGGTTTCCCCACCGTCCATCCTCCAGGAAAAGCCTCTCCCACACCACCATCTCCGAAAGCTGCGTTGATCACGGACAGATCTCCCGTCTTCAAGGCCAGCTTCACCAGCAGCCAGTGGTGATGGTCTGTCCAGCTGTCCTCCAAGCACCCTTTGGACTGCAGGAGCGATGAGCTGGTCTCGTTTTTGGGGTCTGTCTTCGTCCCTTCCCCTGCCAAGGACTCTTCATCTCCCAAAGTCCCTGAACTCTGTCCGGCTTGGGAGCTCTCTCCAGACACCTCCTCATCCCCGGCTGCTGCAGCACTGCAGGTTGTCTCCAGGAATCCCTGCCAGATCTCTGTGGACTTGGGATGGAGCAGGCTGTAGTAAATCACCAGAGCTGTGGCGCCTGGAAAGGAGCAGATAAGTGTCACTGAGGAGTCCCAGCAGCATTTTGGTCGGGTGTGGAGAGGCCAGAACTTGCTGCACCTCCAGGTCAACAAGACCTTTGCAAAGACGCTGCTGAGCATCAGGTGTGTGAGCAGCACATCTTTCAAGCATTTATAGGGATGCAAGAATCCCAGTTGAGCAGCGTTTGGGAAAGGAAGTGCACAATCAGGCCCAAATTTAATCTGGATTAATTTGCAGACTGAGAGTTGCCCAGCAGGGAGATGAGTGATGCAGGAAACCTTCCACGTCACAGCATCCCCATCCTCTGGCCTTTAAATAAGATATCAGCATGTTTTTTAAGACAGCTTCCTACTTATATCCTAAACTCCTCCAAGACCAGAGGAACTGCTCCTTTTCCATCCAATTTCTTTAACTCGGTTGATCTGAGGGTCTGGGAAATTGCACAAAGCCCACCCAGCTTCCCTCTGCCCCCATCCACTGGGAAAATATGGCCCTGCTTGGCACAAAGATACTCCAAGGGCTGGAGCCACTCTGCTCTGGAGACAGGCTGAGACTTGCGGGTGTTCACCTGGAGAAGAGAAGGCTCCAGGGAGACCTCAGAGCCCCTTCCAGAGCCTAAAGGGGCTCCAGGAGAGCTGGAGAGGGACGTGGGACAAGGGTCTGGATGTTGATTTCCTCAAACTACTCTCAAAATGTGCAATCCAGGCTCTAAACCCCATGATCTTACCTATTACAGACCCTGACATGACAGCCCCAGTCACAGTCAGGCTGTTCCTCAGCTCTGCCTGCAGGAACCGGGTGCCCAACAGCAGCAGGAGCGTGTTCTCCATCAGCATTATCTGCAGGGCAGGGGGAAGAGAGTCATCACTTATTTCCTTCTGATGGCTTTAGATGTGCCTCTGATAACAGAAAATACCCAGTTTCTAGATTTTCATAGGTTCTTAGAATCATGGAGTGGTTTGGGTTGGAAGGGACCTTGAAGATTGTTCCACCCCCTGCCATGGGCACAGACACCTTCCACTATCCCAGGTTGTTCAGAGCCCCATCCGACCTGGCCTTGGACACTTCTCCTGTTATATTTTGCACCTAATTTATTCCTTTAAACACAGAAGTTGTCGAACTGAACTTCCTGCAAGTTCTCAGCTATTTTTTACCACTGACATTTAAGGCTGCCTCTGAGGAAGCAAAGCCAGCGCAGAAGGTGCATCCACCTTGGTGAGCATGTGGCTTTGTCAGGACACAGTAAAACGTCGCATTTTTAGCAAGTGGCGGTGTGAGGGATGAAAATGGAGAGTCTGAAGCTGTTGCTTGTCCCCAGAAGCTGCATCCATGTGCAATACAAAGTATTCCAGGTACTCACTGCATAAAATACGGCCACCCTGGTCTTGGAGGGGCCGGGCCGGACGTTGATGTAGCAGAAGATGTACACAGCTCCCAGCAGGCAGTTGAAGAGCCTCCAGCGGCACGGCTGGGCCACGATATCCGTCTGCTGGGCCACCAGCCAGAAGGACATGAGCAGCCAGTGGGCACCTGCAGGGAGAAGGGACTGAATTTGCAAAGCCATTCCTGGGGGAGGCTGCAAACGGCCCCAGCAGCAGGAGCATCGCAGGGCTGATGTCGGGGCAGGATATGGGGAAGGGGATCTCAGGTCTTACCTGCCACAGCAAAAACCCAGAAGGAATAGAGCCTGGCAAAGAGCACCAGGGCCAGGACCCGGGTGCCCAGCATCCCTGTCCTCCAGAGCAGCAGGCACAGGATGACGGCAGCCGGCGGGCTCAGGTGTCCGGGCCTCAGCAGGCAGGTGAAGTGGCTGTAGGAGACCAAAGCCCAGGCCAGGGACAGCAGGGACAGCCCTGCGCTGACACCTGTAGGGGACAGGGGCAGTCAGGGCTCTGAGGGAGGCCCAGATGCACGGCAGGGACGATTCTCTGTGCTAAGGAGGTGTTGGTAGCACGGCACCCCCATACAACCCAGACACCCCTCGATCCTGCCAAGTGAATCACGTAATCATGGAAGCACAGAAGGGCCTTACAGGCCATCCAGTCCAACCCCCTGCAATGAGCAGGGACACCTTCCACCAGACCACGTTGCTCAGAACCCTGTTCAACCTGACTTGAACATTAGCAGGGATGAAACTGGAGTATTTCAACTAAGTCCTGCTAACTCTGGTCTCTGCGTGCTCGGCATCTCCCTGTGGACACCCTCTGAGTGCTCTCTCCATGGGCACAGCTCTGCAGCCCCAGGGCAAATCCATCCCGGTCACTGCCATCTTACCAGAGATGGACAATGAACGAGTGTGACCTTGCACATGTCACGACTCCGCAGCCCAAAGTCCCTCTTTGGACACCTGAAAGTTCACCTTTGGGGCAAAGCAGCCACCTCTGCATTCAGCCACAGCAGATCTTTCAGCCACACTTGTCCCTGCTGCTCCTCATCGAGGCTTCCCAGTCCCTCTGCAGCACATTCCTCCATCCAGAGGACACACGCATCCCTCACCCAAACGCATCACCCCCCCACAGCATGAACCATCCTCCTGGGAACTCACCAGGGATGAATCCTGCTGGGTCCACGGCCACCACGACATAGGCCTGAAGCAGGAGGTGAGGCAGGGTCTGCAGCAGGGCCTCCAGGAGCCGCAGGACACAAACGTCCCCGAGCTGAGCCAGTGCCTCCCCGGCACCGCCACCCTTCTCCGCCGCCACCCGCAGAACATCCCAGTACCTGCAAGAGTCACCGTGACAAGTTGCCCACCGTGGTTTGGGCAAGTTTGGGGCTGCACCCGGGCTGTGGGGGCTGGGTGGATCACGGGGAGGGTCTCTCACCGCTTCCAGAGGCCCAGCTGCAGGAGGTGCAGCGCCAGGAGCCAGCAGCCGGGCGGGTGTCCGTCTGCCCGGAACCAGAGGATGCTGAGGAGCTGGGCGGCGTAGCCGGGCACCAGGCAGGCGATGGTCAGCCCGAACCAGCCCAGCTGCCCACGGACAAGGTAGTGGATGATGGCACAGAGCCCTGGAGAAGGGAAGAGAGGCGGCGCTGAGGGATGACACAGCCACACCCCCCCAGCAGCTGAGCGGTGCCATTCGCAACCAGAGCATCCCAGGTTGGTTTGGGTCAGAAGGGACCTTAAAATTCATCCCATTCCCTCCCCTGCCATGGGCAGGGACACCTTCCACTATCCCAGGTTGCTCCAAGCCCCGTCCAACCTGGCCTTGGACACTTCCAGGGATCCAGGGGCAGCCACAGCTTCTCTGGGCAACCTGTGCCAGGGCCTCCCCACCCTCACAGGGAAGAATTTCCTCCTAATATCCGATCTAAACCTACTCTCTGTCAGTTTAAAGCCATTCCCGCCAGAACTCCATCTCCCAGCCCGCCCAGCGGGTTCGCAGCCCTTGTCCTGGTCTTATCTCCAGCTGCGGGCTCCCGGTGGCTTTGTCAGCTGTGGCACAGCCACCGGCACCGAGGGGCCGGGCCCCAAGGAGGGCTCTGATAAAAAGCTCGGTCTCCAAAACAAACAAACAAATAAATAAATAACTGGGGGGGGGGAAATCGATTTTTCATATTAAAAATCCAGGAGGACGGCT
>VXAZ01001172.1:49861-69248 GCA_013399875.1 Gymnorhina tibicen
GGGGCGGCGGGCCCCGCGGGGGCGCCGGCCCCCCCCCCCCGCCGTGACACCGCGGGCAGAACCGCGCATCTCCCCAAGCGCGGGGGCGCAGGGGTGACCTGACCCCCTCTTCCCGGTCCCCGGGGGTGACCCGGGCCCCCCGGGATGGCCGCAGCATCCCATCCGCCTTCCCCCCCNCCCCGCGCATCCTGTGCGCATCCTGCGCGCTCACTCACGGGCGCCGCTCTCCGCCGCCAGCAGCGCCAGGCTGAGCCTGGGGACGGCCCCGCGCATCCTGGGAGCAGGGAGGAGGAGGAGGAGGAGGAGGAGGGAGGAAGGGGAGGAGAAGGAGAAGGAGGAGGAGGAGGAAGAAGGAGCCGTCGCGGCCGGTCCCGCTCCGCCCGCTCCTCCCTGGCCTCACCGGGCACCTCCCCCAGTGTCCCCTCCCCGGGCAGTGTGACATCACGGTGCTTGCGTCACCCTCGGGGGCTTGGGGACACAGAGTCCGACGGGGGCTTCAGCAGCCCGAGACCCCTGGAGCTACTGTGCACTGCCGCAAGCCCATCCCGGTATCCCCAAAATTCTTGTGCACCGGCACAAGCCCACTCCGATGTCCCCCGGGTTCCTGTGCAGTGGCACGAGCCCATCCTGATGTCCCCTGGGTTCTTCAGAACTGGCTCGAGCCCACCCCATTGTCCCCAAAATTCTTGTGCACTGGCACAAGCCCAGCTCGATGTCCCCCGTGGGATGCCCGCGCTGTCCCCGTGCGGCGGGGATGAGCACTAGGTGGCAGCTGGGACATGGTGTGCGCAGAGCCATAAATGAATCCCGCTGTTCTCCCGCCCTACCACAGAGATGAAGCCGTTGTGAAATGGGATCCCAAGCGTCGGAGGTTGCAGGGGCCCTCTTGTGTGCATTTGCTTTTTATGCCGATTTCCAGCCCTGCAGCCTCCATCCCTGATGCTTTTTAGAAAACAAATCCTCGGCAGGTCACTACAGGAAAAGCCACGAAGGGGGGTTTAATTAAGTCAAAATATCACTTATGGTTTTGGTGGTTTTTGCAAAATGCTGCAGGAAGCTCCCAAAACTTCGTACATCAGCTGGGCTGTTGGATGCACCTATGTTCAGGGTCTCTCATATATTTATTGTTGGTTTTTTTTATTTTATTGAGGTTTTTTTGCCACTCTGGCAATAAAACCCAGGCCCTGCTGTGTAACAGGAGCCATCAAACTGCTCAGAAATGTCCTTGCCTGGTTGTCCCTACTCGTGGGAGCAACCCCAGGCTCTCTGTGTGGGTCTCCGCCACTGCTTTTCACCGGGAACTTGGCATCTTTGCAGCCTCAACTCCATGTGGTTGGGTTTGGGGGCCCTTTGGGTGTAAAGGACAACCCCCTTTTCCTCCTGTCCCACTGCCATGCCCGTATTTGTGTTTCATTAATTAACAATGTTGTGCTGCTGGGCCCAGCTCCAGCGAAGCATTTTAATAAAGTCAGGGGTGTAATTAGGGCTCTGGAGCCAAGTGAAGCTCAGCCTTGGCTGCCTCTGTCCTCCACAGCAGCAAACACCACGTGGCCCATTCCTAGAAAATCCAATTTTTTGCATACAAAGCACAACTCAGCTTCTAATGGGCACCAAAGCCCCTTCCAGAGCTGAGAGTAGGATGTGGAAGAACCATTTTTGCAATGTGAGGAAGCTGCCAGGGTCCATGCAGGCACAATGTGCCTCTTCTTGTCACCCACAGAAGACGCGTGAACCTCATCACCTCATCCCCCGTCCCCCAGCATCGACGTTCCCACCCTGAGGTGTCTCAGCTGTCTTTCCTCAGTCTCTCCTCCTGTGTTCCAAGCCAGGAATAAATCCTGTGCCATCACCACCCCGGAACTATGCCAGGCAGAGAAGGAGAAAGCCAGAGAGCCTTCCAGAAGAAATTCCCAGAGCGAGGCACGCTCCCCAGTTTCTCTGCCAGCTCCCAGTTGCTCTGGCTGCCTCCCAGCCACCGGTTTGGCTGCACTTTTCTCTGCTGGATTTCAGCACCCAGGAGCCTCTTTTGCTAAAAAACTCCTCAGGTCTCCAACAAAGCTACATCCTGGAGAAGAGAAGGCTCCTGGGAACCTCAGAGCCCCTTCCAGAGCCTAAAGGGGCTCCAGGAGAGCTGGAGAGGGACTTGGGACAAGGGATGGAGGCACAGGACACGGGGAATGGCTTCCCACTGCCAGAGCGCAGGGTTAGGTGGGATATGGGGAAGGAATTGTTCCCTGTGAGGGTGGGGAGGCCCTGGCACAGGGTGCCCAGAGAAGCTGTGGCTGCCCCTGGATCCCTGGAAGTGTCCAAGGCCAGGTTGGATGGGGCTTGGAGGAATCTGATCTGGTGGAAGGCCATGGTCCCTGGCCATGGCTCCAGCCCTTGGAGCATGTCCATGGCCTCCTCTGGACTTGCTCCAGCAGCTCCAAGGCTAACTTGTGCTGGGGACCCCCAGGTCTGGGCTCAGGGCTCCAGGTGAGCTGCCCACAGGTGACATCGCAGAGACCCAGCTGTCCCTCAGTGCTGAGCCCCTTTTCAGCCCAGATGTTTGGCTGCACATCTGTCAGCAAACAGCTCAGAGCACCTCGGGGAAGGATTTCGGCAACAACCCTGCCCTGATGGACCCGGGGACCAGGGCACATCTTCTGCAGGTCCTTCCCTTGCCTGAGGTGGTGCGGCAGAGCAGCTCTGACAGGTGATTGTGGCTGATGCCAGGAGATGCAGAGATTCGATTTTTCTTCTGTAAAATGTACATTTTTCTTGCTGTAAAATGGTGATTCTCGGAGCAGCTGGTCCTGGCACCCACCAGAACATTTGCCTTCCTGGATTAGGCGCAAAGGACCCAATTCCAATGCTGTTCGTGGGAGCTGCTCTGCAAAAGTGACCACAGCACAGTTATGTTTAACCGCGTTGTGGGACCAAAAACGTTCAACTTGCGGGTATTTAATCTCAAAAAAATCAAAAATGAGGAAAGAAATGCACCCAAAGGAGCAGCCCAGGGAAACAAGAAGCCTGCGGGCAGCCTGAAAGCTGCTGAAAAGGCTGTGCTGGAAACCTCAGTGAAATAGTTGCTTTGATTGGGAAAGAAAACAAAGAGATCTAAGAAAAATCCCCGCAGGGCATCAAGGGCGAGCCCAGGGAGGCTCTCGCAGGGATGAGCTCAGCCGTGCTCCAGCAGCTGCCAGAGGAGAACGGCACCTCCCACGGAACGGGGTCGGCCGGATTCAAGTAGGAAAGAGGGAGAAAAGGACGGTGAAGATCCCTTTGCAACAGGAGTTTATAGAAATGTCTGTAAATAAATGGAAAGCAGGGAGCCATTGGGGGAGGCCTCGGTGAGACAGGGGGAGGATGCTCAGGAGTGCTGTGCTCAGCGAACTCTTCTGTCCGTGGCGAGAGAGTAAAGATTATAATAAAACTAAATTGCTGAGCATGGACTGTAATAATTTCCATGAATAGATAAGGCATAAAATATCTTCCATGCCCTGCAGGTAACCTAATAATGAAAATGTTTTGGTGCAAAAATTTGAAAAAAAACCCAAATCACTTTTTCCTTTTTTATTCATAACTCTTAGATCTGTTTTCCTCTCTCACTTTTTTCCCCTGCCATTTCCTAGTGCAGATCTTTTCCATGTTCTTAATTGTCCTGATTTTCCCTTCCAAGTTATGTAGAATTAATGACAGCTCATTAACCTTCTTCCTGAATTTCCAAGGAAGAACTAACTTCCCATTTAACACAGGTTTGGTGGGTTTTATTTTAAGATAATTCCAGCTGATGATTTTTTCTGGCTATGGTGATATATTGTTCATGTTTGTAAGGAAATATAAAACCTCTGGAAACAGATGGAAACAGAATCCTTGAGTGAGCTGCTGTGGCCAAAGGGTTGCTCAAAGGGAGGTGGCCCAAGGTGGTTTTTCTCATCTCAGCACATTTCCTGAGGCGATGCTGCAATGGTTTGAAAGCCAAACCTCGGTTCCTCTTAGGAGGACAACAGCAAAGAGGATTCATTGGGTGTCCCCAGAGCTCCCCAGAGCCTCATTGGCCACCAGAAGGCTGTGGAGGTCAAACATCCCTCACCACCCTCCAGAAGCAGCACAAACCCACGCTCTGCTCCTTCATCTTCATCCGGGTGGTTGACACCGATCCAGGGACTGTTCCAGCCTAGAGCCTCCTCCTACCTGGTAACAACCAAAATATTTTCATTATTCAGCCTCTCTTAAAAGGTTTTGTCCTTTTTAAATGGGCTGGAGACTTCAAAACTTTCAGGTTTATCTGCATTTTGTTTTATAGCCTTAACTGTGCAGTGACTCCAGTCTGATACGAGCCGGTTCCAGAGGTGTCAAATGTCCGTAAAGGAGAGGAGTTTTTGTTGGCTGCAGGAAATGCAAATACTCAAAAAATTTATCCTGGAAATTATGTAATTCTTGAGGTGAAGAAAAAGCAACAGCCTCTAAGCAAGAATAAGGAGAAGCTGGATTTTGATTTAATTGTGAAGGAACTTCTTCTGCTCTTTTTTTAATAAGAAAAACTTGAGAAAACCCATGAGTTTGTTTTGTGTAAACGTAGCAGAAATTGTCTCATTTTCCTTTCTGAATTAACAGCTTTAGCTTCCATAAGGCAAATCAAATTTGTTGCACTGCATTGCAAAGTATTGAGAAATCCAGGATAAATAGCAGGTTACTTGATGCATTAATTAAAAGGGGATTTAAAATTGAATTTTCTGCATGGGAGTTTTTTCCTAGGCCATGATCCTATATGTGCTCCAGGAAAATCTTAGGACAATAGATATTATCATGACAAAAATGTGCAATAAACTCTTTTAGGTAACTTCCAGGTCTTGAAGAACATTTCTCTGTGTCACTTCTGGGACTGGAGGGACAAGCCTCTAACCAATGTCCTGTTCTTCTTTCTCTGCAGTGACCCGAGTTCCCAGCCCACCCTCTGCCATGAAAATCCTTCCTTTTCTCCTTGTTCTCCTCTTGGTGGCATTCCACAGAGCTGCAGGTAAGGTGTAAATGAAGGTGAGGGACTAAAGAGAAGATGTTGCTGTCTTGCAAAGGTCTCTTGTTCCCTTTAGGATGTGGCCAAGCTGCCTCCTGCAAAGAATCCTCACACAAATCATCAAAACTCATTGGCAGATTACAGATGAGAAATGAAATTAGCAGGCAAACAATCCAACCACCACTTTGAAAGCACGAGGGGCAACCCCAAAATTACCATTCAGCACCAGCAATTTTCCCTGTTAAACCTTGCAGGCTTGTCCTTAAGTCACTTTCCCTCTGAGTCACCCAACAAACAAATTAAATCATCATCAAATATTCTTAAAGCACAAAGAAAAAATAGAAAGGAGTCTGGTCCCATGTTCCTCAAATACCCTTTCTTTTAGGAGCTGGGACACGGTGGGGAGAGGCACAAAATCATGAGTTAAGGTTTAAATGCTACTGGCAGCATCTCCTTGGTTCAGCCATAAGGGGTGGTGTAGGCTGTGCCTGTTGGGGGCTGCAGAGGAGTCTGGAACCCCAAGCCAACTCTATTGTCCAGAAAAAGGGACTGTGTTTTAACATCCCCCTGGAAATGGCACAGCTGCATTTGCAGGGAGCTCTGTGCACAAACAGGGACTGGTGGAGTTTTGGTCTCTGTGGGAACAGGGTGGAAAGCATCCTCTGCGGAAGTAAGGATGGGAAAAGACTGTGATGGACTGCAGAAGAGCAGAAATGTGGGAAAAGTGTCATATATATCCCCGGAGTGATCTAAAATAGGTGTAGATGTGGCACTTGGGGACATGGGTTAGTGGTGGGCTCGGTAGCGCTGGGTTAACAATTGGACTTGATGACCTTAAAGGTCTTTTCCAGCCTAAATGAGTCTGTGATTCTATGATTCTATGTGGTTGTCTGATCTTATTCTTACCTGGGCTTCTGCTTATGGCAGTTCCCAGAGGCAGGACACTGGGCAAAGAGCTCCTTTGGTCTGTTTTATGTCCTTACTTAACACGCAGTGGATGTTTGGGCTGTTTACAGTAGGACCTTCTGGGTATATTAAAGCAAGAAATTTATCTGTATCTGGAAAAAAAGTGTTTCTGAGAGCTCAGACTGCTCCCATACACCTCTGCAGTGCCCCCCAGACAGTTTGAGACCAGAAGTGTCTTATTCACCCTTCCAAGCACTCATTTGTTTCTTCCTGGGATTTTCTGGGTGTGCATGTGTCACTCCACTCACATGCCAGGAATCCAGCACACCAGGGATGTGCTGCATGCACTGTGCACATGTAATATCCATTACCTGTCTGATGGAACAAGCTCCCCTCTCTCTGAATACCCTGGGCTTAGCATTGTTCCATGGATGAGCTGGAAACCGGAATTAAGTGGTTCATGTGCACTCAGTCAGGTGCACCCAGAACGCATCAGCTGCCAGGCTACATCTTCATTAATTGACCAAACAGGGCCAGGCAACCTCCTGCCTAATTGCTAGTCTGCTCCCTGGGGTTGTTTTGATCCCTGACAATTAGCACTTTCATGGATAAAACCTGTTCTGGGAATAGCACAGGCTGGTGGCTGTTCCCAGAAGGCAGTTTGAATGTGGGTATCCTATTTTAGCAGGGAATTCAGTTTAGCCATGTAGGGAAGAGCAGTTCTGGGTTGTTCAGACCCAGAGGGCAATGCCTAGTGTGCAGGGTTTGGTGGCATGGAAGTGTTGTTCTGCAGGGATTGATGAATTTATCCATGTCTGGGAGCCATCCCTACGAACTGCTGGGCACCAGGACCTGCTTGAGACATGGGTGAAATGTATAGGGCGGGAAACAGCCAAATCTATACAACCATGGAATCATGGATTGGCTTGGGTTGGAAGGGACCTTAAAACTCATCCCATTCCACCCCTGCCATGGGCCGGGACACCTTCCACTATCCCAGGTTGCCCCAAGTCCCATCCAACCTGGCCTCGGACACTTCCAGGGATGGGGCAGCCACAGCTTCTCTGGGCAACCTGTGCCAGGGCCTCACCACCCCCAAAAGAAAGAACTTTCTTCCTAAAACTTAATCTAAATCCCTCCTCTTTTTGTTTAAAACAATTCCTCTCTGTCCTATCACTGTCTGTTTACATTAAAAGCCTCTTCCCCTCTTTTTTATACAAGTGGGACCCTCCCAGATGAGCTGGTGCATCTCTCCTGAATTGTGACCTACAAGGCTTTAAGAGCTGCTAAGTGCTCACTTACTGTTTTCTATCAGCTTTCTGATGTCCATCCCTAAAATCTGAGTTCCTAAAAGAGTTCTGGGCTTGGAGACACATCAGAAGAAGGAATTAGAGCATTTCCTTGATTTTTCTGCCCTCAGACCTCCTCCTCTGAGGGTTGAACTGTCATGGCTTTGTCAGCTCACAGGGATTAAGCAAAATGCAAATCCCTGACAGAAAAACATCTCCCATTTTTGTTTATTTGTTCTTTTTAAGGTAGAAGCTTGGCAAGACCCAGGAGACCTTACATGGAGTGTGGATATCGTGGGACTTTCTGCCACAAGGGGAAATGCCCTCGTGGCAACGACTACCTGGGGTCGTGTCGTCTCGGGTATAACTGCTGCAGATGGTAAGTTTAGGATTTAACTGGGGCAAAGATGACTTCCCAAATTATCATTTGAATCCCAAGTAGCAGGATTTTCCTCATAATCATAATTTTGAAAACCCTGAAATATCCTTTCCTTTGTGTAGGTTGTAGCGTGACTGATTGCCGAGAATCTCCGGGAATGATCACTTTTGACATCGTTGGATTCAAGAAGTTGTTGTACCAGCCACCAAAGACTTGTCATTCTCCTTTCAATAAAAGCAAGATCTGGGGAGGTTGCTTGGCTGCCCTGTGTGGTGTTGTCATTCATTTTCCAATGAAGTAATTCATTTCTCATTCATTTCTCAAGTCTTATTTCCACTTAGAATTTTAAACAAGAATTCTGAAATCAATCTAAACCTGCCAGGAATGTGTAGGCCACCTAAGTATTTTCCCCTCTTGGGCTCCTGAGTGAGTGAGTGCTGGCAAGTTCTCCACGCATGCCTGCTAGGGAATTCTCTGTCATGACTATAACTGGGATTAGTCATCATTTCCACTGGGAGCACAAAAGTCTCCTCCAGTGTGCCACTTCACAGCACTCTGAAAACTTGGGGCTCCCATCTCCCCAGAGCTTTCAGACCTGGGAACAGCATCTTGTTTTACTATAGGAACTAAAGACACACTGAGCAGGACAAATTGATAATTTGAAGCCTGGTTTTACCCTTGGTTTTTCTGTCTGATGTAAATTTGGAGTGAATCTGAAAAATTCATATTGGCTGCAGTAGCAAATCAGGAGATCAGGGTTAGACCTGTGACATTGCTTGAGGCAATTACAGAAACATGTATGAGGGGCCAATTCCTCAGTGACTTTGATCACTTCTCTTCTAAGGGTTTTACCCTATCCTGCCCTGGACCACAACAGAAACCTCAGAAGGTGCAGCTCCTGTCTCTGCAGCTGCTCCTGCAGTCAGGAGCATCCTTGTGCTGACAAGGAATCCTCGGTGCCCAGAGAAGCTGTGGCTGCCCCATCCCTGGAAGTGTCCAAGGCCAGGTTGGACAGGGCTTGGAGCAGCCTGGGATAGTGGAAGTTGTGGGGTTGATTGAGATGATCTTTAAGGTCCCTTCCAACCCAAACCGTTCTGGGATTCTGTGGAGGGAGGAGCAGTAATGGTTGACTTTTTAAGGGAAGCAACCAGCCCAGGTGCAAAGGACTGACTCAAAGCCTTGAGCTTCCCATTTGTTGCGGAGCATCTGCCCACCCTTCACAGAACCACAGAATCACAGAATTTTTAGGGGTGGAAGGCACCTCTGGAGATCATCCAGTCCAACCCCCCTGCCAAGGCAGGGTCACCTGGAGCAGGTGACACAGGAACATGTCCAGGTAGGTTTGGAATGTCTCCAGAGAGGGAACTCCACGGACTCCCTGGGCAGATGTTGCAGTGCTCTGACACACTCAACATAAAGAATTTCTTCCTCAAGTTGAGCTGGAACTTCTTGTGTTTCAGTTTATGGCCATTGCTCCTCATCCTGCCACTGGGCACCACTGAACAGTCTGTCACTGTCCTCTGACACCCCTTGGAGATATTTATATGGATTGTTGAGATCCCCTTTCAGTATTCTCCAGACTCAACAGGCTCACCTCCCTCAGTCTCTGGGCCTGTTCAAAGCAGATGTTTCTGCAAATGGCTCTGCCACCACTGAAACCACAGCCTTGTGCAGGGCAGGAAGCGGGGCCAACGGCCTCCTCCCAGGGATCTCCCTGGATGGAAACCTGAGGAAGCTGCCAAGTGGAGCCAAACCAGCAATTTACAGTTGATGTCCTAAGAGGTTTTTGCACAATCCACAGTAGGTGAGTGTTTCACGAACTGGAATGGCCCAAGATTTTTGCTCAAGAACTGAGGACTTTGCAGGGAGGGTTCAGCCCTTGCAATTTTAGACTCGTCTATCTGTAGCCAGCATCATGCAGAATCCAGTCTTGTTGTGCTTTTAGCTCACCACCACAAATATCTGACCTTGCCATTATGGCTGGGGAATGGCTTCAAAGCCACTTTGGAGTGAAACACAGGCTGAAACTCCCTAGGATCCATGCTGTGCATCTCCTCCCTGTTTCTTATCCCAATTCCAGCTCCCCAACACTCTACATGTTCAAATTCACAGACTCAGAGAATCATAAAATGGTTTGGGTTGGAAGGGACCTTAAAATCATCGAGATCCAACTGCCCTGTCATGGGCAGGGACACCTTCCACTATCCCAGGCTGCTCCAAGCCCGGTTCAACCTGGCCTTGGACACTTCCAGGGATTAAGCTGATGCGTGTGCTAAAGACCAAGAGCACAGAAATGCAGCTAATTGCCACCTTAACAAAGCTCTGTAAGAAGGCCAACTACTGGATGTAGCTGCTCCCAGTCCCTTGCCTCCTGGGGTTTTGATGCCAAGACAGCTCAGCAGATATTAAAAAAAATTTGAGGCAAGTCCTTTTCCTTTTTTCTGGCTGTATCTGTAGGATCAGGATTTCCTTCAGTGGTGACAGAAATATGAAGCTGTCCTGAGTGCTCTGACTGCCATGACAGAGTTGTAGCAATCCCCCCGGGTACAGCTCTGCAAATAGTTTGTACAATTTCCCTCACTGGGGAGTCAAAAAACAATGAAATATTGTGAGCTGTTGGGATCAAATACAATATTCATGTATTGCCCAGAGAAGCTGTGGCTGCCCCTGGATCCGTGGAAGTGTTCAAGGCCAGGTTGGAGGGGGCTTGGAGCAACCTGGGCTAGTGGAAGATGTCCCTGCCCATAGCAGGAGGATGAAACCTCCTGGTACCTTCCAAACCAAATCATTTGTGTGATTCCATGATTCGTGTGACCCCTCAGTGAATGCACATCACGCACGAGTGTGTTTATAGCATCCATCCACATCCACGTACCCATAACGCTTGACGAACCCGCAGCAAGGCTGGAAAGGTTTATGAAGATGAACCATCAAACAATAAAGGGTTACACACAGCAAACTCCACCAAACAAAGCCACAATTAAAGCTTGTCCTTCCCAGGACTGCCGGTTGGATGGGGATGTCATCCCAAGTGGCATCTTCCCGGTTATTCTCAAGCGAAGCATAGAGAGCGTGCTTCCCGTGGGGGGAGGAGGACAGAGCTCCTTTGTGTGGTGAAAGCTGGTTGTTTGCCAGGGCCTAACGAACAGGGATGCTGTGTGCGCGTCCCCAGAGGTGTCCAGCAAACCACAGCGCCGAGCAGCCCTTACGCAAGGCGAGATGACACAAGATCCTGGGCTGGAGGCCTGGGAATCGTTCTCAGGTGTCAGGGGAGGAAAGCGCTGCTTGTTTTTCTCTGTCAGGGGAAGAAACAGGAAAAGGAGTTTTGGGGCTGGACATTTTGAGGATTCAGCCATCCCCAGGGACATTGTGCCACGTGGAGAGACCAAACTGCTGCTGCTGGTGCTGGGAAGCTCCGACCCTGGGCTGCCGAGGGCATCCTCCCACCAGTGACTGGTCACATCCCCTCTCCTCAGTCCTGTCCCCGTGCAGGTGCTACACGACCTGCGGGCAGGGACCCTCCCGTTCACCTCTGCCTCCTTTCTCTTCTCCCCAGAGCTGTGACCCCGCCGGCGACTCCCAGGCATGCGGATCCTGCCTGTCCTCTGTGCTCTGCTCCTCCTGATGCTCCAGGGAGTGGCAGGTAAGAAATGTGGAGGGTTTGTCCTTTGTCAGTGTTTTTGTAGGGAGGATTTGTCACCTGAGCTGATGAATTCTCCTGGTGGCTGTGCCATCCTCCCCGGGGTCCCTCCCACCCCACGCCTTTAAGGAAAGGCTCCAGCTGCGGGTTCTGCTGTTGAGACCAGAGCTGGGGCATTGTACTAAAGCTCTCATCCTTCCCAAACTGGGCTTTGCTCCCCTCTCCATGCCTCCTGGCCCTTGCCTTTCTGAGTCAGCAGCACTGGGCACAGCAGCCCTGCTGGAGAGGAGGAGGAGCGGGGAGGAAGGGAAATCTTGCTTCCACCTTTGGAGTTCTCCCTTGTTCCAGGAGGGAGGCAGCAGGCACGATGGAGATCTCTCCCGGAGCCTGCTTAGGGGTGTCGTGAGTGTCTCCCATCCAAGTGCCATAAACTCACCTCGATTTCTGCTGCAGGCACCTGCTCAGCATTCGTGGCAGGGGACAAGCAGGGCTGGGCTAACGCTGGCCACGCAGGGACCGGGGGCTGTGCTCAGCATCTTGGCTGAAAGTCTGCTCTCTGTGTGCCCTGCAGGGCTGTCCCCGGCCCGAGCATCAGCCCAGGACTGCGAGCGCCGCGGGGGATTCTGCTCCCACCGCTCCTGCCCGCCGGGGATCGGCCGCATCGGCCTCTGCTCCGAGCAGGAATTCTGCTGTCGGATGTAAGTTCGGGGCTCCCGGAGGGCTCAGGTTGCTGCCTGTCGGGGAAGAAGGGGGAATATACAGCCCAGGGGTACAGGGACATCCCTGAGCCCTCACTGCTGCCCTGGCTGGGACAGGCACTGCCAGACCTTTCCTCCCGCAGGCGGTGGTATCCCTGATGGGCTCCTGGATCCCCGAGCAGGACACCAGCCCGTGCCCTCACTGCACGGTCGGGACGATGCTGCCTGGAGGCATCAAGGACTGCCGGGGGCAGCAGCAACCCTGGACAGCCAGACCTTGATCCCGTGGGAATCCCTTGCCCCAGTGTCCCCAATACAAGGTGGTGGTCATTCCCGCTGCCAAGATGTCTGTCCTGGGTGCGCATCTCTTTCCTCCGTGTGTAGGGAAGGGCAGAGAGGACGGGGGGAACTCCTGACAGACGTGGACACACAAACACTGCCCCACCACCCACCCTCTCTCCATGCTGGCCTCAGCCACATGAGCATCTCCACCCGTGGCGGGAGTGGGGACACATGTGACACTCACAGGGACCCAGTGCCAGCCTTTCGGCTCAGCAAGGGGACCCCAGCACTGCACACCCAGCATCAGGGATGGGGGTTTCTATGACACCCCTAATTTCAGTGGGGACCTGCTGGTTGTTCACTGGCTCCCAAGCTGGGTCAGGAGTCCTCGTGGGGCTGTTCCACGGGACACACACTGCCGTGGTGTCCTTGGGTCCATCCCCAGCTGTGGGGCCTGGGTGGGGAGTAACAGGGGAGTGTTATGGGGTCCAGGGGTATCTGGGTGGTGGGAGAAGTCATTCTGCTCCAAGAGACTGATGGCTGTGCCAGGGGGCTTCTCAGGAGCTTGGGATTGAGTTGGGGGTCAGTGACAGGAGGGTTCAAGACCTGGGGTTGGGGTGGGCAGCTCAGTTAGGAGCCCAGGTGGGTGGATGATCCTTGTGGCAGATCCAGGATGCTCAGCTCAGGGGTGCCCTGGGGCAGTGACCATGGGGCTGCTGGGGCAGGGGACACTCACTGCCCCCCTCCATGGAGCAGGGCAGCCAGGGGTGAGAGCAGCCTCTCCTGGGGCATTGGGCATTGCTGTGGGTACAGGGAAGGCCAGATCAGGATGCCAGCTGTGGGTCTAACTCTGAATCTGGATCAGCAAGGCCAAGCTGCAGCTCTGATGGTGTTGAGCACAAGATCCCCAGGTCAGAGCAGCTCCCCTGGGCCAAGGCCCCAGCCTTGGCCTCGCTGCAGTGGGGACTAAAAGCCCTTTGCATACCTGGCTGTGCTGGCCCTGGGCTGGTCCCCTCCAGGAGCGAGGATATTCCAAAGACCTTACACACACAAAGACCCATCGATGGACACCCAATCCTATTTCTACAGATTGATGCTCAGGGGATGTCCCTGTCATGCCTCAAGGACAGGTTGGACAGGGCTTGGAGCATCCTGGTCTAGTGGAAGGTGTCCCTGCCCATGGCACGGGTTGGAATGAGAGGATCTCTAAGGTTCCTTCCAACCCAAACCATTCCAGGATCTCATGCATCTCTCCGATAGATGAAACCAGACCCTGTGTCCCTGATTCATCCAGCCTCAAGCCCCATTCTTCTCTTCAGGATCCAGCCCCAAGAGCTTTGGTCTCCCTGAGCAATGGACCAGCACTCTGGGGACACACCACAGTTAGATTGTTTGGACAAAAAAGGGTTAGAAAAAAAGTTTACCAGGGATATAGGGCAGAAAATGAGATGGATGTAGGGCTGGCCAGAAAGCACCAGCTCACTGAGCAAACTGACAGGACAGGAAGAGATGAATATTTTATCAAAGAATCACAGAATTATTTGTTTTGGAAGGGACTTTAAAGCTCATCCCATTCCACCCCTGCCATGGGCAGGGACACCTTCCACTATCCCAGGTTGCCCCAAGTCCCATCCAACCTGGCCTTGGACACTTCCAGGGATGGGGCAGCCACAGCTTCTCTGGGCAGCCTGTGCCAGGGCCTCCCCACCCTCACAGGAGAGACCACTTGGGATGGGTTTCTACTTCTGCCTGCACCCACCAGCCTGTTTTGTCCATCCCAGGCAGTTCATGCCATGCCACCACAGCCCGGTGCCGCTGTGCCGCGGGTGTCACAAGAGGTGTTGCATGGGGACAACGGTGACGATTGCAACAGCCCCAGGAGGCCTCTCAGCCTCTGCCATTGCATCAGAGAGGGATAAGGAGAAGCCCCAGCATCCCCACATGGATGGGTGGCTTTCTGATTGGCCAAGGGGAGATGTGTCAGCAAAAATCAGTGAATGTCCCCACTGCTTGCAACGATACAAAATCAGAGCATTTTGGCCAAAAAAAGTGCTCCTTGGATCCAAGGGACACTGGACACAAGTGATTCCTCTTGGGTTTGTGGCTGCCTGAACACCAAGACCTTCATCAGGTAGGTGACTATGGGGTCTCCTGGAAAAGGATCAGATGAGGTAATGTATTTCCCAGAGAATGAAACATCATGAAATGCTCCCAAGGTAGGCAGGGTGGCACAAACCAGAGAATTCTTTTTAAGAGGAAAGTAGAGGAAACATGATCTGCAGAGTGGTGAACCCCAGAGCCCAGGTTTCTGCCCCACCTGGGGTCCTGCATGTGCCCATTGCCTTGGTGTCCCCTCTGCAGCTCTGTGCAGACACAGGAGAGGCAGCAGCCATGAAGATCCTGTTCCTGCTCTTCCCCCTGATCCTCCTGCTGGTCCAGGGTGCTTCAGGTGAGAGGGGAAGTGGGGAGGTGGGGAGAGGTGTGATCCTCCATTACTGGGGTTTTCCATGTCCTGGGAAGTGACCACCTTTGTGGGAGTGATGCAGAGGTAATGGAGATTGAGGAGAAAGGTGTTTGTCCAGTGATCATTCAATAGGACACAGACTTGGGGTGGAGAGAGCCCATGGAAATAGAATCCTGGCTTCTTTGGTGGGTCAGGAAGGGGTTTGGTTTCAGGCTCCAAGCCTGCACCCAGCTGTTCCTGTTTGGGAGCCTCTGAATGTTCTTTTGCCCTGTGTGTGATCTTTGCTGTGGGGAGGTTGGAGCTGAGCCCATACGCTGGTCAGAACTGCACAAACAGCATCAGCCGTTTGCAAACACACACTGCTCTCACAGATGATTGCTTTAATTGTTCTGTGTGTTTCTTTCCCCATGGAAACCCGAAATGCAGCTGGATGCAGGCAAAAAGGGGGATACTGCACGTATGGGAGATGCAACTTCCCTGCGAGACCCATTGGAAGATGCACGCTGTACAGTGTGTGCTGCAAGAGATAAGGTCTGGAATCATGGCAGAGGAAAGAATTTCCTCCTTTGTCCACAGTGAAGTGCGTTGTGAATTTATTTCCTGTCAATGTCTGATAAAGAACACCCTTATTCATTCCTTGGGGGAAAGATGCCTAAGACGGGAGGGAAAAATCATTGTGGGTTTGATCTGCCTTGAGTGGGGCTGCAGCATCCCCAGGTCAGCTAGAGTCTCCCCATTCTCCTGCAGCCCCAGGGGGCTCATTCAGGCTCTGCAGAGGACTCACCCAAGCCAACCAAGAGGGAAACATTCCCTGTCCTTAGGCAGCACCGAGGACACGATCCAGGTTTTGCTGCGCCTGCACACACCTGGAGCCAGGGCTGCCAGCACTGAGACACCCCAGGTCCAACCTGTCTGCACCAAGGACTGCACCTCACCTGCCCTGAGCCTGAGGCTGCTGCAGCACACACTGGGCATTGCAGGGCAGGGGGACAGAGTGGCAGGAGAAGTTACAGCAGCTGATGTGCTTGTTCCCTTTCTTCCTACAGTCTCCGGGGCTGAAACCCTGAAATTCCTGACAAGGACATCCCGCTCGCTTCTGGCTCCTGCACCCATGTCCCGATGTCCCCTCCCATCCCTGCCTCTGCCGTGCCCAGCTGGGGTGAGAGCAGCAGTGGCAGCTGCTCCTGCTGGGTGCTGCTGGGCTGGAGCCCTGTGGTGCCAGCCGCGGTGTCTTTGGGGCAGGGGCTGCTTTTCCCGGCTTGAATAAAGACTTGGAGCACGTTGGCATTGCAGGGCTGGGCCGTGTGTGCGTGTGCTGCTGCTGGAGGGGTGCTGTGCCTGCTGGCCCTGGGGGTGGCACTGCCTTGGTGGCAGCAGAAGGCCCTGGGGATGGTGCTGGGGGTGAGCAGCGTGTGTGTCCCTGGGGATGCTCCTGCCCGGCCGTGCTTTGGGGACGCTGAGCCTGTCAGTGCCTGCTGGGCCAGGCTGTGTGGGGTGGCTGGGCTGGAGCTGCCCTGTGGATGCTCCCTCTGGGGGAGGTGGGATCCCTGTGCTGCTGCTGCCAGTCCCTGGTGTCTCCCTTGTCCCTGACAGCCACGGCCTCGTGTGCAGAGCTGTGCTGGTGCTGTGTCCCTTGGGCAGGCATGGCCATGGTGACCCACAGGAGCTGTCCCTGCTGCTGCTCCTTGTCCTGTTCCAGTGCCACAGCCCTCCCTGCTGTGGCTGTGCTGCTCCACACCCAGTCCCACCAGCTGGGAGGAGGAGGAGGAGGGGGTCATGCAGCTCCAGGTCTGGGTGACCTGTGAAATGGCTCCAACTCACCATGGCTTGAAAATGTCAAAATTTTACACACAGGCAATAAATGCATTGTCTTCTCTCTGCCCATCTCAGGCAGTCTCGGGTGACAGTGCTCTGCTCCATCAGAGTCAGTGACTTGTCCATGCCTGCAAAGCAAACCTCAGGCATTAGGATATGAGTGGTTCAGTACTTGTGTGTGTCCATGTCCATGTGCCCATGGGAGCAACTTGTGACCCTGCCTGTTGCAGTGGGGGCTTTCTCTCCAAAGAGTCATCGACTCAGAGAATTATTGATGCTGGGAGCGCTCTCGAAGATCATTGAGTCCAACCATTCTCCCAGCACTGCCAAGCCCAGCACTAACCCATGTCCCCAGGTGCCACATGCACACAGCTGTTAAATCCCACCAGGAAAGATTACTCCACCTCTGCCGTGGACAGCCTGGTCCAATATCTTACCACGCTTTCTTCCAAGAAATTGTTCCTGCTATCCAGTCTAAACCTTCCCTGGTGCTACTTGAGGCCATTTCCTCTGGTTCTCTGGGCTGTTACCTTAGAGAAGAGACTGACCCCCAAAAGGCCTCCACTGCCATTGCTTTGCAGAAGTGGAAATTTTGGTGAGGGACACTCAGACCATCCCTGCCTGCCACGGCCCTTCCTCCCCCTGTGCTCACCTGTCCTGGCACTGACCCTGGAGCCATCACCACAAGCTGCCTTCCCCTCTGCAGTGCACAGCTGTTCCCCCATCCCACCTGTCGCGTTCCACTGAGGGCAACTGTGAGGAGTTCTTTCAAAAATAGATGGTCAGGAACAAAATTAAGCAACGAGACAAACGATGTAGCTGAGATCCATTTACCGGTAATGAAAGAAAAAAAGAAAAACAAAATAAAAAGGAGTTACCCTGCTGAGGAGGGCTGGAAAAGACAGAGCAAGACTAAGGAAAACGGGAAAGGAACGTGAGGGTAGGGGAGAGAGAGGGGTACCAGAGGGAAAAGAGGGCGTTGGCCCCGGAGCTCGGGGAGTGCCGTTGGTGAGCACGAGGCGGGGGCTGTGCGCGCTGCCGGCCGGGGACAGCGCCCGCGGCGACGGGTGAGCGGCCACGGGGTGAGGGGCGCTCGGGCAGGAGGGCCAAGGCCTGGGCAGGGTCGCGGTGAGATCTCGGCGGTGGGGCTGGCTCGGCGGCGGGCAGGGCTGGACGGAGGGGGCTCGGGCAGGAATGGACGCAGGGGGCTCGGGCAGGGCTGGACGCAGGGGGCTCGGGCAGGAATGGACGCAGGGGGCTCGGGCAGGAATGGACGCAGGGGGCTCGGGCAGGGCCGCAGAGACGAAGCAGGCAGGGCGCTGGTCAGGGACACAGGGAGGGAGGCAGGACAGACGTGAGGACGACCAAGAGCCAGCAAAGGTGGGACAGCCAAAAACAGGCTAAGGCCAGGGCAAGAGGTAGACTCCAGCAAGCTGGAGCCAAAGCAGAAACACAGTCTCAAAAAAGCCTCAAGCCAAAGACCCACACTCCAAAAGCAAGTTTTGAAAAGCCCCCAAAAAGCATAAGGCACAAAAGCCCAGGGAGCTTGGGGATGCAGTTGCTTTTCATGCCCCTGGCTCCCCCAAGGCCTGCCTGCTGGCAGGAGACCACTGGCCCAGTGCAATGTCCCACTGCAGCCCATAGGTAAAGACCTTTCTCGATCCGAGCGAGAGACACCGGAGACACCCTCCGGTGTCTCTGGAGGGTACGGTGTCTCCAGTGTTCCCCTGCTGACTGCCTGTCCCATGGGAGACATGAACTTTTGCCAGGCAAAGTCTCCCCAGGGACAAGGCTTTCCTCCATCTTCTCCTGGCTGGACCTGGTGCCTGTGCAACCCTTCCCCCATGTGCCTCTGACAACCAGCGCTGAGACAATTACATTGGCTCCTCACAGGGTAGCACAGACCAAAGAACTATTTTAAAGAGAAAGGTAGAGGTAACATCAGCTCCTGTGTTTGGAAGCAGCCCCTCTGTAGAGTGGTGAACCCCAGAGCCCAGGTTTCTGCCCCACGTGGGGTCCTGCATGTGCCCATTGCCTTGGTGTCCCCTCTGCAGCTCTGTGCAGACACAGGAGAGGCAGCAGCCATGAAGATCCTGTTCCTGCTCTTCCCCCTGATCCTGCTGCTGGTGCAGGGTGCTGCAGGTGAGAGGGGAGGAGGGGAAATNTGCAGGGTGCTGCAGGTGAGAGGGGAGGAGGGGAAATGGGGAAAAGTGTGAACCTGCAGCAGGGGGAATTCAATGTCCCTGGAAGACACTCTGTGGAAGTGATGAGAAGGTAACAGGGCATTGAGGTCAACGGGGTTTCTCAAGTGATCTTCCAACTGGATGCAGATTTGGGGTGGAAAGAGCCAATGGAAGGAGAATCTTGGCTTGTTCTGTGGGTCAGGAAGGGGCCTGCAGCCAGCTGTTCCTGTCTGGGAGTCTCTGGATGGTCTCTTGCCCTGCACAGGGACGGCCGAGAGCCCCAGGGGTGTTTGGATGGGGGCGTTGCCTGGGCACAAAGGTGTCCCTTCTTCTGCAGTGGTTCATCAGCTGAGTGTCCCAAACCCTCATTACCACAAGGGATGATCCCTGCACGGGCTGGGCAAGGACTTTCCATCAGAGGTCACACAAATGATGGCACAGGCAGGACAGGGATGAGGGATGTGAGGAGTCCCTGCCCGCCAGCAGGACTGCAAGCACACCCTGCTCTGCCAGACTATTGCTGTAATTATTCAGTGTGTGTCTTTCCCCATGGGAACAGGGAGCATATATAGATGCAGACAGAGAGGAGGATACTGTTCTTTCTGGAGATGCCCTTCCCCTGACTGGCGTATTGGAAGATGTACAGAAGAAACTGTGTGCTGCAAAGGGTGAGTTCTGCAATCCTGGCTGAGGAAAGGGTTTCCTTCTGTTTCCTCAGAAGGATGTGTTACA
>VXAZ01001173.1:782-11438 GCA_013399875.1 Gymnorhina tibicen
TTTGTGTGTGTGTTTGTGTGCTCTGTGTGTCTGTGCTGGTGCACGCCTGCTCACGTGTGCACCAGCGAACACTCGTGTGTGTACACCCGTGTGTGTCCGTGCACTCGAGTGTGTAAAGGCGTGCGTGCGAGCGTGTGTGAGTGTGAACGATGCTGCACGTGTGTCTGTGCGGGGGGGGTGTGTGTGTGCATGTGAGTGAGCTACTGCACTCGTGTGTGTGCGTGTGTGTGCGTGTGTGCATGTGTACATGTGTGTCTGTGTATGCACATGTGTGTGTGCGTCTGTGTGTCTGTGTGTGCATGTGTGCATGTGTCTGTGTGTGCATGTCTATGTGTGCATGTGTGCATGTGTGCATGTTGCATGTCTGTCTGTGTGTGCCTGTCTGTGTGTGCATGTGTCTGTGTGTGCCTGTCTGTGTGTGCATGTCTGTGTGTGCATATGTGCATGTTGCATGTCTGTGTCTGTGTATGCGTCTGTGTGTGTGCGTGTGCGTGTGCGCATGTGTGCATGTCTGTGTGTGCATGTCTGTGTGCATGTGTCTGTGTGCATGTCTGTGTGTGCATGTGTCTGTGTGTGTGCATGTGTGTGCGTGTCTGTGTGTGCGTGTCTGTGCATGTGTGTGTGCACACACGTGTGTGTGAGTGTGTGCACACCTGTGCGGGCCAGTGCACACGTGTGTCAGCGTGCACATGTGTGTGTGTGTGTGTACACAGTGGCACACCGATGTGTTCTGTGTGCGTGTTGTGTGTGCGCACCCCTGCGCACTCACATGTGTGTGTGCCTGCACACGTGTGTGCGTGCCCCGTGTGCGTGTGCCGGTGTCTGCGTGTCTGTCTGTGCACGCCGTGTGTCTGTCTCTGCTCGGCTCCCCGTGCCCACCCACCCTGGGGTGCTCCCACACCGTGGGGACCCCCTGCCGTTAGTGGCCCGTGTGCCCATCCTGCCGCGGCAGGTCCCCCTGCGCGTGAACCCCCGGTGCTGACCCTCTCCCCGGTGCTGACCCTCTCCCCGGTGCTGTCCCCCCGCCCCCGGGTCCTGACGCTCCCCCCGGTGCCAACACCCCGCTCGCTGCCGCAGACCCCGGCGCCTCCCGGCGTGGGGCTCGAGGTCTCCCCCAGCCCTGGCGCGGCCGGGTCCCCGGGCCGGTGCCGGGAGCCCCCGCAGTGCTTTGCTGCCCCGTTGTCCTGGCCTGGTGCGTGGCGGTGTCACCTGGGTGTCACCACTGCGCTGGGTACAGCCCCGGTGCCGGCAGCGCCCGTCCCGTGCCCGCGGCCGCGGGTGCCGCAGGGTGCGGGTGCCCGGCGCAGTGTCGAGGTGGGGGCGGCTCGGCGGGTCCCGGGGGTTCCCTCGGAGCCCGGAGGGCGAGAGACGCCGTGGGAGGGAGCCGGGCCGGCCCGGTGGCGTCGGCACCCGCGGGGGANGCCGCCGCGTCCTCCCGGTCGGTACCTGCCGGAGCCGGGGGGTGCCGGAGCCGGGGGGTGCCGGTGCTGGCGGTGCCCGAGCGGCGGTGCCGTCCCGCCCCTCACCCCGGAGCGATCCCAAGCCTTCGGTCGCGGCGCAGAGCCCGCCGGCCCCGGCCCCGGCTCGGCACGTCGGGAGCGGTTCGGCCGGTGTGAGCGCGGTGCCAGACCAGAGCGGTGCCGCCCTTGTCCCCGCCGTGGCAGTGTCACCGCCGTGTCCCTGTCCCGCTCGGTGGCACCTTCGGCCGTGTCCCGGTAGCCGCGTCTCCGGGGGGTCCCTGCCTCCCCCGCCGTGCATCAGCAGGGCTCCCACCGCGCCCCGGGCGCCAGATGTGCCTCTGCCAGATGCGCCTGTGCCAGATGCGCTCTCGGCGGAAAAATGTGCGTGCCGGGGCTGGGGCCGGGCCGGTGCCGCCCGCATTCCGCGGCGGCCGCGCTGGCTCTGCCCCAGCGGGCATCGGGCCGGCCGCGGCTGCCGCTCCCTGACGGGCCCCCTCACCCATACGGTGTCACGGGTGGGTGTCAGGGGTGGGTGTCACGCGTGGGCGGGGGCCGGCGGGGCTCCCCGTGGCGCCGCGGGCGCGCGGTTGGACCGTGAGTCACCGTGAGACGCGGCCACGGCCCCGTGTCCTTGGACTCCACACTGGGGACGGGCAATGGCCGCCGCTGCAGAACGGGGCTGTTGGGGCTCAGACTTGGACGTTGGGGCACAGACATGGGTGTTGGGGCGCAGACTTGGGTGTTAGGGCGCAGACTTGGGCGTTGGGGTGCAGACGTGGGTGTTGGGGCACAAGATGTGGGCCTTAGGGCACTGACGCATGTTTTGGGGTGCAGACCGAGGTATTGGGGTGTTGGCTGTGCCAGGCTGGCAGCACTCAAGGCACCTGCAGCTGCATTTTCCCCAGCAGCTGCCACGCCAGCAGCTGCCACCCCTGCCGTGGATGACGTGGGTGACGTTGGTGACATGGGTGCTGCGATGGGCAGGACTGACATGGGTGACTGACTGTCACCCCAAGGGGCTGTGGATTCTCATCCTGTGCTAACCACCCCTGTGGGCCCCAGGGAGGGACGTCCCGGGGGGACGCAGCACCCAGTGGGGCACAACCCCTGCATTTACCCTGTGGTCCCCACAGCCGATATTGTCACCCGTTGGGGAAGTGCGGTGGGAGATGAATCCCTGGGGAGGGGGGATTCCTGCAGTGCTGCCAATGCCCCCGCCCGACGCGTGGGGCACAGGGCAGGGTGTGGGTGCTGTCCTGGGGTGCTCGTCGGAAGCAGAGCTGCTGGCAGGGATGCTGTGTGCAGGGGGCACCCGGGGGAGTCTGTGGGGCTCGGTCATCCCCATCCTGGGGATCCTGCAGCCCAGGGAATTGTGACCCTGAACCCCTCAAGAGGGGCCCCAGGGGTCTGAGTGCCTCAAATGTGGGACCTGGGAGTGGGGCTGGCGAACCTGGGGGACTTGAGTTCCAGGTGGGGGGAGCAGGGGTCTTACAGCACCAGGGCGTGTGCTGGGGGTTCTGGGGTGGTCTCTGGGCTGCAGAACTGAGTGGTGCCAAAAACCCCACAGCGACTGAAGGTCCCAGCTGGGGGCTGGGGTGCGGGGGAGCTCCTGACCATGGGGCTAGAGGGGTTCTGGGGACCCTCTGTGGGAGGTCAGGAGGGTCTTCAGCTGGGAACCTGGAGGACCTGAGCCTCCGGAGCTTGGAAGCCTGGTGGTCCTGAGGTGTGGTGACTGAGGGTCCAACAGCCCCAGGCTGTGGGTCCCAACTCCCCCGGGCTTGTGGACCTGAGGGTCCCAAGGCCCCGAGGTGTGGGGCAGGGGGTCTGTGCGCCCTGGGTGATGGGTTTCCGAGCACCCCGATCTTCAGGAATGAGGGTCCCGCTCCCCACGCTTGCAGATCCGGAGGTCTCGCTGCCCCGTGTGTGGGACTGGGGGTGCCGGCTCCCCGTGGGGTGCCCCATGGCTGGTCCGTGGGTCCGTGTCCCATCCCGGCTGCAGGCGCAGGGAGGGAAGGGTTAAAGCTCGGGAGTTTCCTGTGGGCAGGGTCGGGGCGTGGGGCGTGGGGCGGGGGGAGAGAGCCCCGTCTCCTCCCCGGGCCGCCCCACTCGCGGCGGGACCGGCGGCGGAGCGGGAGGGGAGAGCAGCTGTGTCGGGGCTCAGCATGTCCCGGCCGCGGCGCAGCTCGGAGGAGGCTCCGGCGGTGACCGCCCGAACGGGCTCTGAGGACAACCTGTACCTGGCCGTGCTGCGGGCGGCCGAGGGCCGCAAAGGTACCGCGCCGGGGGGCGTGGGGGCCGCCCCACCATTGCACCCCCCACCCTAGGGCGGTGTCCCCAGGGCAGGCTGCGGGGCAGACCCCCGCACCAGGGCGGGTACACCCCCATGCCGGGTCCGTGTCCCCGGGGCTGTGGGCCCCCAGGCAGGCCTTGGGCAATCCCCTACACCAGAGCGGTGTCCCTGGGGCAGAGCCCCGTGCCGGGGCGGTGTCTCCAGGTTGGTGTACCCGGGGCAGGCTGTGGGTCTGACCCCCCACGCCGGGGCGACGTCTCCGGCCGGGCTGTGGGGCAGACCCCCGTGCTGGGGCGGTGTCTGCGGGGCGGGCTATGGCGCAGGCTGGGGCAGACCCCACGCCGCCGCCCGGCTCCATCCCCGGTGCCCGCGGTCGCTTCCTGCCACGCCCTGCCTGGCCGCCCGGCCTGGCCGCGGCTCTCATTCTGCCGCCGCCGCGGGGTGGGCGCCGCTCTGGGGACCCCTTGGGTGTCAGTGCTGTGGGCGCGGGTGCCGGGGTATGGTGTCGGTGCCCCCCGCTCGGCGCGCACTGTGCCCCACGTTTCCTTCCTTCCTTCCTTCCTCTCGCACCGTGGCCACTCCTGGCCCGGCACGCCCTGCCCTGGCTGTGCCGCTGAGCGCCCGCGGGCCCGCGGGGCGATTCGGGCCGTGCAGCATCCCCGGGTGCTCTCCCGGGCGGGAGGTGTTGGCTGTGGGGCGCTGGGTGCCGCGTGGGCAGATCCCGGCACGCTCCGGCAGGGCAAGACCCGGCATGCGGCGCCTGGCTCGCCACGGCGAGGGCAGGGGGGCGTTGAGGCTGCCACGGCGCCGGTGGCATCGCCCCGTGTGCATGGGGTGTCAGTTCTGGCCTCCGACCCCTCTTGGGCATCAGGCTGGGTCTGGCGCTGGCGGTGACACTGGGGGCCCAGAGGGAGCGGGGACAGGAGAACGGGTGCTGGCAGTGGGGCGCAGGGCACTGGGGGGGTTAGCGGGGTGCAGGGCAGTGGGTGCTGGTAGCGGGCACTGGGGGGGTGGGTCCTGTGCGATCCCGGGTTCCCATCCCAGTGCGTCACCATTCCCATCCCATCCCATCCCATCCCCTAATGACAGGGCAGCGGGCAGGGAGTGCCGTGACTCACTCTAGCCCTGTTGGCCCTGTGCCCGCAGAGAAGGGTGTCCTGGGGGTGTGGGGTGTCCCGGGGTGTCCCACAGCTCTGGCAGTGCAGACGGCACGTGGGCTTGTCTCAATCCCATACATGTCCCACCAGGGCCCTGCCTGTGGGGCCGGGGCTGTGCCAGGGTTGTGCCAGGACAAACACCCTGTGGTCTCGTCTCTGCACCATACCCGTCCCGCTTGGTCAGTGCCCACTGAGCCCAGGGCAGTGCTGGGGCTCCTCGCCGCAGTGCCAGGGAGCTGAGAGTTGGGTGGGCACCTCCTGCTCTGAGCAGTCACAGAGACACAAAATACTCTGAGTTGAAAGGAGTTCCACAAGGATCACCAAGTCCAACTCTTAATTTGTCCATAGTGGGGTTGAACCTGCAACCTTGGCGTTATTAGCACCACGCTCTGGCCAACTGATCTAATCTCCGTGCTCAGCGCTGAGGTGCTGCTGGGCGCTGGCGGGTGCTGGTGGGTGCTGGTATGGTGCTGGCACGCTGGGGCCGATCCCCGTTAGCTGTTTCCTTTCCCCACACCCCGTGACTCACCGTGGTTCCCCAGAGCTGTTGGCTCATCGTTTCCTGCGCCAGCCATGCCCTGCGGTGCCACCGGCGGGGTCTGTTTTCTGCCATGCCGTGACCCTGGTGCCACTGGCTCAACTGTGCCTCTCCTCTCTTGCAGATGAGCGAGATCGTGTCCAGAAGAAAACCTTCACCAAATGGGTCAACAAGCACCTTATCAAGGTATGGGCACCGCCAGTCCAGCGGGCACCGCTGCCCCAGCAGTCCCCGGCCCCAGGCCCCAAAGCACCCCCGGCCGCAGCCCCGTGTGCTGGTGCGGCCGAGGACGTGGCAGTGGAGGGTTCCTGGTGCCAGTGCCGGTGCTCCTGTGCCGCACCCGTGGTCGAGGCCTCTCAGCTGCCTCCATGGTGGGGGTCTGCCCTCGCAGGCAGGATCTGCCCTCCTGCTGCCCCCCCACATATGCCAGGAGGGAACGGTGCCCCTGGCACCTGGGAATGTGTCCTGTGCTTTGATGCCCTCAGTGCTGTCCCACTCCTGACAGTGCCCATTTGTGCCTGCGTGCTGGGCCCATGGCCACAGGCAGAGCCCCACCTTGGCACCTGGCACACACTGGTACATGCCCCAGCACCCGCGCCAGCGTGTCTCCACATGTCCCTGACCCTGCAGTGCCATCGTGGTGCCACCACGCTCTGCCCATCCTGGGTCCCCTCTCTGCTCTCTCCTAACTGCTCTCTTCTCTCTGCCCTGCGCAGCACTGGCGAGCAGAGGTAGGTCCTTCCTCTCTCTCTCTCTGTCCCACTGCGCTCTTCCTCTTTGCACGCCCTCCTTTCCCCACACAGGGAATGGACCCCTGGGGCTGCCGCTGTGGTAGGCAGTGGGTCCGACCCCTTCACGGTGGGCGGTGGGTCCGACCCCTTCATGGTGGGCGGTGGGTCTGACCCCTTCACGGTGGGCGGTGGGTCTCTGTGCATGCCAGAGTGATGCCAGAGCGATGCTGGAGTGATGCTGGATCCATCCTGGCACGGGGGGAGCTGCTGTGTGTGTTTGGGGGGGACATGGCACTGGGGACACCAGCTGCACTTGGGGCTGTGTGTGAGCACCTGCTGTGCTGGGGGGTCACCGGGGGCCCACCCCGGTGCTGGCTGGCAGGGTGGGGGATGCTCAGCTGCCCCCGGCCCCCCTGACACCGCTGTCCCCGCAGGCGCAGCGCCATGTCAACGACCTGTACGAGGACCTGCGGGACGGGCACAACCTCATCTCGCTGCTGGAGGTGCTGTCGGGTGACACACTGGTAGGTGCCGCGCTGCCCTGCCCCGCACTGTTCCCCACTCCCCGCCACGCGCCGGCGCCCCTCCGCCGGCCGTCCTCGTCCTCATCCTCGTCCTCACCCTCGCTGCCTGCCTCTGTTCCCTCTCTTCCCGCTTGGCCGTCGGTCTGTCCCAGCGACCCCGGAGTGCCCGCGCCCCCCACCCCCGCCTCTAACCTCTCTTTGCTTTGGTGCCCTCTCTGCTTCCCGGCGCCGGCCCCCGGCCCCCGGCCCACCGCCGCCTTTGCCTCCTCCTTCTCCTTCCTCTCTCTGCTCCTCTCCGCTCGGCTCGGCTCGGCCGGGGCAGCCCCGGGAGCGCGACGTCCTCCGGACCTTGCGGTTGGTGAGTGGTTCTGCCGTCAGCACTTGGCATGGCCCCGCATGGCGACCAGTGCCGTGACACCGGCACAGAGCAGCACCGAGCATGTCCCAGGACTGTCTGCATGCCATGTGCCGTGTGCCATGTGCCATGTGCCATGCCTGTTCCAGTGGTCCAGCCATGTCCCATGCCTGTCCCAGTGCCATCCCAGTGCTCTGGCTGCATGCTGTGCCTGTCCTGGTGCCCCCCGAGCCGAGTGCTGTGGGGCTGGGTTTCCCTGGGCCAGAACTCAGTGGCAGCAGCAAGAGAGAAGTCATCTTCCACAAGCAGCATCACTGGGAGCGATCCCACCATGCTGGGCATTGTCAGGCTGGAGCTGGACTGTGGCTCCTGGCACCACAGCAGGACGTGCTGCCAGCTCTGCGGGGTGGCTGGCAAGGGGGGTGGCACTGTGGCCACCAACTCCCTAGGGTCTCACGCTAGGGCTGGCCCTGGCCCTGAGTGGCTGCAGATCCACGTTGGCCCCCTTCTGTGGGACGGGAGTGGCCCTGGGTGGAGCTGAGTGGAACAAGGGCATTCGTGGAGTCCCCAGCTCTCCCGGCAGCCGAAGCTGGGCTTAGCTGGTGGAACGTCGGCATTGCCGTGGGGCAGGAACATGTGGGGGTCTGTCTGGGCAGGACCCGGGGGACCCCGGCTGGGACCCACAAGTTTGGGGGAAGGCTCACTCACCTTGGCAGTTCCTGGTCCTGCTGAGGGGACACTGGAGCGTGCTGGGGAGCTGCATGGCGAGGGACCACGGTGGCCAGACATGCAGCGCTGCCAGGACTGTGGTGCATTGGCACTGAGGCCAGCACCAGTCCTGCCCGGGCAGTGGCTGCTGTGCCCAGACGTCGGGCACTTGGCTCCCCTCGGGATGGCTGTGACGGTCCCGGTGCTGCCGGGTGCGGCGTGGGAACAGCCTGTGCCGGCGGGTTCGCGGGGGGGGCACGGGGAGCGTCCCCACCCCTGCAGGGGCAAAGTGCGAGGGCGGGTGCCGTCGGCATGCGTGGCGCTGGGAGGGGCCGGATAGTGCCGGGCGTGGGGGCCCGGGGTGGCAGGACGGTGTGGTGGCATCGCGGCGGGGCCATGGCCGTGAGGGGGGCCGGGGACGTGGCGTGGCGTCACGGCCATGGCCGTGCGGGGGGGCCGCGGTGGCAGGACGCAGCAGGGCTGTGTCCAGCGTGGCCGCACTCACCGCCCTCCTCTCCCCCAGCCCCGGGAGAAGGGCCGGATGCGCTTCCACAAGCTGCAGAATGTCCAGATTGCCCTCAACTACCTGAAGCATCGCCAGGTGAGAATGGGGTGGGACCCCTGGGGTGCCCGTAACCCCCGGGGCTGTGCCGCGCTGCCCCGTCCCTGAGCCGCGTCTGTCCCGTGGTCCCTGAGCCGCATCTGTCCCGTGCTGCAGGTGAAGCTGGTGAACATCCGCAACGATGACATCACGGACGGCAACCCCAAGCTCACCCTGGGCCTCATCTGGACCATCATCCTCCACTTCCAGGTGAGCCCGGCGGGATGGGGACGGGGACAGTGCTACTGAGGGGCCAGGATTCCGCGGTGCTGGGGGCCTCCCGGTCTGGTCCCCAGTGGGGCAGGAGTGGTGTCACCGGCAGCTGCCATGTAGCGAGTGTCACTGTGCCTGTGCCGGTGCCTGTGCCGGTTCCCATGCCGGTTCCCAGAGTAACAGCTGTGTCCTGGCAGATCTCAGACATCCAGGTGACGGGGCAGTCGGAGGACATGACAGCCAAGGAGAAGCTGCTGCTGTGGTCACAGCGGATGGTGGAGGATTACCAGGGCCTCCGCTGTGACAACTTCACCACCAGCTGGCGGGACGGGCGCCTCTTCAACGCCATCATCCACCGGCACAGGTGGGCGCCGCGGTGGTGCCGTGTGATCCACGGGCAGGCGTGTGCTGCGGGGCGGCCGCGCCGATCCCGCTCGGGGTGATGCGAGCGCATGCTCCTGACGAGTCCCGGCCCATCGGCCTGTGCCGGCACTGCCGTGCCCACCGTGGCGTGCCGGGGCGCTGGCAGGCAGGTCCCCACGGGTCCTGCCGGGACCGCTGCGTGCCTTTGGGGAGAGCAAATATGTGCAGGCCTGTGCCAGGTGGGGGGAGTCACCCGCTCTGTGCCGTGTCACAGCTGTGCTGTGCTGTGCACCAGGGCACTGCCATGCTGAGCTTGGCCCCACCGTGGAGCCCCAAGGGGGGACCAAGGTGTCAGCCCCCCAGGGGATTGGGGTGTCAGCCCCATGCAGGGTTGGGGTGCCCAATTCGCAGGACATGGGGGCTCTGACTGTGCCAGGGTTCCCGCTGGGGACCGTGGGTATCCCCAGCTCCTCGTGTCCCTGTGTTGGCTGTGGGGGTCTCCCCTGCCACCGGTGCCCCTGGTGTGGGGGTGTGGGGTGTGGGGTGGCCAGGCAAGAGTACAAGGCAGAGGAGGCAGCCCTGGCAGCTCCAGGAAGGGGGGGACCTGCCCTCCTCGGGGTTTTGGGGTCCCCACAGCCCCACTGATCCCTGCTGACCCCCCACCCACAGGCCAATGCTGATCGACATGAGCCGGGTGTACCGCCAGAGCAACCTGGAGAACCTGGACCAGGCCTTCACCGTGGCCGAGCGGGATCTGGGGGTGACACGGCTGCTGGACCCCGAAGGTGCGGGCTGGGGTGAACTGGGGGGTCCCTCTGCGGAGCCCCATCCCTCCCCACCACGGGGTTCCCCGCCTGACCCCCTCCCTCCCCGCAGACGTGGACGTGGCGCAGCCAGATGAGAAGTCCATCATCACCTACGTGTCCTCGCTGTACGACGCCATGCCGCGCGTGCCCGAGGTGCAGGACGGTGTCAAGGCCAACGTGAGTTGGGGTGCTGGGGGTCACCGCTGCTGCCGCCCCCCGCAGTGTCACTCCCAGCCCCACACGTGTCCCCCTCCCCAGGAGCTGCAGCTGCGCTGGCAGGAGTACTACGAGGTGGTGACGGGGCTGCTGCAGTGGAGCCGGCAGCACTCGGCGCTCTTCGAGGAGCGCCGCCTCCCCGCCAGCTTCGAGGAGATTGAGGTGAGGCCACCGGCACAGGCACGGGGGTGAGGACAGGAGCAGTGCTGCTGGCCTGGCATGGGCACGGGGATGGACACAGAGACAGGGACAGGAATGACCGACCTCGGGAGCCACTGGTGGCTGGGGCAGCGTGTGGCAGAGTCCTAGCCGGCCGGTGGCCCCGCTGTGGGTGGCTCATGCCCAGTGAGGGGTGCCAGCCGGGCGGCAGCCCCACCGTGGGTGGGTCAGGTCCTGTGTGGCAGCCCCCATGGCCGCACGTGGCGAGCCATGCTGTGCCACGGGTCACCGTGAGACCTGGGCACGGCCGTGGCACTGAGCCCCCACCGGTGCCACTCTGGGGGTCTGCAGGGTTTGGGGACTCAGAGCAGTGACAGAGCCGGGTGCCCCATGAGGGGGGGCCCCTCTGACTCACCCTCCCCTGGCTCTGCCGTGAGTCACCGCTGGCAGAACCCAGCACGGCCACTTCCTTCCCGCCGGCTCTGCACACATGGAAAATTGGGGGGGGGGGGGGGGGGGGGAGGGGGGGGGGTTG
>VXAZ01001211.1:2744-18201 GCA_013399875.1 Gymnorhina tibicen
AAAAAAAAAAAAAAAAAAAAAAAAAAGGAAAAAAAGAACCTAGAAACTGAATTTTACCATTGTACGAAGTAACACTTGAGGCTCTGTTTTGTGTTTTGTGCAAGACTGAGTTTTCCAGAGCTTTCCAGGCTGAGCTATAGTTGATGGGATATAGGCAGCGTGGTTTGAATATCGGAGGAGCAAACGCTTGCACTTCTTGTTCCTTTTCTGTGCTGGGGTTAGGATTTAGAGTCTCAGTTAATCACTGATTTATTTGGAAGTGAGGGAACTGGAAAGTGAGGGAACTGGAAAGTGAGGGAAAACTGTCTAAGACCTTAGATGGCTTCAAAAATTAGTTAAGGTCCTCTTTGTGAAAAAGGATTTGATTCGGTGTGGAGATTTGGCAGACTGCTCTTCAGGGTAACTCACACTGCTCCCACACCTCTCTGTTTCGTGCTCTGCTAGAAAGCAAACCCTGACCTCTCTTTCTTTGACAGAACTGCACCTTTCCTTCCCAGCAGAGCTGTCATTTTACTGTCCCTTTCCTTCCTGCACTGTGCAGTCCCCGCCTGTCGTTCTGGGTCCCACGAACGCACAGTGTTAGACCTCGAACGCTGTGAACCTTGTGAGTGAAACAGAGCATTTTGGGCTGGGGGCTGCCCTTCAGGGTGTCTCTGTGCTCACTGGGCTCTCATGCGAGCTTTAAGCAGTGCCTCTAGACTGCAGAAAGCCTAAACTCACCCCTGTGGCTTGAGGAATGCCAACAGCAGAAAAATGATGTGTATCTCCGTATTGATTCTCTTTATGTCTCTCAGGCCTGCTGTGCTTTAGAGCTCACTGCTTCCATATATCCCAACAGCAACAGGAGTGAATGGATGGTCCAAGGTCAATAAATTCTTGCCACACTTATTCCTGACACGTATATTGTCCCTTTTTTCCCCATACTTCTACTCGTGACACAAACCTTACATAAAATAAAAAAAAAAAAAAACAAACCTAACTGAAGAGAGAAAACACGAGGAAAAGCAGTGTGGGGCCAGAGCAGCTGCTGCAATGCACTGTGGGCTTTCCCTCAGGTGGCAAAGTAAAGTGGATAAAAGCACACACAAGCCCATATGTAGCCAGGAGTCTCCAGAGAAGTCCTTCACCCCACTGAAGTATTTCACTTCAGATTTTTACCTATTTTTCTGGGACAAAGAATCCACCTTCTGCTGGAGAAAAGCTGAAAATCTATCTGTGGGTGGGCCAGGTTCTATCCATTCAAGTGCAAAAACAAATGTTTAGGATTCCACTAAGATATGCAGGTGTGTGGTTTCCCCTCTTCATCAAGCTCTGGCCTTAATTCCTATATCCGTGTCTTCCAGACAGGTGAAAGAATACTCTGAGTCTCTGGAGGAGCTCATACCTGTGCTGGAAAAAAAAGAATGGAGGCACATCTTGGAAATTTTTGTCAGTGCTTAATGGTCTATTACTTTAGGCACAAGAGAAACGCATTTCACATTTAAAAAAAAAAAACAAAAAACTAAAAAACCCAGAAACAAACAACAAATCAAAACAAAAAAATTACCCCACCCACACAAAACAACAACAAGAAAGCCCCTCAATACAATAAAAAACAAGCTCTCTTTATTGGAGAGCAGCTGACAACATACTCTGTCTTCATTTTGCAGTGCAGACACAAAGGAATGTATGCACACCGGGAAGGTGGCAGAGGTCCCTCTGGCGAGGAAGAAAAAGCCATATGGAAAATACCCTTTCCTCAGTGCTTTAAATGAAACAACTTTATTTTACGGAGCAGTGGCAAGTGCTCAGCGTGTCCCGAGGACATTTAGGGTGTACATGTGAAGCACACACCCGTGGCAGGGTGTTCTGAACCAGGCTGGCTAGGCTGGAGAAACGCACATAAAAATGCAGCCCTCCTGGCTGCCACCAAGGCTGTCTACATTCCTAGAATGCACGCCTCTGAACAGGAAGGGAAGACAGAAGAAATAGCAAAAAAATCTCAAAGGAATCATCTCCTGGTTCTGTAATAGAGGGCTGGATTCGGACTCAGCCACAGCCACTCCCAATCCCGTCCCTTCTTTTGAAAGGGTTGTAGCAATAACGGCATCAAAAGTGCTTCCAGGGCTGGGGAGGCGGAGTACAAACCTCACCTTGGCCTCTGTGGCCCTGAGGCTCTGTTTGTTCTGGTGGCAGTGCTATGAAGACGGGATGTGACCGAGCTGTTTGAAACACCCAGGGCTGAGAGAGGGAGTAGTGCAGCACAAAGATAAGAGCAAGAGCCTTCACTCCTGCTGCTGAGGGGTCAGCATTTGAAAGGAGAACAAAGAGAGGAAGGGCTCTGGAGGCAAATAAGAACTGAAGCACTGAAATTCTCCAGCAAAAATTGCTGAAGTTTTGTGTACTGGAGTTTTCTCTTTGATGGCTGCCCGTAGATTTTAAAGAAAAGACTTGAGGAAGAAAGTAGGGTTGGAGAGAAAGCCAAGAAGGAACATAGTAGTAGAAAATTTTATTAAGAGTTTTATTAAGGAATTCGGAGGGCAGGACACGGGTTGGCCAGATTTAAATTTGAAGAAGAATTCTGCCACAATTGCCGCAATGACAGTCAAGAGTGATGCCAGATGAAAATAAATATCTGTTGTGATGGCAAAAAATGAGATACCACAGCCAGTTGTGAGCCACCCTTTAGTGGGCAGAGACGCAGTCACTGAGCACTCAGCTTTGCTGAACCCTGCTGCTCAGGCTCTGCACGGACCATCCTCACCAGCCCAGCTGTTCAGTGAGACACTGCCACGTGTTACAACAAAGTGGGTGGAAAATCGTGGTGCTCCCCCGGTGCATCCCCGTGGTGATGACTCATCCTAAATGGGGCACAGGTGTAGAAATTCACCTGCACAAGAGCTGCTGCGTTTACAGAACGCTACAAGTGCATTCATGAAATCCCGGAGGGAAAGCGTGAATGAGTGAATTCAGGTTCCTCTTGGGCTGCAGTGGAGGAGATCCCTCCAGTTGCAGGGCAAATTCCATTAAAAAAATTAAGGGTGAGCTCTCCACAGGGAGAGGTGACTCTGCGCTACTGAGACACTGCTTGGGCTGGATCCCCGTAAGATACTCAGGAAGTGATACAGTAGATATGACCAAAAACTCAAAAAAAAGTGACTTTTGGTTTGCTTTTTGCCATCTCTTCCCTTCCATGCACAAAGAACCTGTTTCACCTCTGTTCTTGCATTGTAACAATGACAAAGGGTGTATACTTCAGTTTTTAGCTTTCTCTTCTAGCGTGGTGGTTCTTTAAATGGAGAGTTTAACCCACAGCGGAGTTCTGTTGTCTCCACCAACGTCAAGCTTATAAATGCGACACTTAAAGACTTAATTTCAGCAATGCCAAGAGTCTGAAAAGGAAAGACTTAGCAAAAAAAAAAAAGGTGGAACGTACCTCTAACAGAATGAAAATCTGCCTGGCTGAAATACTGTGTGGTGCTTCTTCAGGAAACCTTTCCTGGAGTTTTTAAAGGGCTCTGTTGGGACAAGCCTACCCCGTTCATTTGGAATATTCCCTTGGAGAGACCAGAACAGTGTTATGCAAACACACCCACGTGCGTCCAGCACTGCAGGAAAGCCTGATGATGAAGCGGCTCTGAGTAAATATATTGGACCCAGTTATTTGGTAATACAAATTAAGGGTGAGGCTAAGGCCCATTGAGGGTCTGGTCCTCTCTGTCAAGTTCACTACTTCCACACAAAATTATTTTCCCAACCACTTCACGGTGTTCAGAAAAAGTATTCAAGAGGGATTTTGTGTGAGGCATCGGATCTAGGTCTCTTTCAGTGCTGGCAAATGGTATCATTTATATTGTCTGCACATGGGAGGTGAGGGATTTCTGTGCCTGAAAATTCATTTCTTTGCTTCCAGTGATGAGAGCTGGCAAGTGAAACACACCACCTCTTTTTCAGATTTCATTTAGTTGTGTGTTTCTTTTGGTTTTTTTTTTCTGTTTTAAACTGACAACAGCTACAAAGAAGAGCACGTTTGCAATGTTCATAAACACACCTTAGTGTGAAAATGCACGGAGGATTCAGAGAAAGGGGGATTACATCACATGTGCAAGGCAAGCCACCACATCCCAGGGCATATCAAACCCTGAACCTAAGTTCTTTTCAGTACCAGAGTATTACATTACCGCTTAGATCACCAGGCTTCATGAAGCAATCCTGTGAGCTTTTTTACTCCTGATGTAAAATTAAAGTCGATTGGTTCCAAAAAGTGCCTGAAACACCAAGATGCTGAAGCCTCAGGAAAAGTTGAATGAATAGGTATAGAAATATGTGTGAATAAAATGCAGACCTGGGTTGCACGGAGTTGTATGAGCAGCACGGAGGTCAGTTAAAATCAGATCTTGACTGGTTTCTGAATAAAATCCTATGGGAACCTATTTGGTGGAAACTGTAGAAGTTTTAATGCAAGTCAGATGTTTCACAAGTAGCCTTCTGTAAGCAACCACAGGTGGAGTTGACATGGTCTGCTTGAGAATATCTATTTTGAGAGCAGAGAGAGAAGAGCTCTAGTCATGGCGATGCCATATTTTTGGTTGCAGAAAAGCTATTTTGTCTTTCTGTCTCTCCTGAGAACTTCCCTCAAGTATTCCCCCTCTGCAACAGCCAGAAAAGGCTGTTTTCTATCCCAGGATTTTGAGACAGCACGAGATCATTGTGATGGGTCGATCTTACATCCTGAAAAAATTAATCACATGCTCGTGATTTCTCTACCAACTTTCTTTTGGAGTTGGGGCACACAACCTTTAGGCACACAACCCCCAGGTGCCCCAAGCTTTTCGAGGACTCCTACTGGAGAGAGGATTTTACCCTGAATCATCAAATAAGGGTTTGTCTTGCACAGGCACAGCGTATGTGCCCCCAGCGGTTAACCGTCTTCTCTCAATAATGCAATTAATACATCTTGATTGCACATGACCCTTGTTAGGCCTTTTACCGGCTGTATTAAACAGATATCTTGTATTAGAAGTCATGTCCTCTTCCACAAAACTGGTTCAAATCACCCCTCAATCTTCTTTTCATTGCATGACGTGTATCAGAGCTCTCCCAGCTCTTCATGTAGGCTAAGTCAAACACCACAGCCAGAGCTCGGAACTGATACTGCTCTGGCATCAGCAGCTTTGCAAACTGTGCCTTTCCCAGGCTGCTCGGCCCCTAATCTTGACTGTGGTCAGGTTAGACATTCCATCCCAGGAATAATGAACAACCTAGGTGAGCACTGAGAGGATATTCTCAGTAAGACCCACAGCTGACAACCCCAAGATGTTCTGGGCAAACATGGCCAAGTACAACATTTTGGCACAGGGCTGAAATATACTGAGGTGAGACCGTCCCACCTCTGTTCAGAGGCAGGCAGAGTACAGACTGACTTTTTAAAGCCTGTGTGGTCCATCTTATTCATCCTTCTGAGCTGTGTCAGGTTATCCACCGGAGGAGTAACACGTGATAAGTGCAGACTATTTTGTTTCTGGCATGCACTCAGCTCCCTCATAAAGCAAAACATACAAATTGTTTCCTTGTTGGAAGCCCTGGGTGACCCAGCAATATTATTTATCCTCAAGAAATGCAAGTGGTGAGTGGCCAAGGACTTCCTCCGGGCACTTTGATCTTTTGGCTTCGAACAAAAACTTTTGGAAATCCATAAAAGACGCTGGAACCTGTAACACCAGAGCCAGTCAGCGACCCTTCACACGAAGCAAATACGGACTAAAGTATCAGAATTTCCTTACATAATTCCCTTTTCCTGTGTATGATTCCATTTTCTTTAGCCATAGCTTACTGGTGGAAAAGGAAGAGAGGATTCCAAGCAGTAGCAGATATCATAGTTTTCTGCTCTTTCTGCTGGGTTTGATGCAAGTTTACTGTATGGAAGCATGAAATCCACAGGTCAGGTTAATGCCAAAGGAATAAAGTCAGCTTCTACAGATGCAGGAAATAACTTGGTTACTTTGAAGTATAGCTAACCCCAAACCCCACTTTTAAGAAGTGAATTGTTCTTTAATTAATTTTTTTTAATGACCTCTAAAATTAGTCCTAAATTGCAGAATCCTGTATATAATCTTTCCCTAAATCCTGGAATATCCATAGGTATTCAAGAAGTTGCTGAGCTAGATTCTGGAGTGACTTGCATTGAACTCAGAGCTTAAAATCCTCACCTGTCCAGATGAATGTGACTTTTGTAGAAGCTGAGGCATGTTGGTAATCAGAGCTTAGAGAAACAGAAGGAGAGCAGCTGCGGTTCAACATGAAGATGTAGCCATGGCTGTCCTCCTGTCCCCGAGAAAAGGATATTTCTAACTTCCTTCTTGTTCCTCTCTTCCTGTAAGGAAAACTTTTTGGCAGGGCTACTCCTTGCCTTGCATCAGCTGCAGTTTATTACATCTGACTCTGCATCACCTGGGCTACATTTTCACCAAAGCCTGGCCCTGTGAGCCAAGGAAACGTTTACACTTCCCCAGCAGCCAGCTCCAAGTCACCATAGCCTTGCAGTTCCCTGTCCTGTGGGGTCTTAGTTACGCTCAGAAATAAAAAAAAAAATTTTAAAAAAAGGGTTTTATTCGTAATTTTCTCTCTAATTGCTGCCCAGCCTCAACATTTCATCCTGAAACCAGTGGAAAAATTGGAACGTGCTGCATGTGTCTGTGTGTCTGGTTGCGTGTCAGTTTACACCCTTACGACTTTCAGGACCCACTGGCCAACTTCAGGCTGACTTGGCAAGAAGAGAAGAAAGCCTTGCAGAGGCAGAGTACTTAAAATTTCATGAAGCTGGGCAGCTGGAGGGAGCGATCAAGTGTGACAAATATTACCTCCAAAAGTAAGTAGTTGCACTTCTTAGGTGTCAGAAAAAGAAAAGTCCGAGAAAACATTCTCCATATGCAGTACAACTGCAGGAAAAGGTCTAGCTGCTGCCTGCGTGTTATTAGACAGTGGGAAATCAGCTGAGGCTTGCAAGCACAGGGAAAGCAAGATTTCATCAGAACTGCAAGCACAGAGAAAGCAAGAACTGCTTAGAAGATATTACCTTATATTGATTTGCTTCACTTTAATTTTTACTTATTTTTTTCTCCCTGTAGGTCCCAGGCTGAGATGAGGTGTGTATATATCCCGCAAAGGAGTCCAGAGGATGATTTCAGCTAGCCCTCTGCTTTAAAAAAAAAAAAAAAAAACAACAAAAAAAACCCAGGTTCTTTGTTGAACAAGTTTCCTTTAAATGAGCTTGGCTTAGATTCAGAAGAAGAGCTCTGTCTAATTGAAATGCGCCACGGTTGTCATCACCACGTGCTCTCACAGCTTGTTCCGAAGCTGGCACCAACCAAGCCAGCCAAGACTGATGGGTGTTTGATGAAGGCACTTGCACTCCTGTCCAGTTGCACCAGCTGCACTTTTGTCACCACTTTCCACCTGGTTCGGTGGTACAAAGACATAAATTGGTTGGAAAGCACCTTTGTTCCATGGCTTCCATTCAAGACTTTGTTCTTGGGCTTTTGCTCTATGACACTGACAGAAAAAACTTGAGGCAGATCATCACAAGCCAAAGAAATTTTCAGAGCAGTTTAGCCTCGCAAACATCACCTCAGCCTGCTCGTCATGGCCTCCGCTTTCCTCCCTCTTTTGTATGTTTTCATAACTGTTCTGAAGCTAAAACAAAGATAATATAAAATTACCAATGAATCAGTTAGTGTTACATAATTCAGCACGTGACCTGACATTTTCCTCTTTGCATTCATCAAGGTACAGGGTGTTTTCAGAGAGTTCTGGACACCTCACACTAGAAATGGATGTCTGATTGTTTATAGTACCCTAAAATCATGAAAAATCTCAAGGCAAGTTTCTGGCACAAGTTATTTGCAAAACCTCCTTGTACCTGACACCTACTTTTTGATACAACAAGTGAACGAGTTTACTATTCTTTTTCTCCCCCATTAGCAACAGGCAAAAAAATAAAAACCAAAACTGTGCCTGTTTGCACGCCTGCCACAGACCTGATTGTGCTAGAACACTGAAACCAGACAAGTAATCTTTTCTTCATAAATTTGTTTTACAGATCCATTGGGAAAAGCTGATTATTCAGGAGGGAAATGTAAGAGAGATCAAGAGAAATACTGTGTAGGCTGTGACACTGGCTCTCAGGAATTAAAAAAAATGCTTCCACTGAGCAACTGTATTTGTAAATAACAAAAAAAATGAGGCAGATTGGAGTGTGGTCGACTGCACAGTCCTCAGGTTTGGGAGGCTGTAAGCAGTGCTGCACCAATTTTTTCTACCAAAGTTTGGTTTTCCCTTCACCTTGTTAAAGCCCAGGTGAGAATGACAGAGCTGAAAACTCAGAGAAGATGTAACAATCCTGTATTTTATTGCCGGGATACCTGACAGATTAACTCCTTCTGTTGCGTCTGTTACGAGGAACACACATTTCTGGAGCGAGCTGTTGTCTGACGGCAGGGCCCCGCTGACAAAGGGAAAGCAAAGCGCAGGTTGAAATCACTCCTCAATCCCTCCTAGGCATGGGAAAGAGAACGATCAAAAATACAGCCACGAGAGGATTAAAGAGCTACTGAAACTGGGGTTAGCATTCTGCAGAAAATGTGCACTCTGTCATTTTGTGGGCGAGTGCTCTCGTGTGAGATACGGTTCTGGGAGGGGAAACAGCCTTCTGCAATCCCTGAGAAACACGGAGCCTTTCCTTGTGCTGCTCGTGGTGAGGGACTCTAAAGAGCCGCTCTCCAAGCAATGTCACCGAAGCCGGAGGAGCTGAACGCGTTGACGTGATTCCCAGTTAATTTCTAAACGGCATCTCCTCTTAAAGAATGCGAAAATAAACAGATTCCACCTGCTGCTGGATCAGCCAAAAAGCACAAGCTAGGCAGCGTAATCTAAATCTAAACCAGCTGAGTGATAACTCCTCAATCGCTCCGTGGGCTGACACGTGGCTAAGGCAGCAAAGATGGTTTTGGTTTGTTGTTTTTTTTTCCCTGGTGTTGCCTACATTGCCCTTAATGGTTCAGAGGATGGGTTCAGGCTTCCTGCTTGAATTCCAGCTCGTTCACAGCTCTGGCTGTGCTGGGAGCAGTATTTTGTGCTCCTCTGGTAACCTTACCGGGTACCTGTGGCAAAGAGCTCAGAGGATGAAAGGTGCTGGGAGCAGAGCTGGCCGAAGAAAACAAAATTTCTGTTCCTGGCTGGGGATCTCTGCTCCAAGCAGGTGAGACAGAGGCAGTGGATGTGTTCCTCTGACTCCTCTTACATGAACCAGCTTGCAGATGAAGTCTAACAAGGGGGAAAAAAAAAAATTATGACTAAAAAATAATAAATTATGCTCTTTCTCAGACTCCCTAAGTACTCGTTTAAGTTTAACTCGGAATAAACATTTTTGTGCCAGTGCAGGTTGACAAACCATCTGACAGGAAAAAACAAATGGAAAAGAAAGTAAAAAAAAAACAAAAAAAAAACAAACCAAAACAAAAACAAAAACAAAAACAAAAACAAAAAAAACCGGGGAAAGTTAGAGAATGGATACCATCTAGTGGTACCACAGATAAAAGGCTGGGTTTGGTGGCTGCTCGGTTTGCCCGCGGCTGTTTCCCTTTGGAGGTCCCGGTGTGGTTTTTTTGGCAGCCCCCTGGGGCTCGCTGGTGTTTGTCACTCCCTCTCTGCAGGGAAGGTTTCGCAGCCGGCAGCGCCGCGGGAACGCGAGGCCGGGCTGGACCGAACCCTGCAGCCGCCAAGCTGCGGTTCCACGCTCATCCCTCAACCCCTCTCTGAAGGAATTGCAGTTTTCTAGGGAACGGAAAAGGTCTCCGGAGAGAACACATCGTTTTTGTTTCCAGTCAGTGACCCAGTCCTTTGTGCTGAAGAGTCAGGTGTGTTTCAGCTGGAACATTTCACCTTTCCTTCTTCCCACCTGCCTCAGCACAGGGCTTTCTCTCTGACAGGTGGCACAGGCTCTACACCTATGCAATTTATCTTAAAATTACAAAATTTATAAACTCTTCTATTATTTTTATGTATTATATTCAATGGTTTACATGTAATATGAAAATCTATAATAAATTTGTATAATATGTATATTTTTAAAAAATCATAAATAAATGTATATAATAGATAAAATATAAATATTAGGTTTGGTAGATGGGTTTAGGTTTTTTTGCTTGTTGAATTTCAATATGTGTTACAATATATATTTTATATATTTACATTTTCGATTATATATTGTTATACAATATACAATATATATTTATGTAACACCTTATATCAATATAATTACATATTTTCTTATATATATTTTATGTATTTTTTCTATGTGAAATATTTAAATATATTTTATAGTTTAATATCTTATATATTAAATTATGTTAAACTCAGGTTTAAGTTTTGCTCTATTGACTTGATTAGACTTGACTGGATTGGATTAGAAAGTAATATGGGTATTTTTTTGATTCTGGGGCTTTTTTTATATGTTAATATTAATTCTGATATTACACTTTAGTTCCCTGCAATGTGTGAGGTCTCTGAGCTGCTAGAACTCATCAGATTTTTTTTTTTAACAGACATTCTTGATTTGTGTTGGATGTTTCAGCTTTTTTTTTCCATCATCAATAAAAAAATAAGCTTTGCCAGTAATTTTATGTTTCTTTGAAGACATCATCCATCCCCATGCCACACAAAGACTTTCAAAGATGTAATTCCAGGTTGATTGAAGGAGTTAATTTGGGCCTTTTGGAAAATTATTCCTTTTGTCAGAAACCACGTATTTTCTGATTCTGATGGGGTTTTAATTTTATTTTTTTTTTTTGAAACCTGAATAAAGGAGTTAGATAAATTTTTAGTACGCTAAAATAACTCTTCTGCATACTCTTTGTTTGTTTTTCTGATTACATTACTGAGAAACACTTTTTTTTTCCCCACCCCCTCCCCGTTGTGGTTCTGCCTTCAAGAGCCGTGTGCCAGTCTGGAGATGGGAGCTGACAATCCCTCACCCCTGAAGCACACACACATTCCATGCCTGCCTTCCTCCCTCTGTGTTTTCCATCCTCAGCCTGGAAGGCACTGCCCCAGAGCAGGAATCGGGCGCTTTCATGTTGGAGGAGTTAAGAGAGGGACCAGTTCTCCTCGACGTCGAAATTGCAATAACTTTTTAGGATGCTAAAATGAGGATTTTTTTGTTTTGTTTTCTTTCAAGTTTAGCCTGCAGCCAAGCCTGGACATGCCTCTCTCATTCATTCAAGGCTGACCCACACTTCTTGGCCAAACCCTCAAAAGTTTTATTTCTTCAGAAGGCCTTTAACAACCCTTTTTCCTATTAAAAGTGTTTTAAGTGACAAGCTAAATGTTACTGTTTAATTGGGAAGTCCCTTTGGTGGGGGGGGGGAATATTTCAAAGACAGTGAAGTGCAAGATTTTGCATTCACCCAAATGCGTTCCTATGGATGATTTTTCCTGATGGCCTCAAGGCTTTTTGGACATGGTGAAATTATAATTTTTACCCATGTTGCCCTCACTCTTTGCATGCCCCTGATGTTTGTGAAAGGTGCGGACAGCTGGGTACTGCTGTTCTTGTCTCAGTTTTAGCCACCTCAGCTGCCCGACATTTGCATCCAGGGTAACTGTGTTTTTATTTGGCTGCCTGTCAGACCTACTTGTCTGCGCCAACTGTAATGGTAATAATAATGTTATCATTTTCTTTATCATTGTGGTTATTTTGGCTTCAGGGACTCTACTGGTGCCTCTGTGGCCTACCATAGACTTTATCAGTGGGGTGGCTCCTTATCACGCTGGTGACAGGGCCTCCTAAACACTGATCTTATGCAGAGAGGGTCAAAATCTCTGGTTTTGCTGAAAGAATTCACCCTGATTTTGTAAAAAAATTTCAGGTGTTCCCTCAGCGCGGGTTCCTTCAGCCATCTTCAGCAGGGCAAGAAGCAGAGGAGCACCAAGGCACTGCCAGGGTGGGATCCTGTCTTGGAATCCTCCGGGAGACGACTGAAGCCTGAAACGCAGCTCAGGGAATAAAAACCTTTGCAGAATTCAGATGCGCCGTGGCAGCACTGAGAGAAAAAAAACGCAACTGATGGAAGGTGGGAAAAGCATAAAGGAAAAAGACGGACTTTCTCAAACTGTCGGGATGCATCGGGAATTTGGGAGGATACGGAAGAGAAAAATGGACATGATTTGGAGAACTCTTTCGAAATCAGTTCGTGATACCTTTTCTGAAGATAAGCCACGTTTTAATTTGAAAAAAAAAAAGGGACTGGATTAAAAAAAAAAAATCTTATTTTTGATGAAAACATCACCTTCGCCTGGGAATATGAAAATGGAGAAATGGCAAAAGAAGGAAAGGGAGGAAAAATCCTTGTGGGAATATTTTAGCAGTTGTAGCACAAACTGGATAAACTCCTACACAGGGTTATACTAACCTGGCACGGGATCCACTGTGTCCTGTTCAGAAAATAGTTGTAAATTACGACGTTGTTGTGTGAAGGTTCAGCTTGACAAGACGAAAACCAGATTTCGTCATGCTTTTTTCAACTCTCTTTGAAAACTGTTGATATTGAAGGCACCTGAGAAGTAAAAATATCATCTGAGGCATGCTTAGCTTCTGCAGCCTGTGGATTACTTCAACAGACACAGAATTTCTACCTTGCGTGTCTTTACAAGCAATTATTAACATGAAGGAAGAAGGAAAAAGGACTCTAGAAATTATCTAAAATTTGAAGGCTCTTTTAAAAATGCATGATTTTTAGATATTTTGTCAGTTATTGCTCTAATTATACCAACTGGGCGCACTTTTCTAAAAACCATGCATTAAAAGTATAATTTAATGAAGATTATTATTTTTTAAAAAAAAAAGTTTTCTTTTTCTCAGAAAGAAAAATCCAAGGTTCGGACCATCATATTACCAAGAATAAAGCATTGCCAACAAGTGTTGAAGACACATCCACAGGTAACCGTATTGTTTTTTTTTTTTTTTCCTTTATTTTTGCCAAACTTCAGGATCTATGCAAATGGTAAAGTTTATAAAAGAAATAAACAAAAAATTCAATTAAATCAGATTCACTAGAAAGACTTGTCTGTTTCTGCATACAGCAACTGCGGGCAGAAAAGTTCCACGCTGGGTTTATAGATGTCTCATTTTGCTGGGTGCAGGCAGCCCAGATTAATTGATCAATAACCAATACCAATAATTATTATTGTCCCTTATCATTGTGCAGGTGGAATACATGGGGCTGCTTTTAGAAACAAAAGTAAAAGCATCAGTGTTCATTCTAGCTTCTTGCCTGTATTTTCAAATGCCATTTTCCCTTTTTTTCCCTGATTTTGCTGTGATATCACATGCTCTGGGAGTTAAGCGTTACTAAAAAGCTCACTGAAGTTACTGGGGCACTTTTCTTTGGTCTTGGTGGGGATATAACCTGCCAAATGCCCTCTATTCCCAGAATTTCTGCGTTGGAAGCACTTAGAAGCACAGTAAAGGTTTATAAGGAGAGGATTGTTTATTGTATTGTTTGTCCTTCAAGTTCAGCTCTTACTCACTGGATTTGGGTCAAATGTGGCTTCAAGCTGGGTCTCCAAATATAGGCATTTCCTTTCTGCTGCATAATTCTGATAGGGTACACAATTAAAGCTTTGGGTTGTTTTTTTTTTGCAGATGAACAGGAATCTTCAAGATAATGGTCTTAAGTAAAAAAAACTAGTAAAAATACACTGGCCACAATTTTTTCCCCTGAAATGCAGTCCTGGGAGGTTCTTCTGGAGTGTATTGCACCTGAACATCTCATAAGTGTTAAACTTACCAACCTTTTAAAACTTTGCATGCTCTGATGAGACTTACCCACAGCATGAGCAGGTGCAAACTTAATAAATAGCTTGGGCAGCCTGCAGAAATCCTGGTTTACTTCATACTCAGAAGATCCATTTTTTCATTACCTTGGGGGAATAAAGACTAATATTTGTTAACAATTGCTTTCATACTGTGAGTTAGCAATGTGCAATGTGTTTGCTTCTGTGAAAATATTCATGCAAAACTGCAATCCAATAAAAAGAGAATTATTTTTTATATGCGTGCAGAGGAAATCATGAGAGCATACAGTCTCACCTATAGGACTGCAGAAGACACATGAAAACAGAATATAAAATGCATTGAAATATCCATCAGCTAGACTGCTGAACAGTTATAAAAGGCAGACAAACGTTCTTTATTAGCTGACAATTTATATCTGATTCTGTTTCTAAAAGCATATGAAAAGTCAGCAGTACTGAAGTTTCTCCTCCTTAGTCATATTGAATATTTGTCCCTTGAAAATAGACTCTTAATAAGGGACAATACTGAGAATAGAGAATAATAGATTTTTATTTTGCCAAAGTTTAGTACGATAAAGTGAAAATTGAATTTGCTTTAGAAGTTCAATATTTCCCTTTTAAAACAAATTTAGAAAAGAGAATATATTAACATAAACTTTTGACCTACTCCACTGTTCAGTAGAAAATTACTGTATGAGTTGCCACTGGAGTGGGTATGATGACTTAAAACTTAGCAAAATACAGCAGCTCTATATAGTGATAAAATGTGCAACCGTTTTCAAATCAAATTGTGGAAAAACAGTTTTGCTAAAACTTCAGGCCATAACTGTAATTTCCACATGATAAAATTACTTCTTGGGAGCTTCTGGATCTAAATTATTCTTATTTTTTCTAATTTTCAAATTAGTTTTAAAATCACGTCTTTTCATTCCATACATCAATTTAAGGATGATTTAGAAATGCTGAAAAAATAAGCATTTATAATTATAGAATAAATTAATCTTTTTCACCATACTTCAAAGCATTTCTATTTCCCATTTGGAAGCCCCTGAGCTCTTGGTTTTTTGGTTTTTTTTTCTTGGTTCTTTGAGTTTTAAAAGCAACTTTTAAATTCTACTCACACACAGCAAACATAAGCAGAAGAGAACAGGATGGGCTGTGAAGGCTAAAACCTGATGCTTTCCAGAAGCTCTTGGTTTTCCGGGTGAAAACTGGTGGTTTAGCAATTCCTATCCCACAAACAGAAGAGAGATATGAGGTGGTGAGCGCAGTGAGTTTTAGCTAGAAAGAATGAATTCTCGTGCAGTAGAAGTACAGGGAGCTTTGCCACATCTCTTTCCAGCAGAGAGAGCAAAGATTGTTGCTCACCACTACTGGAATCTCTCGCTTCAGCTGAAACCTGGCTAACTTTAGAGTAGCTTCTGTAGCTCAAAAAGCAAAAAAAAAAAAAAAAAGAAATTGCTTAAATTGTAGAACAACCACTTGAAAGCAATTCAAGTGAGCAGGCACTCCGGGGTGCATCCCACCGGGTCCCCCAGACCTGTGCCCGTCCAGGTTCCTCAGCTGGCCCTGAGCAGGATCTTTCCTTTCAGCCGGAGTGATGCCTAATCCTTCGAGAGCTGGCTCG
>VXAZ01001213.1:0-42531 GCA_013399875.1 Gymnorhina tibicen
GCTGAGCCACCGCAACAGTGGCTGGCATCCAGCCTGTCTCTATCCATATCTGCCCCCAGTACAGGAACTGTGTAGACCAAGTGCCCAGTCGGTGCACTGCTCTTGCCCAGGATAGTGGTCTATGTCTTATTTCCAGCTTGTGGCTGTGAGGAAGAAGGGTGAGGGTATGCACCTGTAGGAGAGCACCCAGAGTCAGAAATGTGGGATGTGCCACTGGTCAGCCCTTTGCGGAGGGCACATCTCTTGGCTGCTTTCAAGGACAGACACTTGCCCACTTCCTCTTGGATCACTCACTCCTTTGGCCACACGTGAACTGGTCAAACTGGGAGCTGACACATCCCACATGTCATTCCACTAATTCTTGTGAAGGGAAAACTGCACCACTGGGAGGACCCACTCTGCCTTTCTGTAGTCTCTTTACCAAGTCAGGATAATAGGATTAGTGAGAATGCCTGGAAGCCTCAGTCAGAGGAAGGACAACTCCTTAGCTCAAGTCTCCTCGCCTTTGTTCTCCAAGCAGGTTTGCCATCGGTCACTCCCATTGGATGCAGACGTTTGGCAGCCCTCTGGGATGGGCAGCAGTTCCTGGGCAGCTCACAGGGTAAAAACGATGCCGCTGCAGCAGCAGATCTTGTGATTTGGTGGTAATGGCTCTATAACTCCATTACTGCGCATTTGTAGAGGGTTTTTTATACACTAATTAACCCACAGTTTGATTTGATGGTGATACTCTGGGCTCTATTACAAGTGGGCGATTGTAACTCAACATCCCAGTGGGCCCCATGGCACAAAGGAGGGGTTTGAAAGCACTGCTTTGTGTGCAGCACATTTGGCAAAGACTCCTTCATCCCACCGCTGGATCTAATGTCCTGATAACGGGATGGAGCCTCGAGGGCTTGTTTCACTCCTTCGAGGAATGGCATTAGGAGCCAGCAGCCCCGAGGTCTGGTTCTGATTTGCTGTGAGACATCAGACTCCTTACCTGCAATTCAGGGAAAATGATACCTTTTTGCAGGGGCCTCGCAGGGTTCAGCTAAGATTAATAAGGGAGGGAGGGGAGATGAAATATCTGTGGCATTTTGCTATTATTATTAATGATGTAAAGTGAAGCCAGGGCATCTCTATGAATGATCACTGGATTTTCCTCTTGAGATCTGGCTGTGTTTTTTCCCTCCCCTACCCTCTACTAATCAGAGCAAAGTTAAGCTTTATAGTAGAAGGGCTCAGAAACCAGCATTTCTCAGTGTCTGAAGCAAAAGCGGCACGTTTCCTGGGGTAATTAGGTCCAGGCTCTCAGGAAATGAAGGCTGTCTAGCTGATAAGTGTTTAGTAATGATTACCAAGCCAAGGCTGGGGAAAGCAAGCAAAGTGTTTTTGTTTCAGAAGCAGCAAATCCAGCTGAGACTTGTGGTGTGTGTCATGTATGGAGGCAATTGTCCAAGTGGTATGTGGCCTTGCTCACTGGAGCACGAGCCAAATCTGCCCTGGTGTAACTCCACAGGAGCCTCTGGAGCTGCACCAAGAACTTGAGCAGCAGAGCACACTTCTCCATACAGTGCCCCTGGGCTGTCAGAGGTGTCATTTTGGGGACTGGTGTTACTCTTCTCTCAAAGCCAGCAATTCCTTTCTCAAACTAGTAACAGTGCTCATCAAAGCTGGGGGAGCCAGAGGAGGGTAAGAGTCACATTTGCAAGGGTAGAGTTACATCCTCTCCAAATGAAATACAAGTTTCTTCAGTGGTGCTGGGTAAACTGAATGTGGCAATGTGTGAAGGTGGGTTCTTCAGCATGCTTTTGTTCCATGTGCCAGCTCTTATGAAAGGGAAATGTCTTTCTCCTCCAGAAATTTCAGGGTCAGATTTTGCAGAGAACGTGTCTGGCAGTTGCTCTGCTGTGAAATCAGCATAGTCTATCCCCTGCCAGCATACTCATCCTGTCAACAACCCTTGAGACCTGATGTGCTCTCAGTGTTCTGGATGAGAGGGTGGGTTGTGCACCCCTTCCCCTGCCCTGTTTCATGTCCCTTCATTTCAGAAGATGCATTTTGGTGGGAAACCCTATCCCTGTTTTATTCAGATGGGTTTGAGTTTACGAACATTGATCATTGGAAGAACCTGAGGAGTTTTGTAGTGCTGCTGCAATGCCTCTTGCCTTCCAGATGCATCAACGTGTACTTTGCAATAAATTCCACATTTTCTGAAAACTCTAACATAGACTAGTGGTAGGTCTTTCTCAACCACACGTGTACTCTGGTGAAAATAATATCCTAATGTCTTAAAATCTCCCAAATCCCTTATTTATTGCAGCCTGGATAAATGAGTTCCAGAAAGGATTACACAACTCCCCAGAGGACAGGTCCATCAGTGGCTTTTAAGCACAGTGGTCCAGAGGCAAATCCTGCTTCAGGAAGCCTGTAAGCTGCTGGACATTGCTGGCAATGCCCTTTGTGAGGGTCACTGTGTACCCGCCATGTCCTTACGCCTTGCCCACAAGTGTCCACCCCTGGCCACTGCTGGGGGAAGATTCCTGGGATACTTGAACCTTTGGACTGAACTTGGCAGCCCATACAGGTAGTGTCCCTGGCAAGTCCTCTGCTTTGCTTTTCAGACCAACCAAGATTAAATTGCAGAACTATGGATATATTTTCACTTCCTTCCTTGTACTCTCTCCCTTCCTCTGCAAACTCTCTGCTTCCAGTGCAGTGCCTTGATGCTGGCCCTGTAGTGGTGAATCAGCACAGAAAATTCTTTTCAAATATGGCAGTTTTCTCCAAACCCACCTAAGGCATAAGCTGAGTTTGCTTCCCCTTGGTGTCAGTCAGTTCCCCTCAGGGTGAGCAAAGCCCACCCCCAATCTGCAGATCTTCTTTAGACTTTGTAAAATGCTTGAATTGGAATCTGGTGATTTATTTAATCAGATCTGCAGTGCCCTAATGTCCATCACCATCATGATGGTTTCTATGAATTCAGCAGCTGGGAGTCATGATTCTCTAGTTTATGACTTGAGCTCTTGAAAAGGTATTCAAGAAACATTGTGTCTGGAAAAAAGGTGAATTAAAACCATTTCCTTGAAGTCTGTCAAGGGTTTTGGGTGAGGGGACGATGCATAGATATGCTGTGAGTCTGTTATCTAACACTGAAATTTATGGTTTGTTTGCTTCTCCCTTTGCTGCCTCATCACAGATCAGGGCAGGGAGAGATAATCTCTTCTTCAGATAGCACAGTCCTGTTTGCAGCCCACCTTCAGGGCTCTGCACTCTGCTTTTCAAACTAAAGCTCTGGTGCTAATACCATAAACTGACCATGGTCACTGTCCAAGTCAGTCAGCACCTTCTTCAGGAGAGGACTTTTCTCTTCAGGCTGGCACAGGCCTTAAGCCCGTTGACAAAATTCCATTTGCATCATAAAAGGGCCGCAAAAAGCAAGTATCATTTATCACCAGGTCACTGTGGCTTCCTGGCTCCGGGATGGTCATGGAAAACCGTGTGTCTTCTGAGAAGGGCGTATTCTAGGGACACACGTAGCTGTTTGGATGTTGTTAAGTAGCAGCAGACAAGCATATGCATTTGCACAGGAAACTTTGGCTCCCAAAGGGCATTCAACAGCTCATCATGTCTGACTCTTCTAAGAGGTGCTGAGCCATTGCTAAACCTTAGAAAGGGAGGAAAGTTCCTGCTGTAAGAATTTTTCTGCTTGTCTCAGATTTTTCTGTTGTGTTTTTCTTAAGTGTTTTAGTAATTATTTCCATAGAGATACCAGCGTGGAGACAGCTGGGTTAGGAGTCTGACCCAGTTATCAGTCAGTGCAGTTTGATTAGCTGCAATGTCCAGGGAGGCAGGATGCTGGAGAAAATTCACATCTAAACTGCAAAGCTGCTTCTAACTGCCTGCCAAGTTTGTTTTGTTCTGGTTCTCCCCTAAAAGCATGAGACCCTCCTCCCTTGATAGCAAAGGCCTCCCTCACTCCTTGCCAGTGGGTTCAGTAAGATTCACCTTTCTTCTCCCAGGTATTTCCATGACTCTGGGGACCGCCTGCCTCTCTGTTATCAGTCAGTATATCAGATGAAAAGCTCATTATTTGTCTAACAGGCAGTGGCCTACAGGAGTGCTGGTGGTCCCTGGGGAGGGGATAGTCACATTCTGCTTGTTCCCAGCTGCTCGATTTCATTAGCTTAAAACGCCTGGGCTAATCTTTGATACTTTTCCAGGTGAGCAACGACTCAGACTGCCACAGGGATGTTATAACAGCAGGAGGAAGGACATGCAAGAAAAAATTCTGCTGTGGAAAGCCTGTTTGGTTTTATACTGTCCACCCTTTGTTGCACTGCTTGTTGCCATTAGTCTGTGAATGTATTGCTTCTCCCATGCTACTCATCTCCAAGGGCACTGGTTAATTATCTGACCGAGGAAAACTCTGGGGTGTAGGAGCTTCTTGGGTAACCATCTGCGCACATTCCTGAGGGCTGAATACATCCCACCTTTTCCTCATTGAAAATACTGTTTCACACACAACTCACCTGCTCTCAGAGTATGTTAGACAGAACTGAGTGTCTGCACAGGACAAAATGTGGCTCAGAGTGTATTTCACAATCAGTCAGATCGAAGGTTCAGTAAACACAAACACATTTTCCACTGCTTGCTCTGCAGATGAATCCTGCAATGCTTCAGTGTGTTGAGGATTTATATGAGAAGGGTCCTTCCTGCTGGGAAGTGGTTTTGTTGTGAGTAATGCCCTGCTCCTTGTACAGGATTTGTTACACAAGTGTGCACTGAAGCATATAAAGCACAGCCAGGAACGTGTGGAAATCTTCATTCTTACATGTCTGAGAACAGTTCAGGAGAAGCATGACAGAGAGGGAAGGAAAGAAGATTGTGGGGGTCAATCTAATTCTCTTTCTCAATACAGAATGGCCCTTTCAGACAGGGTTATCCAGTCAGTCTGCTCAGCATGGACTCAAGCGCGCATGAAATAATGCCAGCATGGCTTAAGTGAGAGATTTGTTAAGAAATATGATTTCTGTCTTGATTATTTGAAATAATTTTTTCCATTAAGAATACTGAAGTGGTGTGTTCAGTTTGGTTTTAAATTTCCAAGTATCTCCCACTTTCTGGAGACTAATTCATCATTTAGTCAGCTCTTTTGACCATGTACCTACCAATCCACATATGTGTGTGTACCGAAAATCGCTTGTTGGAATACCAAAAAAACCCCAAACCCTTTCTAAATTTCCTTTCTCAGGAGAGATTTTCCCTGTGCCAATTGTCCAAATTTATTCTATTTTGGATTTGGGTCTACCACAGTGATTGGTAGGCAGCAGCACACAAGCTGGGGTGGTCTAAGAGGAACTGTCCAAAGCAGGCTGGAGGTTGTCTTTATTTTGAAATTGAAGAAGATCTCTAAAAAGATACATGTGGAGCCTCCAGGAATGCATCATTATTGTCCCTCATCACAGCAGTAGCAGGGATAGGAGCCAGTCCTGTTTATCTTGAATTGGAAGACAAGAAACTGGTAAAAGGTTTGGAGAGCAGGGGATGGTGTGGTACTGAACTTAAGAGACAGCCTCACACCTTTGGCTCTTGGTACCTATTCCCTGCACTTGAATAAGGTCCTTTCCTGCCGTGTACTTGCCTTGCTGTCTGATTTTGTGTGGCCAGTGGATGCCATGGTGGGCTGCAAACAGCTCAAGCATCATTCTGCAAATATGTGACCCATCAGCAGAAGAAAAATGTCCTGATTAACTTCTCTGGAGAATTTCTTCCTTCTTATTTGCAATAATAAAATAGTTGAGACAAGGTCACGTGCTATTTATAGCCATCTCACTGCTGCTTGCTCCTACTCACCTGGCAGAAAGCTCTGCACAGACAAAACGAGATTAAACCTTCATGACACTGAACCTTTTATTTCCCTTGTTGTGCTTGCAGACTCCCGAGCCTCTTTCCTCTGCAGAGCCCAGTGCACTAAGCCTTCAATACAACACAGCAGCAGTGGAGCCATGGAAAATTTAGAAAAACATTATCTGTTCAGCAAACCAGGGATTGTCTGCGAGGTTGGAGACTTTGGTTTCTAGGTCAGCTGAATGGTTTGAAATTTTTCATCACAAGCTCCATGCCAAGCTCATACACTGTGGAATTAACTGAGGTTATGTGCAGGTGGGTCCCGTCCTGGCATGGCAAGAAATGCTGAGGGCTCTGACTTATTTTCCAGTATATAAACCTTACTCCCCTCAAAAAAAAAGTTTTAATTGAAACTATATTTTATGTGATGAAGATACCTTAATATAGAAGCAGGTTGGGTTAGGACCGTCTGACACAGAAAGCGTGACAGCTGCCAATAATCTGATATTAAGTTCAATGCAGTGGGAACTCTGAAAAATAGTCTGAGGTCTTGGTTATATCACAGCTGTGACCTCTCGTCTCAGGCAGTCAGAATCGGTATTGCTTTGGCTACATTCTCTCTAAAATCCTCTGACTTTTGCACCTCTTCCATCCTTGTTTTTGCCATGAAAAGCTCAGGGTGAGCTGGGAGCAGCTGAATACCTGTAGTTGCTCTGTCTACAGCTGCTTCCCCCCATAAGCTGCAGTGTGTCAGTGTTCAACACAGGCAGAGTGGTGGTGGGAGGGCAGCCCTGCCTGCATGAGCTGACTGTAAAGCTGTGCAGTGCTTGTCTCACAGACCTGGCACCCTGCCTGTCCTGCTTCCTTATCCCTACTGCCAAGCACCAGAGAACAAACTTAAAGCACTGAAAGTTTTGGGTCACTGTAGCTGAAGCCACGGTGCTGCTGTGAGGCCTTTTCCCTAGGGAAAGGGACAGGAGTTTGTGACAGCTTGCTGAGCATCTGGCATGAGAGGGGCTTTGGTCAGAATTCATTTGTCTGCAAGTAGTGAAGGCAAGTGTGAATTCAGAACATGTGAATTCAGAACGTGTGCTGAGCCATTCTGAGCTGTTTGGGGTGGGTGTCAGCGCTGAGGCGAATCCTCTGCGTTTCTCTTTGGGGGACACGGCAGCTGAAGTGATGGAAAAATCAAACAGCAAGTGATACATGTTTCAGTGAGACAGCTTGTTTCTTAAGCCCAGGAGGTTGGTGACTGTGGCATCACAGATTACTCAGCATGGACTTTACCATCTTAAACGTATCTTGACAGGTACCAGAATGACGATGAATAGTAAGGGTCTGTTAGTGTTGTGTTATGTGTCACCATGCAGCCCGTGAAGGCTCCGTAAAGGATTTTCTCAATGGTTATCAGTGAGAATTGGGTTCAGTTGTCTAGTGATGATCAAGATGCTCACTCAAGGTCCTTTTTCCAGCCTGTGTTTGTTCCTGCACAATGCTCCAATTACAGCAGCCTTCCTAATCCAAGCCACCTCTGCAGGCTGGAAGCCACAATCCCACTGAAGCCCAGGCCAGCACTCTCCCAGATGGGAGTGAAACGGAGCATTTGCAGTTTGCTGAAATTCTTTCATCTGAGGTTCTGCTGCTTAAATTTTTTTTTTTCCTATTTTTCTGTGAAATGAACCACTCCTGAATCTCAATGAGGAAAATAAACATCTTCTAGCATCAGAACCCAGCAGCACTTACGTGTTGTGTTTTCCCCTTCTCGGCTCTAGATGTTGGCATGTTAAGATCAAAATGGAGAGGGCAGGGTGTTTCCAGGGCTCTCGCAGTGCTGATGCTCTGATTTCATGTGTCTTCTCTGGCTGAAATACACAGGGTTTGGTGCAAAGCTGCATCAGCAGTCCAGCGATCTCATTCCAGTGGAGTGAGCAAGCAGACCTTAGAGCACATACTGAGGTTGTGAGTCTACATTTGTCATTTTTTCCTTGCTGATTTTCATTCAGCAGTTGTTGTACAAAGGTCAAAATCTCCTTATGTTACGTGCTTGCACATGCTTACGGCCCCCAAGTTGCTTGCCATCCAAATAAACAAAATTACTACTCTGTGGGAGAAATGCAATTATTTTTATTGTTATTAGTTTAAAACAATGGAAAATCAGGCACAAGGAAAACAAAATTGGTTTTTTCCAATGGCTGCACAGTGAGATTTTGACAGGGCCAGGAACTGAGTCCAGGTGTCCTGAGTCCCAGCCCAGACCTTTAAGCACCAAAATATCCTGCTCCTTGTGAATTCAGAGTGTTTTGGCAAAAGTTTCCCCAGAGTGTTTCATAACTAATGTCAGAGCTAGACTCTGAACGTGTCTGACCAGTTAGGAATTTTGCTTTTATATACACTCACCCGCTTAAAAACTCCCCCAAACTTAGCAGCTCTTGGCTTCTTCATGTTACTTGAGTGTTTCTAAGGCAAATATGGAACATGATAAATTGAAAAGTGTTGAGTTGAAACGTTCTTCTTTGAGTCCACTTAGCAAACTCCAAAGGTCATCTCTGCTGTGAAGAGCCAGCAGGACTAGACACAGTGTGAGCCTTGTTTGAAAGGGATTTTCTGTTGTCTAGAAGTCAGGGTCATCCTGTTTCACAGGGGTGGATGTTATCCAGAAGAACTAAGCCCATCCTGGGATCTCTGACAGTTTTTGACAGCTTCCTGAAAAGGATCTAGAACTAAGGGGAAAAAGAACATCCCACAACAGACTATTGCAGGTTGTGTCTTGAGGGACTACTTCCCCTTCTGAGATGCCTTCAGTCCCTTTTAAATCTGCACAGGCAGGGTGTTGTTTGTGAATACAAATCTGTGGTGTAAAGGAATGCAATTTCCCCAAGCAGCTCAAATAATGGCTTCTTAGGAGTCCTCTGGATCAGGTCAGCAGCTTGTGTCTCCAACAAACCTCTTGTTACATCTTGACTGTCTCCAATTACCAGCTGCAGTGGCATTCCTGCAGACACTCACCAGGACCTGAAAATTCCCATTGTGAGATGCTCTGGTCAGTCCTTTATCCCATATCCGATGGTGTCCAGCTGCAATGAACTTTTCCAGAGTGGGATTATGTTGAAATGATCTATTTCAAAATGGAATGTCTGTTTCTGAATAGGAATGTCTCTTTTTAAAAAAAAAGTACTTCTACACTGAAGGGGTTTTGGTTTTTTATGTGCTGTCCCGGTTAAAAATTCCTTTCAGTCATTTTTCTTGCCTGCTGGAAGGCCAAGGGATTATTATGGAGAGTGGTGTCCTTTGGAAAACTCCAAATGAAAGACTGGAATAGATGTTGTTTTTGCAGTAAAATCTGGCTTCCCTGCACATACAGTCAGTACAGAGATAATCCTTAAAAACTTCTGAAGCTTACGCAAGGCAAATTTTTTGCGTTTCTGTGGGCACTGCAGCACAGCTGTGCTTTGGTGTGCAGACCTGGGGAGCGGGCTGGGATGCCGTGGCTTTCACCTTCCTTTTGGGGATATTCCTGTGTGCTTCTTGGACTGGCTCTGCCCTGGAGCCTGTGTGCCCTGCTGCAGGATGGCAGGGTGTGAAGCTCATGCTTCGCTGTAGGTCTCTGTCCTCGTTCTGCTGGTGGGGTTTGTGTGCTGGGTGCCTGTGCAGGTGAGCTGCCGTACCACGTCTCACGGATGTGCCTGAGCTTGCTGGCTCTGGTGCCTCAGGAGCAACCTTGTGGCACAGGGCTTGGTGTAGGTTTTGACGTGAAGGAGAACACTTGGACACAGCCTAGCCAGGGCTAGCATTAGCCTGGCCGTGGCTGACAGGTTTGGGTCAGAGTGCGGATGTGTCCCAGGGATCTGACTGCAGCTTGCTGGTACTCAGTGGTGTCGGCTTTCTTTGAGAAGCAAGTGCTTGAGTGACTTCTCTCCTGCTAGCTTGTGTGGATGCTTCACCTGAACATCTGTTCTGCTCCCAATGCTCCCAGCAGCCACTGTGGATGTGTTTAGCACTAACAGTTCTGTTATGAGGCTTTCTCCAGGGTGAAACTAATGTCTGGTCTCAGTTCTGAATCTCTAAACCCAAAATAACTTGGTATACCAAAATAAACTTCTCTTTATATCTCTGCCACTATCAGCAGAGTCAGGCCTTTTGCAGCTATACACAGCTGAGCTTAATAAATGGTTCTGAGTCCCTGTTTCCAAGCAGAAGCCCTCAGCCTGAACATAGCTCAGCCTCCAAAGGTTGTAGAGAGAGCGGTCTTGGCAGCTGCTTTCCCCGCCTCTCTCCATCTCATATCTCACGAGAGCATCTTTCCACCTGGGACTGTGCAGGGGGCTGGAGTAGCTGAGTTAAGAGGATGTGCTGCTGGAAAACAGGCTGGATCCCATCACCAGTTACAATGACTTGTCTGGCTCTCAGGAAATCTATCTCTTTCCATTTCACTTATGTGGGGCTTTCCTCTCAATTCAGCTTTTTTCTTTAGCCTCTGCATTCAATTTTTCCTTGGTTATCCCATCATTTCCCAGTCCAGTGGTGTCAAAAGGATGTCAGAGGATGCAGCATAAACTGCTGTGTTCACCTTCCTACATCACCAACCTCACTTGGTCTTTCTTACCTTGTTACAGCTAAACAAGCTGGAGGAGGCAGCAAATGCAGCTCACACCTTCTTCATGGCAAACCCTGAGCACATGGAGATACAGCAGGACCTCGAGAACTACAAGACCACATCAGGGAAGGTCAGCTTGATTGACCGGGAGGCCAGGCAGCACATGGTGAGTCTTGAGCTGAAGAGGTGCCCAGCTTAAGTATCAGGAAGCCTGGAGAGGAGAGATTTAGGAAGCCAAGAGAGATTAATCTGTGAATGGGGAAATTCTTACCAATACAGCAAAACAAACTCTCCCTTTCAGCATTTTCCCTTAAGGCAAGCCTGCTCCTGCCTTCTCAAGACATTCTGTTCTTGATTTGATTGCTACATCCCCTCTCTTCAGAGAACTCTGGGGTCATCCATGGCTGTGAACACACACCAGCAGACAGCTTTGATGGAAGCCTCCATGACAGATCTTGGCTCCTGTGTGTTTCTTTTGATCTGAGTTCTCCCACCTGGGCAGGGTACATGCACTTGAGTGGCTGTGCTGGTGAGGGTGCAGGGTGGCAGGCAGGAGAGTGTCAGCTTTTTCCGCCTCCCCAGAGCAAAAGCCCAAGACAAATGCCAGGGCCACCCCCAACTTCCCAATTTCACAAGACTCAAGGGAGTAGGAGTGGCTGTTTGGTGTAATTAATGCAGGTGCTCATTAGGGGCCATTCTCAGAAATATCTTCCTAGGTCAGGACCAATCTGTTCCCTTGGCATTCAGTGTTGTTGTTTGGTGGGAGGGTAAAAACAAAACAAAAAGAACTTTTTTTATTTAATGCATAATCTAGGAGTGGCACTGAGGATTCCCTAAGTATGGATGAGTTCAGAGGGATATTTAGGCAGGTTTATTAGGTTCCAATGGTCCAAAAGTCCACTGATGGCTTAAACATGGTTTGGTATGAGTGATTATATCTGGTAGGTATCTGGGGAAATTGTCCTGTCCCTGCCCCCTTGTTCCTTCTTTTGAGAAGCATCTGCAGGTGACAAGGGCAGGATGCTGTGCTCCAGGCAGTGTAGCCTGCTCATGGTTTGTGTTCTGCCTACCTACTTTGCAGGAGGACTACAGTGCTGGAGTGAGGCACTATGACAAGGAGGAGTACGAGCTGGCCATTGAATTCCTGGAGCATGCCTTGAAAGGATACTACTCCGAGGATGAGGATTGCCAGATCATGTGCGAGGGACCACAGAGATTTGAGGAGCACGAGTACCTGGATTACAAGGCTGGTCTCTATGAAGCTATTGCAGGTGAGATCTTTTTGCATTTTTAGGGTTCTGACTCTTGGCCCTGGAATGTTTTTAATTACTGAGTTTGGGCCTTTGGCTGGATTTGGTGAAGTGTCTTCCCTTCCATCTCTGCTGCTGCTGGTGAGTAACTGCTGCAGGAGGCACCTGGAAGCCCAGAAAGTGCAAACTCAGAGGACAGTGAACTAGAACATCTCATTTTGGTCCTGAATAGAAGCCGGGCTAGAAGAATTTCACTTGTAGCTGTGTGGAGCATTTGCAGCTTTCCATTAGAGCTGGAAGTTTGGGTGCTTTATCACAAACTGCTTCCGTTTGCCCTGTACACAGTCTCGCACACCTCCCTGGAATCTAGACATTGCTGGCCTTTGTTTGTGTTTTCTGTTTCTGAGAGCATATGAAGAGAGCAGCAGAGTTCTCTTGGCCGTGCTCCAGGTGGCCAGGAAAGTTGCCAAAAAGGCTCGTAACATGGATTTTCTCCTCATCCAAAAGGATGGATTTGTCATTAGTGGAGGCCCACCTAATTATGATCTTGACTGAAATCTCTGGAGAGAGTTGAACACTGCTGTGTAATCTTCAGATTTGCATGTGTGGCTCTGAGCCAGAGGGGCTTAAAACAGTTCATTCTCAGTAGAAATGAGATTACATTTAATTAGTCATAAGGGGAGGAAGGGCAATAAATTAAGGTTTGTTTGGTGACAGAAATCTTATTTATCTGTTTATGGTCTTGGAGTAGCATCAAGCCCTGGAATCTTGCTTCTTGTATGGAAAATACTTCACTCAGATGCAGACTGCTTTTTGGGTTTGCATAATTCTGTTTGTGTCGAGACAGGAAATCTAATTGAAACACCCAAGAGGAGAAACCACCAGCATACCGGATGGGAAGCTGCCCTAGTGGGGTTTGTTTACCCATGCGAAAAATAGAAATGTTGGAAGGGCTGACTTGGTACCAGTGTGGCCATCAGCTGCTCAGGCCTGCTTTTAGAGCCCTCACCGGGACACCAGGGGCCACATCAACAGAGCAGCCTTCAGTGGCAAAGCAAGCCCATCCTTCTCAGGAAAGCTGCTGCTCTTCGAACAGGACAAGCTGTTCCTGAGCTGTGCAAGCCCAGTGCAGCCCCAGTGAGCAGAGGGGTTTCTGTGCTGGCCCGTCCTGAGCACAGACAGGGTCATGGTGTGGTGGTGCTCAGAGCAGCGCATAACCTGGGAGGGACAGCTGGCCAGGTGGTCCCTGCAAGTGCTGTGGCTTGGCCAGGGATGCCTGGCCATAACAACACCAAACCCCAGGACCACTCAGGTACCCAACAAAACAGGGAGTTGAGGGAGGGGAATAAGATACGATGCAACTGCTTTTCTGTGGGAAACTAGGTGGTTCCTTCCAGGACAGCATAATCCAAAGTTCACCCCTGCTCCGAGGCACTCAGGCCCAGGTGTTTCAACAGGGAGTGGGAGCACTAATATACCAAGAAAAGAGAGTTTAGGTTTCTTCAAAACTCATTTCTCTTTTCAATCCCAAACTGATTTGCTGTGCTGCTGCTGGAGGTTGAACCACTCTCACCTTTTCCCCTCAGGGACAGATACATTTCAGTGAATTGATTCCAGTCTATGTGGGCTATTTCTAGGACACTGACAGTACCAAGCTAAAGAAGTGCTTCTCAGTGATGGATTGATTATTTCAGATCTAGGATGCTTAAACAGGTTTAAATTACAACAATATGATTTATGTCCTTTCCCTTCTTGCTGTTCTTAATGTAATACCCTGGATGTGTATGGTAAGTCAGATAACTACTCAGACTACCTGTCAAGAGCAAATAGGCACAGTTCTGAGTTTCCACTTTATTTCATTGCAAATTCCTCAGGCGGTTTTTATGGCAGCTCTAAGAAATGCTTTGGTAGCTGAGCACATGGTTATTTTCAAGCCTGTGTTTGTTTCTTAAGGTTTTTAATGGTGTGCAGAGACAGAGCAGGCAAAGTAGATTCATAAGTACATTGCAGCAAAGGCTCCAAAATGGAATCAGATGTCAGTGTTGGCTTTGAAACTGTGCAGCTGGTACAACGCCTGTACTGTGGACTCCCACCAATTAAGAAATGTTGTTAAATCAGATGCTTACCATGTGATTGTGATTCCCTGGGAGATACCCCATCTTTGAGAAGCAGCAAACATGGAGATTTCTGCCCGTGAGATTTGCACCTCAGACCTTTCAGACTGGGTGCAGGTGCCTTGCTTTTCCATGCTGGAGATTCTGCACCAGCCCCTCGTAGCTAAACCTCCCCGTGCCCTCAGGAGCTTTCTTGCTGCAGGAGAGGAGAGGATTAAAGATGAGCTGAAGGAAGGGAGTCTGGAGATGGATTTCGTGTGGCGGTACCTGTGGCCGCCTTGTCTTCACATCTCTGCTTGCTTTGTGGGTTTGTCTCTCGGGGTTGAAGTGCTGCCTGCCACCTGCAGTCCCTGCACGCCGCCAGGTTCCCTGTGCAGAAGCAGCAGCTGCTGCCACACAAAAGAGATGCTCAAGCTCCCTCTACAGTTGACGGAAGGAGGAAGGCATTTCTCAAGGGGGGCAAAAATGTACCTGCAACTCTTTCAAACTGGCTTTGGGGAGGAGCCCGAGCTCTTCCTCTCGGTGCACACTCACCTCATGGACCATCCTTCAGCTGCACATCCTTCAGCTCAGGAGTTTTAACCTCTGTCTGTCCTTCTCTCAGCACCATCACCATCGCTCTCAGCTCAGACCACCTTCTCGCTCTTTTTTTGGCAGATCACTACATGCAGGTGCTGGCCTGCAAACACGACTGTGTCCGGGAGCTCGCCACGCGCTCGGGCCGGATCTCGCCCATCGAAAATTTCCTTCCCCTCCATTACGACTACTTGCAGTTTGCCTATTACAGAGGTAAAGGCTCTTGTACTGTTCCTCATAGAACCTGCTGAGTTCCATTCATTTTGTAGTTTAAATTGTTCCATGTGGGAGTAAGGCTATTTCCCCCTGATGTCTGCACTATGGTGACACGGAGGCGTGGTCTGAAAGAGAAGCAAAGGACATTGGAAACTGTGTCTTCAAAAGTCAGGTTGACTGAAATACAATTAAGTAGTTTTGTGAAGGTGTTTTAGATTGTCAGTCAGGTTTTAAAAGCCCAACCTTTAGCTTAAATATTACTATTCTTTAAATAAATCATGCTTGTTTAGGGTCCTTTAATTTGCCTTTTGATATTAAAATCCTTGGGATTTATATGTTTCATGTTTTCTGAAATGAACTGATACATTTTCTAAATTAATATGTAACAGATATATGAGTTAGCTCAAGCTTATCCCAAGATGCCAATTTTTGCCAATTACCAAATATTTTAAGAGTCACAGTAAAGTCGCAGGAGTCGGCAGCATGGCAAAATGTCAGGAGTTGGCAGTGCTAAAAAATAATGCCAGTTGTGTGGTTCTGTGTGCTATTTTATTATGTTCTGTTTTATAAAAGAAAATAAAAATCTGCAGAAATGTGCTTTCTCAGGCTTCTGCAAAGAACTCTTTCCTGAAGAAGGCAGAATGCACGAGGGTCAAAATTTCTACTCAGACATAAAGATTCTTCATTCATCAACACAATGGGAAGAAAGTAGGAGGAGTCAGCAGTGTTTCGTGTGCAGTGTACAGGCTTCTTTATTCCTCTGCCCAGTTAGGGGTTTAATGTGGTGGGTAAAACCCCCACAGGGTTTACCATCCCTGACAGATGCTGCACAGATGAGAAGCAGTTTGATGCCAGACAGTATCCACATCCTGCCCATCCAGTTGGATCCAGCTTGGATACCATCTGAGCTGTGCATGGTGGCAGAAAAATCTTGTGTCTGTGCCTCAGTTTCCTTGCTGGTGAAAAGGAGTGGTTAAGACAAAGTGGCACCAAAAGAGCCCTGTGAAGTGCTGGGCTGCCCCTTCAACTGATGGGGAGCTCAGGCTGTGCCTCCCTCCCTGCAGAGTCCCCTCCTGGGCTCTGTGTGAGCCCCCTGTGCCCCCCTGAGCCCCCCTGACCACTGTTTTGTTGCCCCGCAGTCGGTGACTATGCAAAAGCCCTGGAGTGTGCCAAGTCCTACCTGCTCTTCCACCCGGACGATGAAGATGTCCTGGAGAACGCAGGTTATTACGAGGGTCTCTTGGAAGGTACAGTGAATCCAGCCACAATCAAACCCAGAAAGGTGAGAGTGAGTGACACCTGAGAGCTCTTGGTGGGAGGCTTTAACAAAAGCATCTGCTGGGAATAAAAGCAGCTTGGCAGCTTTTTCCCAGTGGGACCACTTTGAAAAAAGAAGTGGAAGTGCTGGGCTCGCTGGTGATGCTGAGGTGGTGATTTTCGGGATGCAAGTTCAGAGTCACTGGCCTGGGGGAGAAGCCGGTGGATAGGATCTGCTTTAAATGGAGACTTCAGCTTAGTAAAGCCTGAGCAAGGGCAGGGAAGGCAGTGACCAACAGTGTAAACCCTCCTCTTGTCCAGTGCTCCGGAGGACGTGCGGAGGAGGAATGCAATGAAACACTGAGCAAAGGGCTGAGAAATATTTTCCCAGGGGAGGCTGGGATCTCAGCATTACTCTCAAGTCTCTTAGCTTGGAGTTCAGGGCTCAGCCTGTTCTGCAGGGAGCAGCTTTGCTATCACAGGGTTAGGCTGGGGTCAAATAACCAAACTGTGTGTGTTCCATCACCCAGCAGGACAGGCTTCCTCTCCGGTCTGGGCAGCCTTTATTTGTGGCCCTGGGGCTGCCTTCCTCACCATGCAGAAGTTCCTCCCATCCCATCACAGCCCTGCTCATTCCCCTTGCACCATAAGTAGCCTGTTGGCAGGAATTGGTTTTTCCATTCCTTTGGGAACTCCTTGACTTCCAGGCAAATCAAGGTGAATTTGGTAAGGTACTAAAAAATAAAAGCAAAATGATAAAAAGGAAAACAAGAATAATTGTTGGTTTCCGTCACAAAATGGATCGAGGAAAATCCTGAAGTTGACAAAAGCATTTAAATGTTACAGTGTTTTGGAGTTTTCTGTAACAAATGAATCGATTTTTGCTTTGCACAATAATTTTCTAGGAGAAATACCAGTGTTTTGTTTACAGACGTTTCATTCAAAATAAATGGACAATTTCCAGCTGGCTGTGCTTTGTGGTCCCCATCCAAGCACTCTGAGTGCATCCCAGGGCCAGGCCATGGGCTCCATGTGGGGAACTGAGGCACAGTCCAGCCAGGGTCCCTGCCCTACCAGCTGAACCTGCCCGTGTTCTGCAGCTGGGGTTTGCTGGCCAGCCTTTTTCCCAGACATTTGGAGGCTCTCCAAGGTGCTCAGCAGTTTCTGCCAGCTATGGACATGTGTTTTGGGGATTCAGGCTTCCTAAATGAGTTGCTGAACACCTTCTGTCATGTACCGAGTGGCTCAGCCTTGTGCCTGCGGTTGCTCCAAGCGTCCCTCGTCCCACAGGAGTCTGCGGCATTGCATGAAAACCAAACCCCTCTGAAGCAGAAGTGCATTGCCACTGTCTTGCAAAAGCTTGCCATGTGCAACTACTCCTGTTTTCCTTCTCTTTTCAGGAAGCAAAAACGCTGCTGCGGCGCCACAAGCTGGAGTCCCACCTCTTGCAGGTGGCTGCGGCCGGCCTGGGATACGCCTACACGGAGCCGGTAATGCCTGGGTGTGCTGTGGCCAGGACCTTTAGGAGTTCACAGCTGTAGGACCAGCTTCCCCCGGCCCCTCTCCTATACAGCCAGTCCTGTGTAGGGGACTCAGGAGCTGGGTCTTGGCCTGGTTTGTTCCCTGTAGGAATATGGTGATGGCAAAGCAAAGAAGGCATGTGTTCCTGGGGTGGTGGAGAGGCATATACAGCCTAGTCCAGCTCTCCTGCCGTGGTGTTTGTCTGAGTCTCAGCCACTGCCATGGTGATGGGGTGAGACAGAGAAGGGTGGGCAAGCTGTGCTTCCTAGGAACTCGTCATAGTGTGCCAGTTTGGGTTCACATTTTCAATCTGGTGACCTCAGGCCATTGCCCAAAGTTACGTGGGGTGGATCCAGAGAGGCTGGCTGATGTCCCTGGGAGACAGGCAGAGCAGGTAATGCCCTGGCTTTGGCTGGAGCATTAAATTAAGAAGTTTGTCCTCTCTCTTTTCCCGCAGAACTACTGGAACAGGTATGGCGCCCGCCAGGACGAGCACAGGTGAGCCACAGTCACCCCAGCTGAGCTGCAGCTTCACCATTCCCCACGGTGGGATCAAGGGGATGTGCTCATGGCGGGGTACCAGCCTACCATTTGGGGGTGCTGGCCATCCACCCAGCACACCATCATGGTTGAATTAGGGCCCTTTGCCCCTTACCATTCCAAACGTTCCCACAAGGACCTTATTTTAGCTGAGTGCCTCAAAACCAGCAATGGTCTGGAGGGAATTTGATTGATGGGGCAAGTGGTGCTGGTCAGATTTGTTGGTGTCTGTGCTTTGCTGGTGGAAACGGTTGCTCCCATTACCAGACAAGCAATGTTTGCCACAGGATAGGGTGAGGGCTTCAGCTTGTATGGTTGTGACATTTGTACAAAGTACTGATTTGCCTGAGGTTTCTGTGTATTAGTTTCCAAAGGGTGCAAAAGTGGAAGTGCATGATCTTTTGGCCAAAGTTGGGATGTTCCTCTTCTCTTTTGTTCCTCAGTGTCCCATCAAGTATCAGCAGTGAACCAGAGGATGGGCCCCGGCTGTCCCTGACAAAGAAACCCATGCCGAAGCCAGATCGAGAGCTGAAGGAGGGTAAGGCTGATGGAGATGTTTCAACAAAATCAGGGGATTTTTTTTTCTTGTTGCTAGAGACTACAGACTGCAAAGGCTGGCCACTGAGCACTGAGAGCCACCCCTATTTAAGGGAGTTCAAGTTTTGTTCAAGAGACAAAGAAGTCTTCATGCTGCCACAGCGTTTCTGGGTCTGTGGATCCCAGGGCACTGCTGTGCCCTTGGACTTGTTTTTCCCACCTGCTGAGCTGCTCAGTACAGAGCCCTGAGATGTGGAGCTGGAAGGCTGGGTCTTCCTCACCATGGGGAAAGTGACACCAGCAAACGGTAGTCTTCCCTCCAGGTGCTTTTAAGATCAACAGGTGTTCCCTGTTGTCCAGGCTGCAGAAGGATGGATGCTGGAAGCATCCGGTCCTGATGCTTTGCTAAATGTGCTGGATCACACCATATTAGCAACCACTTCTCTTTGCAGACTCCCTTATGATTTCATGTCTTAACTCACATGAAATCACTTGTTTATAAGCCTGTCAGTGGACATTGCAACTGATTACAGCACATTTTCAGCAACCACAGAAAATACCATAACATCTTCTACTAAAGACAGGATTTTTCCCCATAACAATTTTGAAAAACAATATTGTAGCCAAGCAGCAAAGCAGAGTCCTTGCTGCAAAACAACAGGGTCTCAAGCCAGGTGGTGTCTTGTGTCTCTAGCGAGCCAGCTCCACAGCAGCAGGCAATTAAACCTCCCTCTAATGCAATGGGTGGTAGCGCTTTTTGGGGAATTTCACAACTTTCCTCAGCCCAAGTTGTGTCCAGTTGCTCAGTGTTGTGTTCAGAGTGTTGTTATCTGTTCTCTAGCCATACATAAAATAGGCAAATACCACAGTAAGATCCCAAAGATCTTGCTTAAGCCAAGAGCTGGTTGAATTATATTTGTTGGCCTGTTTGCCATTTATAACCAAGTAATTTCAGAGTCCTTGTTTCTGTTTTTATTTCTCTCTATGCTCTTATTTTGGTTAACTTGCAGAATGTTTTTGTTTACAACGAAAACTGAAGCCATTCAAAAAGAAAGTGGGATTTTTGTCCATCCAGCTGCTGCCTTTCTCTGTTGTCTTTTTGTCTTTCTCTCTTTTCACTTGGAAGAAGAAAAGGCCAAAAGAGAAAAGTGTATTTTAATTTTGTACTCTTCTGTACTTCTGCCCTTCCCCCCTTCCTCCTTTTTGCCCATTCCTTCACTGCCAAAAGTCCACAGAATTCCTCAGTTTTTTTGGAGTGTTTTTCACAGGGCACAGACACAGGAAACAGGTCTGTCTCTCTGCTGGTGCTTAGAGGAGGCAGAGGCAAGGAAAGCAGGTGGGAGCACACTGTCAGTGTGGGACAAGGGTTCAGTGTCCATGGCACAGACCTGCCCCACTAGTTCCCTGCAAGGTACAGAAGAAATGTTGGAAGCGGTGAGTGATGCCTTCCATGTTCATCCCTCGTGTGCCTGGGGCTGGGGAAGAACATCCGAGCTGGAAAACTCAGCCCTGAGTTGGAGTGTGCCAGGAGCTTGGATTTGAGAATCCTCGTTCTGATCCAGCTGCATTTGCAATAAGTGTGGTTATCAGGCAGCAAAATCAGCACAGTGAACACCAGAAATGTCCCATCTTTTCCATTTCCAAGAAACCTAACTCCTCAGAAATCAAGCTGTGGGCTAATGACAGGGCTCTGTGGGGGTTACGTGTCCTCCATAGACCAAGGAGACCTGCCAAGAACACAGTTTTGACTCAATAGACAGGAAAAGTAAAAGTTATAAAAGCATTGTCACAGAGAAGTTTCCTTGTGCCACATGGTGAGAGGAACTCGGTGGCTCTGTTTCCTCTATTTCATTGCCTCTCTGGGACAATAAATGATTTTTCCCCCAGTTTAAATGTATTTCACTTTTCTCCTGGAGCAACATCTGGTTTAGGCTTTCATTACCATTTCTTTAATTTTCTCTCTTTGAGGAGATGCATGTAAGAGGCTGGGGTTTGGTGTTTTCAGGCTGTGGTCCCTGTGTTTGCAAGGCAGCTGTTGAGAAGGTAGAAAATGCTGATGCTCCTGCAGCAAATTGATTTCATCTCCATGTGTTCCCATTGCTTCTGTTTCTTCTGTTACTGATGGGAGGCCAAACTCTGCTCTCTGCTGTGGAGCTCTTTGCCTGTCAGCGCACCTGGGTGACTTCAGCCGGTCTCCAGCCATGGTACAAGATGTCACCAAGGCCAGGGCATGTTCAGCAGCATGGTTTTGTGTCTCTCCTCAGGGGGCCCTCTTCTCTACAGCGATGTGAAGTTTGTCTACAACTCTCAGCAGCTGAACGGCACCCAGCGAGTGCTGCTGGATAACGTCATCTCAGAGGAGCAGTGCCGGGAGCTGCACAGGGTGGCCAGTGTGAGTAGGGTGTGCCCCCCGGCTGAGTGTGACAGCTGAATGTGTGCAGAGCTTCAGGGTTAATGCCTTGCTCCTGAGTGCTACAGCTGATGGCACGGTGCCTGTGGAGAGCAGGTGGATGCTTGTCCCCATAGCACACCCGTAACTGAGGCACGGGAGCTGCTGCTCCATCCTGGGCTCCTCTTACCAACACACTGCAAGGCAGAGCCTGTGCAGGAAGAGCTCTTTCCCCATGTTATACACATCCCCAAAGGATGCCCATCCACAAGTCTGGCTGAGCCGTCTCATTCACCATTAGGTGAGTCTGGCAAGGGACTGAGAGTGCCTGAACACCCCCAGTTAGGAGGTGGGTGGTTGATATCCAGTATCCGTGTTCACAGAGAGCTGCAGCACCTTCCCACCCCAATTCACCTGGCCCAGTGAATGTAGCCCTGGGGGATTTGGGGAAGAGGGTGCCATGTGCTTCCATTGCAGATGCCTCTCTCCTGGTGAATCAGTTCACCCCTCATCTGTATTCGTGTCTTCCAGGGGATCATGTTGGCTGGAGATGGTTACAGGGGCAAAACCTCCCCCCACACCCCAAATGAGAGATTTGAAGGAGCCACTGTCCTCAAAGCCCTCAAGGTACAGCCCTCCTCTTTCTCCTCCTCTCCCGTGCCCTCCCTCCCAGTCTGCACATGACACTGACCTCTCTTGGCCCTTCTCCTTGCCCAGTATGGCTACGAGGGCCGCGTCCCGCTGAAGAGTGCCCGGCTGTTCTACGACATCAGCGAGAAGGCTCGCAGGATCGTCGAGTCCTACTTCATGCTCAACTCCACACTCTACTTCTCCTACACACACCTGGTGTGCCGCACCGCCCTCTCCGGTGAGGAATTGGGGCTGGCAGTGGAGCAGGGAGGATGGGAGGGGTTCATCCCTCCATGGGGGGTTTGTGAGTGGGGGTCCCAAGCTCAGAGTAGCTCCATTTTGCTTGATACTTAAATTGGTGGCCGAGGGCTGGGCAAAGACAGCATCCCACAGCAGCAAAAAGTGGGCACTGCTGTCCCAAAGGAGCTCATTTCTGGTATGACTCTTAATTTTCACGTCTGCAACTCTTTTGTTTTCTCCTCCCTCTTCTCTTGCCTCCCGTCTGTCCCTTCTCCTTTCCACCCCACCCCCAGCTTGCCATCTCGCTTCCCTGCAGTACAGAACAGGCAGACCTGTGCAGATCTGAGTCCTCAGATGTTGCCTTTTCTCCCCAGCCATTCCTTTCCTCCTCTCACCTGTGAACATCATCCAAAGTAGGGTCAGGGTAGACTCCCATCCCATGATGAGACCCCACAGAGCATGGCATTTCCATCTCATCCACTCCTTCCCCCTTCCTCCACATGGTCCTGCCTAGGCCAGCAGGAGAGAAGGAATGATCTGAGCCATCCCATCCACGCCGACAACTGCCTCTTGGACCCCGAGGCCAACGAGTGCTGGAAGGAGCCTCCTGCCTACACCTTTCGGGACTACAGGTAGGAAGGAAGGGAGGGGATCTCCCTAGGGGCTTCTCTCCCTCTGGCTGTCTCCCACCCATGTCTTAGTGCAGCAATGTGGGATCCAGGAGGTGGGGGTCAGCCCTGAGACCTCCCCAGTGCTCCCCTAATGGGGGTCTCCCACTTCCTTCCCCAGTGCCCTCCTGTATATGAACGCGGATTTCGAAGGCGGCGAGTTCATTTTCACCGAGATGGACGCCAAAACTGTGACGGTGAGTTGGTGCTGTGGGCCAAAAGCTGTTCCTCAGCACTCCATGCTCAGGGCTCTGGGCTTCCCCAGGCAGCCTGCAACTCCTGCCTTGCAAACAGCCCATACAAAATCCTGCTGCAGAGGTGCACAGACCTTCTGTTCTCTTCCTAGAGGCCGTGCCAAACAGGAAACCTGAGGGTCAGGGGTTCTCTCCACCCCCAGTGCAGGCAGAGGGCTGGCTGGTAGTTGTCCCTGCCTGGAGTACTGCTGAGCTGCCACTCCACCTCGTGGTCAAACATGAACTGGTGCCTCCATACAGATGCAGTGCCTGATCCAGGTCTCTTGTTCCAGAATGGGTCACAGCGGTGGATGTCAGACCCTGAGAGGGATGTGACTCAGGCATGAGCCCTCACCTCTGTTCAGGGCCATTAAGGAAGCTGGGCACCCACTCTGTGGTTGGACAGAGGTCTGGGCACCATGCTGGGGTCTCTGGAGGTGCTGGAGGATAGATTGTGTCTACTTAAGTGCCTGAGGGTTGATTTGATTGGCACTTCTGCTCCTGAGGTCCTGCAGGACTCTTGTGGGCTCTGCCAAGAGAAGAAAGAAAGAGGTGTTTCACAGCCGTGCCAGGCTGAGCCTGGACCTCCCTGGAGTTACGCCATGGCCCCGTTTTACAGGTGGTCACCTGTAGTTTTGCAGACACTCCGTGCCATTATGTCCTTTCTGCACGATGTCGGCACAGCAGGAGCAAGCTTCACACCTCCCTATTTACTCCACACATTTTCCCAGCCATGCCCAGAGCTCTACATGTCCCCCAGAGCAGCTCACCAGGTCCTGGGGCAATGCAGAGGGATGCCCAGTGAGGTCCCAAGCCCTGGACCACGGTGAGCCCAGCCACAGCCAGTGTGTGCAGCCGTGCTGCTCCTTGCCAGCCTGGTGTTGCTGTTTCCCTGCAGGCCTCCATCAAGCCCAAGTGCGGGAGAATGATCAGCTTCTCGTCGGGCGGCGAGAACCCCCACGGGGTGAAGGCGGTCACCAAAGGCCAGCGGTGCGCTGTGGCTCTCTGGTTCACCTTGGATCCTCTTTACAGAGAGTTGGTGAGTCCCTCCATCGTGATAGGAGGCGAGTTGGGGCATACCCAGCATCGCACAGGAACCAGGACCATCTTACTCTCCAGTCCCAGTACATCTGTTTTCTCCCATTACACCCCCCACAGCAGCATTCCCACGATATGAGCTGGTGGCCCTGGGACAGGTTTTTCCTGCCAGTCCTGCTCCTGGGCACCCCTTGCCTTTGGCCCGTGGGGTGCAGTGCTGGGCTGGGGTGCTGAGTGGGGCGTGGAAGGGCTCCGTGCAGGGCTTGTCTGGCCATTTCTGACACCTAGTGGCAACAGCCTGACGGGTGGGGAACTCCTCCAGAGCCGTCCACAGCTCACAGTGCTGTGCTGAGTCCTGCTGATAAGTCCTTTCATAGGCATTTTGGCAACCTGAAGTCCACGGCTCCCAAGATCTGGGCTGTGATGCCTTTCACCAAGCACCCTCCAGATTCTGTTTTAAAAAGCTGCTGTACCAGCCCCTGCCTCCCTTTGATAGCAATTCTGGTTTGTGAAAATGAAAGATACAAGACCAAGCAAAACTAAATGAAGGGAGAATACAAAACCCTCGTTCCTTTCCCTTGTGATGGAGTGGGCTGCGAGGTTTGGGGAAAAGCTTATTTTCAGACATGTACTTCAGTGTCTCTCAGGTTTTTTTGCACTAGCAGAAATTCTTGCAGGCTTGGTGCCTGTATGGTAGGAGATCAGCCCTGCCCAGGGAGCTGGAAATCAGCCTCAAGTGGAGGGGACAGGAGGAGGGTGTGCTGTGGCAGTGGCTGCTAGTGGAGTGTGATAAGGGAACTGCAGAACATCAGCTCTGCCCCAACCACTGCAGCCCTGCAGGGAGGAGGGAATCAGGTACTGAGGTGGAAAGGGATTTGATTACTTTGGCCCAGCACATCCCCAGCTCGAGTCCCAGGCTCTCCCCATCCTCTCACCTACACTGCTGGTTCTGGGATAAAATCCTCGCTGTGTGTCCTCCCAGCAGTCTGAGCCTCCCCAAATTAGCTGGAGCAGGCACTGAAGCTCTGCTGTTACCATTTCTTTCCTTCCCCTCTTGCAGGAACGAATCCAGGCAGATGAAGTGATGGCAATGTTGGACCAGGAGCATCTAGGACCCAGTGAAATGAACATCAACCCAAAGGATGAGCTATGAACTAGGCCAAAGACTTTTTCTATTAAATACTTATTTAATATTGTTAATCTTATTAGAACCCTTCTATTTTTGTACAGAGATGCTGTATAAATTAACAGGTTAATATGATTGTGGAGTTTCTGGAGTGCCTCTTTTGTGTTTAGCACAGCTTTTGCTGGAACCCTCATTCCTGTGCCAGCATCTCCTGGTGGGGCTGACTCTGCTTCCAGCATTCTGTTTTTCTCTAGCACTTCTCAGGACTCATTCAGGCCCACTCTACGCCCTTGGAAATCCTATTTTTTTTCTTTCTCAACCAAAAATAGCTGCTTCTCTTTAGCATCTGCTGGAGAAATGTCTCAGGTGTCCTAATGCACCAGTTTTCCTCCTCCTGTTTCCTCTTAGGGGAAACTGGAGCACAGAAGCTGGAGTAATGGAGTCCCTCACCATTTGAAATATGCTTTTTAGGGGAAAAACAAAGGAAAACCCAAGTCCTAGCAAAATGGAGATACCTCTATAGCCATGCTAAGCTGGTGTTTGGGCATTAATTCTGAGCAGAACTTCCAGAAATCAGCTGCTGAGCAGGGGCACGAGATGTGCACAGGCATGAAGGGATGTGATTTGCAGCTGACTCTGGTGAAATAGGGTCTGTCACTCATGTTCAGTCCCTTCTCTTGCTGGGGACATAAAGGGTGCTGCTTCACACTGCATCCTTAGAGCTTCCAGCCCAGTCTGCTCCTGGTGGAACCCAAAGTTTGTAGTCGTAATTTCCAGGTCCCTGTTGCAAAGCAGCTTAGGAAGTGCCATGGTGTTGGATGGTCACGGTGCAGCTCTGAACTCTGGATGTCCTGGCTGCATCCTCCCGTCCTGGCAGTGCAGAAGCAGCAGATGTTCATGGTGTGGTAGTATCTACTTGCTCAGAGTGATTCTGACCCAGCCTGTTGCAGTGAAAGCACCTGTTGCAAACAGTCAAGTTAACTGCTGCTAAGCCAGTAAATCATCCCTCCCCAGCTATTAAATTTAGTCCTGTGTGTGGGATCAGAGCAGCCCCATCTCAATCAGAACAGGCACTGAGTCACAGAACTGCTGTCCCAGACCTAAGGACAGCTTTTATTTTGACCCAACAGCTGCTTCTGCTGCTGGAATGCAGTTCCTAAAAGACAGGTTTTAGCAATCTTGAAATTACTGCAAGGCTGCAATCTATCCAGAAAACACTGCAGGGACCTTTGCTGGAGTTCACATCCTTGAGCAGCTTTGCTCAGCTCCCTGCTGCATTGGCTCTTTCTTCAGTCCTTTTCTGCTCCCCTCTGCCAGTTTTGGCATTCCCAGGACTTAAAATCTGCAACAGAGAACTGTCTTTTCTCTTTGCTCCTGCAACTTGTTCCTAGTCAAACCTCCCAGGCTCAGAAGCCCCCTCTTCCCATCCAGTCACTGGCTGCAAAGGCTGTAGACAAGGGTTGTCCTTCTGTAGAGACCTCCTCAAAAGCTGGTCCTGGGCAAGACAGAGGGGAACTCTGTGCATCTGGAAAAACAAGTGCCCAGACTGTGAAGAAGGCACTATTACAACCTAGAAAATGCTGGAAGAGTCATTTGCTGCACTTCCTCCAGTGCTGAATCTGCAGAGGAAAAAGCTCTGGGTGTTTCTGAGCCACCAGCATTGCTTATTCCTTTGAGGTTATCTCCCTTCCTCAAAGACGTTGAAAAGATTCATCATGTTGGCTCCCCAAGGAACTGCCTGCAGCTCTCTGCCTTCAAAGAGCCTTCCCTGCTTAAGTGCCTCTTCTGTAAATGCTTAACCCCCTCCCTCTTTTCAAAACAGCCAGAGGAGAGGCTGGGGGGAAGGAGGGGAGGGCAGCTGTTCAGTTTGGAGAGCTGACACCCATTTCATTGTCTCTCCACGTGCTCCACGCTGCTGCATCCAAGGCTTGACTCCTAATGCTGCACCTTCTGTGTGGGTCTGCGCTGCCATCCCCCTACAACCACTGCCCAAGTGCATCCTGCAGAGCTGCCTCTCGGTGCAGCCCCAGCCATCCCAGGGATCCCACCAGCTGGTTCTCCTGAGAGGAGGTGCAGGGGCTGGCACAGGTCATGGTTTGTTTGCTGCTGTGGTGGTCAGCTGGAGCTGTGTCTAAATCCAGCTAAATAAACTGGGAAAATAAACTAAACACATCTGGGCCTGTCTTTGTCTTTCTTCATTCAAATATTAGAAGGAGAGACCAGGGAATTTGGGGTCCGCTTCATGATGGGACCTGTGCCTTTGGGGTTTCCTGCCTTAGACCTTAGAGCAGAGCCCCCTCTCCATGCTGGAGGAGCGTGGATTGTGTGTGGGGGCTTCTGGCTGCCTGTCCATCTCCCTTGCTCTGTATCTGGCTGTGCAGTAACTTCCATACCATGGACGTGCTTCAGGCACGGTGAGCAGAGGGAGTCGCAGCCCCTGTGCACTGCTGGGCTGTGCGGGGCCACAGACACCTCGGGTGAAACAGCTTTGGTGCGGAGCCGTGGAGCAGCCTCAGGGGGATGCAACATTTCAGGACTCAGTTGCAAACATGGTTCCTGAATCCCCAAGAAGGGAAAAGACTCTGGGCTGCCTGGGCCATGCTGTTCACTGCACTGCTCTGCCAGTGAGACCTGCTGGCAGCCTGAGCCAGGAAATGGGAATGCAGTGAGTCAAAGGCACTTTTCCTGTTTGTTTGTTTTTCCAGCTCTCTGCTCTGGCAAAATCTAGCTCAGAAGTGGATTTGTAATTCTGCTGCAGCAGCAGAGGTGTGTGCCAGGTTTATTGGCACCCTGTAGCCTCACAGGAGCAAGTGGCAGAGCTCTTTGGGGTATGCACCAAAAGACAACATAGGTTTTTGGGTCTCTTGTATCCAAGTGGGATGGGTTGCCACTAAGGTGGCTTGGACTCTGATAAATGAATTTTAACTCTTAGATTTGATGTAGGGGCCTGGCATCTGGCAGAGCTGTCAGGGTCACATCCAGAGTGCCTGCAGGGCACCTGCATCCCTGCGAAAAGAAAGCTGACAACAATACTGAATGTATACACTCCTCCTTGGTCAAATATGCCCTAGGGACAACCTGGTGCATTTCGATTTTTCCTTCCTCCTACTTCAGTTCACATTGTTGCTCCTCTCTTGACCTGCCAGTCTGGTAATTGCTGCTTCCCAAAGCCCCATCATGAAGCAGCTCCCAAGGGAGGCAGTGCCTGCAGTCACAGCACTGAGCACAAAGCCGATGTGCACACCAGAGTACACTTCATGGCTCCCAGGCCAGCTCCGAGCTCCTCTAGCCAAGGCTTGGCCACCAAAGGGAAGCCCAACCCACTTAGGTGTTGGCCATGTGTTATACATTCCCCAGTTCTATCAGCAGCAACAGGAGCCTTTTGGATATGGAGGTGGCTGAACCGTGCCTTAGTTTCCTTGTGCACTCTGCCGTGCCCTTCCCAATAACAGTAACAAAAGGAGAGTGGGATTAGCAGGGTTGATTTATGACAGTCAACAAGGGAAAAAAACCAACAACTACCCATAAAGGAAAAGTAATGAAATTTAAGTATTTAAAACAACAACTGAGGTGGTTCTGTGTGTGTGTGCATGCATTTGGGTGTGGATGTGGATTTGAAAGTGAAGCCTGCGTGGTGTTACTTCAGGCCACGGGACCTTTACTACCAAGAACATCTGTTTTGTTTCGTTTTGATTTGATGTCCAAGTGGGCCCAAGCCAAGTTCACTTGCCCCTTACACAAAGCTGCTGTAGGTTGTGGGGGCAGTGCAGGAGCCTGCTCTGTGCCACAGGCATGTCTCAGCCTGTGGGAGGTCAGTCATATTTCAGGACAATACAGGTGAAATGATGCCTGCATTAAGGACAAGATTGCACTTTGCAGTCAGGGATGAAGCAACAGAGTGTGAAGAGCCAGTGACAGCAAAAGCACCAAAGCTTGGGGAGCAGTGGCTAACAGGAGTCATGACAGCCCAGCAAGGCACCTGATGCCTCATGCAGAGGGTAGGAGCATGGAAAACACCTTGTGTAAGTAAAGAACCTCCAAGAGAGGCCAGCAGAAAGCCTGAGGCTGAGCCCCCTTGGGCTGTAAATGCCTTACTCCAAGTGGCTGCTGAAAGCTTCTCTCCAGCCAAAACTCACCCCTGAAACATCACCTGAAAATAAGACTTGTGGGTACTTACAAGTTGCTGAATCTATAATCAAGGCTGAAGTACCTAAAGGTCTTTTTGTCCAGTGGCTACAGTCTAAAGAAACCTGATCATTCCGTAGGCATTAGCCTGACAGACTTTCTGAGTCATTAATTTTAAGCAACTGAACCTTGCCAGTATTGTTGTGGAGGCTTAGGGCCGTGTGGATGTTATAGATTGAGGCCCTAATAAACTGATAAGGAGCCAGTCCAATTAGATTAAATTAATTTATTAAGCAAGCGACAGCAAGCAAAACAGCGCTGGGCAACCGGGGGAGTCTCTGCTCCACCACGGCGCAAATTGCAGCCCCCAAGACCCCCTTTATATACAGTTCTTAGTTTCGTTTCTTTACAGTCTCCTCCTAATTTTGTTTCCTCGTTTTAGCGTAAGCTCTCCGTTTTACGCAGGCTCCTGCTGTTGCCAGGGGGTCGTCTGTTCTCCTTTGGTGGTCGTAGGATGAAGGCTCCGGGTCTTCCTCTCCTGTTCTGCGCAGGCGTATCTAAATCCTTATGTAATACACCTAACCACACCCTTTTTGCTGATTTTTCCAAGTTTCCTTGGCAAGGACCGAACCGGGCTGTCTTTATTCTCGGTTTTATCTTTACCAAACAAGGACAAAGACCTTGAATACATTCCGCAATTCCCTAAGTAATGTTAAATAATCTTCTAACTACTATTTAAGCAAAGCAATGCTAAGCAATCTTCTTTAAGTGATCTTTACAATATATGATTTCCCACATTTATCTAGGTTTAATGAACAAACAAGTCTTTGCCATCTATTACATGGACAGTCAGTCTCCAACAACAACAGGGAAGAGATGTGGGCAGAGCAAGGAGATGGAGTTTGCACTAGGCCCTGCTCATCCTTCCTGCTTACACCCAGGCGGAGCCAACCTGAGCACTCGCAGGCAGCTGAACATCTTCCCATGAAAAACTGTCATTAAAAAAAAGGGTTGTTTCCTCCTGTCCACACCCTTGCCCAGCCTGGGGGAAAAAAAGAACAAAACAGCTGGCAGTGAGATAAAAATGGGCTAGTCCTGCTTTGGGGAAGAACCATATTAAAAGAGGAAAGAAGTATGTAAGTCTTTTGTTTCCACAACTGCCCACACCCCACTGTAAGAACCACCTTTTCCTGGGGGAAGTGTTCCTGCTTGTCTGTGCATTGGAGTATGACCCTGGCCAGGTCCCAAGACACTGTGCCCTTCGCCATGTGTGGATGGGCCCATGTAGATGTGTGCTTCTCCTCCCACCACTCCATTTCCACACCAGCACCCAGATGGATGGGATGCCCTGGTGTCAGTGAGAGCACCAGAACCAACCAAGTGCAGCCATGCACAGTCAGATCCTGCACTATCGTTCACCCCAAGCACAGCCCTGCCTTCACTTTGGGCCCAGGGCTCCACGTGGACAAGTCCAATAGATGTCACTGAGAGCCACAGAGCTCCCCAGTATCCTCCAGGAGCACAGTGCAGCGTGTGTGGGCCACCTGACCATCTCCCCAGTGGAAACTGCTGTCTCCACAGGTCTAGAGGATACCACGGCCAGCCCAGAACTGCTTTTATCTTGTTTTAAACACATGGTGAAAGCTGGCACTGAGTTTGTTTCCTTCTCATTTAGCAAAACTTTTGTTATGCAGAAAAACAAAAATCATAAATGTCAGCACATCCCAACCTCCTGGCCAGCATCCAACCCCACCAAAAATAAGTGCAGCACACTAGAGGAGCTTGAGAAAGCAAAACATGTGACTCAGAGAGCCGCCTGGCCATCCTCACCTTGTTTCTGGTTGAAAGCACCCCTGAACTTCAGGGGAGGAAGTCCAGCAGCGGTCCGGCCGGGCAGCAGCGTGCGGGGCTGTGGTGGCAGAGCACAAGTGCAGGAGCCTGCAGTGTGTGCCATGGTGGGAGCAGGCACTGTGGGGGCCCTGTGGGCAAACAGAGCAGGCTGGTGAGTGGCCACACTTGGCAAAGGAGCAAGTCAGCTAATGATTGTTTCCAGGGATGGTTTGGATAACGAGAGTGGCAATTCTAGTAGGTATTTCCTGAAGCTGAGCAGGGCAGGGCGGGGGGAATTAATATGAGCTCAGTTTAGCTTCTACTCCTCCTTTATTTGTAATGAGATTAGCAGCAGAGATGGCAGCACACCATCGCCTGCTGCCGCGATGGGGTGAGCTGATAAGCAGCTCCTGCCCGGCCTTGCGTGCGAGCCCAACAGCTGAGCCACAGCTGAGGGGAAAAACACCACAAACCATCACCCTTCTATCACACATGGCTTTTTTGCAATGGTCCTAAGCTCAGGGGTAAAATGTTGCATCGGACTGGCCGGCCTGATCCTGGCAGTGCCAGGGGTGTTGCTGACATCCCAGCGCAGCCCAGTGTCACATCCCCTCCTTGCAGAGCTTCTGCACCCGATGTCAGCTGAAAGTATCAGGTTAAAGACTTTCCCCCACTTTATCGGTGAGATATGAGGCCACCACTTGCCACCGGTGTGCCTTGGGCAGCCCCAGTGCGAGAAATGAGAGTGGTTGATCTGACTGCGTTGAGGCAGAAGCTGCGAAGAAGTGTGACTGCCCTGCAGAGCATCTCCCAGCTGCTCACGGTGCTGTAACTGGACTGTAGCAAAGGTGGAGAGGAAGCTGTCTTATGATTCCCCCCCACAGAGAGGAGAACGTGAATCCCCTGACAAATTTTGAAAAAAACTTTCATTTCACCCACGACAAGGTCTATTCATGGCAAACCCAGAGCTAACTCTGACAGTACATAGCCCTAAGTAGGGGATTTTTGTCTGCAAAACCACTGAAAACCCCCCAACCCGTATTTTAAAGACTCGTATTAGTTACAGCAACCAAACATGCATGGGCCAAATCCATCCAGGGCAGAACCTCCAGCTGCTGTGGGGCACCTTGGCACTTGTTTTATCCTTGCAGGGCTCCCTGCAACCATCAGGCACATCCGAGGTGATGGCCGAGCCTGACGTCCCCTTCACCATGTTGTCACTGGCTGCATTGCCCCAAGCCAGGATGTCCATGAAAACAATCAGTGGTGCATTTCTCACTAAGCCCTTTTCATTGAGCCAAATCAACGTGTGCCCATAGCCCAGGGGTGACCAAGTTGCTATAGGGGGCTCATGGAGTGATTGTGGGGGGCTGCTCCCACCACCACACAGGGAAAAACAATCTACCAGCATCTTAAAACCAGTTTGTGGCCCCCAGGCACCTGGGGGTTGTTTGTTCATCTCCTTTCATTTCAACACCTCATGTGAGAGGCTGGGAGCTGGCATTCACTGCTCCTGTGGTGCCAGCTCTGAGATTGTTTTATTTGATTTGCCAGCCAAAATGGGTGGAAGGGTGGAGACTGTATTTTCCCCTTTATTTTTGTTTTCAAAAAACCCTTCTGGCCCTGGGTGAGGCAGAAGAAGCTGAGCAGTTTCATGTCTATCTACTCTGCGACAGTTACCTGCCTACAGCATCAGGGCACAGCCTGGCTCCTCCAAACAGAAGAACTGGGTGTGGGTGGACGGGCTCCCTGTCTAGGTGGGGAAAGCCCTCAGCCACCTCCCACAGCATGTTTTCCCCCACTAAGCACACTGGAAAAAGCTGTCTTGTGAGCCCCTCCTTCCTTCTTCTGGCCAGAGGGTCAAGGGAAAAATGAAATCTTTTATATGGGCAGCCCGTGGCACTGGGGGAGGATGGGGCGGGCTGTGAACTCCCCATCAGCGGTGGGGTGATCGCTGCGCTCATTTAGCACAGCTGCAGGGCAGGGTTTTGTCACTGAAGGTCCCCAGGGAAAGCCCTAAGCCATGTGTGGTTGACACCCTGAGGTGCTCTGAGCAAACACTTTCGGAATACCCATCGCCACATCGAAATGTGTCCCCGACAGTGACTCCTAGGGATGGGATGAAGTGCATACGGACTTTCTCTGGAGCCTGGCTGCACCCTGTGCTTCCCCAGGTGACTCACACAGCCTTCACAGCATCTCTGCAAGCAGAGCAGCCCGGGAGGGTTTTTCCATCTCGCTCATGGCTATGAAGAGACGGATGTTCACGTGCATCTTCCAAAAGTTCAGCCATGAGCAAAGGGTGTGCTGTGCTCTTCTGCGCCCAGCAACCTGCCAGGTCCACCCTGCCAGCCACAAGCCCACGGTGCTGCCACCGGGCTTTCCTGGCAGCTTGGGCTTGCCCACCGTTCTGGAGCCTCCTGAGAGGCCACGGGGAAAGTAAACGTGCTTGCACCAAAGCCAGGCGCTGGAGGGAGTGAGAAATCCTGGCTGATGAGCACACACCCTGCCCTGCTCAGCTGGCACCGTGCACGTCCCTCCCTGTTTGCCGCGGTGCTGCCCCTGCAGCCACGACCCGCACCCTGCTAATGAGTCTCTAGCAGTTCCCCTTGAGGTGGAAGATGCCACATCCTTTCTCCCTTTTCAGACTAATTACACTGAAACAAAAGGGGAGATACACCATACCAGGAATGCTACCAAGCCTGTGAGTCCCCCACCCAGCAGGATGAGGTGGGAGCTCCGGATGACACGGATACAGGAGCCAGCCTCCCACTCCTCTTGCTCAACTGCTGGCGCCACCAGACAAAAGATAACAAACATCTCTCCTGCTCTTGTGATGGGCCTAGCAGCAAAAGAAAATTTCCAGGTCAGAAGCTGCTGCTGGGTAGCCCATGCTCCAGGCTATGGGGAAGAGCTGCAATCCCAGTTTGCTCCTACTGTGAGCACTGCATAGTCCTGGGGAGACCCAAGGGGCTGCACACCTCAGGCACTGCCTTGGGTTCTCCCCTGCTGCCTTCAAACTGCATCTCACTTCCAGCACTTCCACCCTTCCCAAGAAATGACCTGGCTGCTGCTAATTCCTTCTAAATGCCTGCAACTTCTGGGGAAAACCCAACAGGACTTCTTGTTTTCCCTTCGGTAGCTCTGCAAGCCATTAGTCACCGTGCTGCCAGGCCATGGTAGTCTGAGGGCAGCTCTGCCTTGCAGACACACTTGGTATAAACAGTGATGAATGCACCAGAAGGATCATCCTGTTCTAACCTATGAGGGGGAGAAGGGCAGAGTGCTGCTTGGGAACACAGGCTGGCTCTGGGAGAATCACCTTGACCTTTTCCCTCCCTGGCCACCCCAGTCGGCATTGCTCTTCTCTCACTCGCAGTGGGGATGCTCACAGCCAGCTAAAGCAGCGTTAATGGGAAGAAAATCAGGCTTAGAAAATTTGCCTGTATTAGTACACATGTTTGTCTTGGGCATCCTTTTCTGCAGCCTCACTGGGTTTGATTTGCCTGTCCCAACTAGCTGAGAATCTTGTCAAAGCTATTCCAGATGCCCTGGCCTAACCAGGCATGCAAGGGTTAACCCGTGTGCTCCTTGGGCCCAGCGTCACCTCACTTCAAATGGAGATGTGAGACTCAAGAGCTACAGTTTCTTCCCAGCTAGATTCCCTTGCTGGGCTTCACCTCCTGTGAAACATCTTGACATCTTTGTTCTGCTTCCTGGCCACGGGAGCACTAATACAAAAACAACAACAAACAAATAAACAAACAAAACTCCAATTTCTGTCAGCTCTCTGATTCCTGGGGCCTCTTCGGGCAGCAGCTGGTCACTGCCTGTGTAGGATCCAGGGTGCCTTCACCTCCTCACCTGCCCATCTTCGTGTGGCTGCTGGCAACCCTGGCAGGGCTTTCAGTCATGTCCAATTTCCTCACCTCCGAGGCAAGGCTGAAGTCATCTGAGACAGCTGCTGCCCATGGCCTGACTGTAACGTACCTGGCTGAGTGGTTACTTGCTAATATTTTACCCTTGGGTGAAATGATAAGCTTCTGGGCCAGGTGGAACACGTTCAGCCATCTCTTCTTCGGGGCAAGCTGAGTCACTGCTGTTAAGAGTTGTGCAAAATCAAGTTTGTGTGTGGTTTTGGTGCGTGTGTTTTTACTGTGAGCCCTTAACCTCCAATGCACAGCACAATCCTGCCTGCTGATAGCTCCTAAACACTGACTTCCTCCTGTTCAATCACTAATTAAGCAGCAGGAAAACTAAAATATAAACCATAACAGAAGCAACTGTATTGCTACCCAGTCACTTAAAGCAGGAATAAAACTTTTCTCTAAGGAGGGCAAATCACCCTCAGTGGCAGGCAGGAACCATCACAGGCTGCTCCTCCAGCTAAGGGAAGCCCTGCTCAGGATTTTCAAAGGATGTGGTGGGTTTGAGGCTCAGGCCAGAGGGAGAGGACTGGCTCCCACATGCCAGTGCTCAGGGCTGGGTATTTGCTCAGCATCAGCCTTAAGAAGCCAAATACTGCCCTGAGGGGAGGGCACTGGGCACTGCTCCAGGGCCAGGCTTCTTACACACGGCATTGCAGCACCTTCTTGGCACAGCGTGGTGGAGGCGATCCATTACCTCCTGTTTCTGTGGAAAACATCTCCATGAAAATACTCTTATTCACCTTCAGGCTGGCAGCCTTCTGCAGGCTCAGCAGGGGCTGCTTGACCATGTCCTTGAAATAAGAAATCAATGCCTTTATCTTGCATTTCGCCATGGCGTGTGGATAATTCGATGCAATTGTGTAGCCGCCCACACCTTTAATTAATCAAAGAGTTTTTCTCGCAGCACTGTGCAATATTTTATTTCCTAATATCCCTGCTGCAGTGTACTAGGGTCTGTTGTAACATTTCTTACCCAATTCCAGCACTGAGGACTATGCAGCCAAGAAGAAGATGGATCACATGTGTAGAAATCTTCAGCGTTGTCTCCTGAGGCAACTGCCAAGGAATCAGAAGCTGAATTAATCAGAGGCTCACAAAGAGATTTGGGAAAACAAAACAAAAATAAAAAAGAACCAGCCAACAAATGAAAACAACATCAGGAAGAAAACAGGAAGAAGTCAGCAGATTTCCTGGGGTTCCACTTAGGAAGATCAAAAAAAACTGGAGGACATCAGAGGTTCTCCTAAAAAACTGGGAAACACCTTGCTAGAGTTCACTGTTCTAGGACAGAGCTGAAAATCCCTTCCAAGGGGCCACCCCAGTATTTTCCCCTTCAGACCTACTCCTGCCCAGCTTCATGCTGGTGCTGCTGATGAGGAGAGGGGAGTGCAGGTAAAGCCTGGAGATGGTTGGGCTGAATGCTGAACACCTGAACAGAAGTGCCTGAAAAACGCCTGCCCACACCTTTAAGTGCAAATGAGTGGCTTGGGCTCCCTGCAGAATGTGAAACCCCAGCCAGGAAAACTGTGCTGGGACCTGGAGGCCGAGGCAGGGGTGAGCAGTGGGGGTGACTTGCTGCCGAGCAGAGAGGTAGCCCCACACAAGCACTGCCCGTGACTGCCAGCACAGCACCATTCTCCACCTGCCAGCCAAGGTGGGTGCCATCCTCTCCAGCTCCCCAGCTTCCCCCTGGGAGCTGCACACCGTCTCCACGGCACAGCCCCGAGCTGCAGCGGGTGCCCGCCTAACGCTGGGGGCTCTTCTTACATTTGGCCTCCCCGGAGCAGGACCCACGCGTGGCAGGATGAGCTTTGAAAGGTGCACCATCAAACTGAGCCGCAGCCAGCTCACAGCCCCCAGCCAGCAGCCCCCGGGGAGAGCCCCTGGGCAGCAGCAGCCTGGGGCCGCACAGGTGCACACGGGGTGCCGGGAGCCGCGGGCCCTGGCGGGGTGCCGGGGTCCCCACCCAGACTGGCTGAGCTGGCTGCCGCGGCAGCGTGGGAGCTGTGCCGGCTGCCGCTGCTCCTCCAGCCAGGTGCTGCTGTGGGAGTTCCTGGCTGCGGCGTGTGCGCTCTGCAAAATACCCGGTGGTATTTTCTCAGCTGGAAGAAGCGATGTGTATCGCTCCGGCAGGGAAGACTTCTGCAGCCAAGGCTCTCTGTGTGTGCGTGAAGGGAAGGTGGAGCACCCCTCCTGCCCTCGGGCAGGGCACGCACGGTGCTGGGAGCCCGGGGCGCTGGGGCACACTGGCTTTGGCTGTGGGGTGTCGCAGCACAGGGTACTCATGCAGGGCTGCTGCCTCCAGTGTGCCTCCTGGGGTGGGTAGGCTCTGGTTCTGAAGGCATCTCCGGGCCGAGGTTCACCAACGGAGGGCACAGCTTCGGGCTTCTTGCACCCAAGAGCTACCTGGGGTGAGAGTAGGCATCTCTCCCGGTTTGGCAGGTGATGGGTTTTGGTCTTCATCATCTGAATTTCTCATTTGTGCTGGTGTGGGTTGGTATGGGCACAACACTGGGGATCCCCTGTGTACACGGCAAAGGGCAGGACGGCAGCAGCTTTCCCAAGAGGCGGCTGCGGGAAGATTTGTTCTGGAACACCAAGTCACTTTCTTGTTCCACCCATGCAAAATAAACAAACAGGAGTTGCTGCTGCTGCCCTTGCACGTGGGGTGCAGGGGGTGAGAAGAGGCGGGTTTATAAGCTCGTGCCCGCGCTGTGAGCACAGGAGGCGGCCGGGGGGGACGCGCAGCTCTCCCGGGGCTGGAGCGGAGCCCCGCACCCCGAGCTGGAGCTGCGGTGCCGAGCGGGAGCGCCAGGGGGCAGTGGCTGCCCGGCAGCGCTCCGGGCTCTCCCCTCCCGTTGTGATGCCGGCCCCGCAAATCCCCGCGACAGGGAACCCCCGCGGGCGGGAGACGACGGGCACGGGAGAGTCCTGGCTTCTGTGCAGCCGGATCTCCCCTTGTCTCATTGTTGTTTTCTGGTTTTTTTGGTTTTTTTTAATGCAAGTTTGGATCTTCTCTTCTGTTTTCTCTTCTCTTCTCTTCTCTTCTCTTCTCTTCTCTNTCTCTTCTCTTCTCTCTTCTCCCTCTGTTTTTCTCTCTTTTTTTTCTTTTTTTTTTTAGACTGCTCCTAGGCACTCATTTTGAGACTGCTGGCAGTTGAACAGAAGAGGAAAAGCACCATCTCTTCCCCAGGCCTGCTGATTTGTTTCATTTTCCCCCTTTTTCCCTTCAGCCCCTGCACCAGTTTCTTTGCTGCACACGGCTGTGCCTGATGGTGTCTCTCACAGTGCAGCCACAAGCTTTAGTAACTCAAGCAAATCTGATTGTATGGACAGAGCCACCCTGCTAAATATTAACAAACAAGCTTAGTCTTCCCTTGGCCTTGATGCAGGCAATAATGAGACCGCATCTTCCAGGGCATGATTCAGAGTGGGAATCTAATATGCTCTGAATGGCTCCCCAGGGACTTTCTTGCCACTGATGGTGCAGGGAGCCTAATCTCCTACCCTAGGCTGTTGGGAGAGACAATGTAAGCATCTCCCTTGCATGCTGTAATGGTTGGTATCAGCCCAGCTGCTGGTGAGTAATTGCTGAGCGTGCCAGCAGGCACACACCTCCTGTTGGAGCACGTATCCCCATCATCCGGGGAAATGGCACAGCCCAAAAGCCACTGGCTGCTGTGCCCACATTACCAAAAAGGCAGAGGGCAGTGCACTGCAACAGCAGCGAGAAAATCAGCTGAACGGTGTATGGAGACCCTCACCAATCAATCTTAGAGCACTCAAACTGAAATCCAGTTATCCAGCAGGGTGAGGCATGGCACTGCTGTGACTGCAGTCACCAAGGCAGAAGCACACTGGGCACCATCAATGTCCTCTGGTGTGGTAGGGACCCTTCAGGCCTCGGCTTCAACTCTACGGGCACACAGCCACCGTATACCACCCCCAGTGATGCCCCTCGGCGCTCATCCATGCCCTGGACCTGTAGCAGCAGGCCCCTTGTCGTGCCCCAAATCCTGCATCTCCTGCTCCCTAATCCCACAAAGTCTTTCCTTTTTACTCACCTGTGGCCCCAGGCACCTGGCTCATTTCGTGAAGGCAGAGCTGATGTTCCTAAGAATAAAACATACAACACTAGGAGTGTTTGCAAGGAAGTAAAAACATTTTCACAAAACCAGTTAATCCCCCCAACACCCCAAAAAAAGGGCTTTGACCAGTTTGAGCCAAGGAAGCCCACAGCCACACTCACCAAGCAGCAGGCATGGCTGTGATGGGCAGCCCTGCAACATCCACAGGCAGACAAATGGGGCGCAGAGGGGCTCTGACTCCTCGCTGAATTAAAGGCACCTACTAACAGTAATGCATACAAATCCAAAACCACCTGGTTTCACAGCACTGATGTTAAGACCTTGTGGGAAGGAATCCATACACAGTTAGAGAGGCTGGGCATATACTGGTTGACGGGGCCCAGATCAGTCCTTTAAAAGGACTGTAGCAAAGGACAACTACCATACACCTCTGAATAAAATTTTGGCTCCTTCATCTTAGGGAAGCAAGCTGGGAGAAAGCCACAGCCAGTCCTTGCCAACAGAGCATAAAGATTATCTTCCTTCCTGTTTATTTGACCTTCATGGCCAGTGTATCCAAATATCAACAATAAGGCTCCAAAACTCCAGACTCCAGATTTTGCTGTGTGCTCAGGAAGACAATTCTGCCATGGGTCACAGAGACGGAAAACAACTCAGGAACCCAGAAACCACGGGCTGGAGCCTGGCAGGCAGACGGAGCTGTTTGCCAAACCTCCCTGGCACAGGCACAGCCCACAGGGCACCAGGCAGGGCAGCTCTGCAGGGCCTGCCACAGCTCCTCACTAACCCCCACACAGCACAGGACAAGAGTTAAACGTTCTATAGCTCAGTAAATCAGAAGGGCAAACAGCCCAAGCTCTGACTTGGTGCTAGGGCTGGGCTGCCCACATGGTTTTCCCACGGAGAAACAACTTGGGAAGAGGCAGAGTGGGCGGCTAGGTCCTGCAATCCTTCCCCCATGGCACAGGCAGTGGCTTTGCTGTCAGGAAGGGGTTTTGCTAAGGCACACGGGACAGGAAGAACATGATGAGCAAGACGCTCTCCCCAGGCTCCATTCAGACACTTGCCAAGTTTTGTTGTGTCCGGGTAAGTTTCATTCCAGGGGACTGCTAGCTTCAGCACGCTTAGGACTAACAGCAGAGAAGGGCATGCATGTCCTCAGAGGTCCACCCAGGCTTGCAAAACACAGCTGGAAGCTTGTAATGGATCCCTTCCCTGAAAACTTCGTGCCTGCATACGAAGCATCCCAATATCCAAAGACACAATTCCAGTGGGTATGGGTGGAGAGCAAAAGGGAGAGCTCCAGCTTGGGATTCCTCAACACTGAAACCCTTGCTGTAACCTAAGCAAAGCAGAGGTTCCCCACTTCAGCAGTGGATCACAGCAGTCAGAAACTGCAACCGTACCTCAAGCCTACCTGTTTAATGGAAACTGAAATCTTACTTTATCTGATCCAATTTGTTCATCTAGAGGCAGAGTCCACCGGCTGAAACAGCAAGTTCTCACAGCTGTTCCAGTAGCACTTCTTTGAGAACAGCATACTAGTTTTTAACACCATGTTCCGGCAATCCCCAACTGCCAAAGTGCAACTAGGGTACTGGTAACTCTGGATATTGGTATCTGGAGTCAACTACTTGTCTCATCGTTTGGCAGAAAGGAAAAGCAACAGCAATCAGAACCAAAGAAAGCAGGCGGGCATTCCCTACCTGAATTAAACCAGCTCCCAAGGGAAGTTAGGGCAGCCTCTTCTTCTAAGACCTTTGTGGGGTTTTCTTTTGACTCTCCCCATTCCTAAGCACCCTCCCCCAACCATAACCCATAAAAACTGTAAGACACAGCCATGGGGCCCCTGACAGCTCCACTGATGAAGCTGGGCTGTTAATGGGGTGGTCCATGGACAGAATGAAGTCCCCAGCTGATGGAGGCCACTCCCATCCGCTTCAGGACAGCCACCCCACTGGCTCTGAGCTGCTCTTACTTCAAATCCTTGGAAGAAGAATTGAGATGCAAAGGAGAAGGAAATGGCTTTGCTAGGGGAGAAGATGCATAGGGTGATACACAAAGTCTTTGGTGCAAGGCTACTTCCCACATGTGGACATCAAAGGGCAGCACTGACCCTGCCTGCTCCAAGCACACACTCCCTCCCTCCAGCAGGACATGGAATGTGGGGCATTACCTGGTGCCCTGCTCAGAAGCAAAATACGGAAATCTGATGGAAGGGCGAAAAAGAGCCATGTCAAAGGCTGAAAACTTCACAGTTCAGCAAGAGGCTCCTGGAGCTGACCTGCTGCATCTGTCAGAAAGGCAGCAGATGGATGCGTGATGGCACCTTGGAACACACCCTCATGACACAGCTTCTGTGGGGACAGAAAACTGCACCCATGGGCAAAGGTGACTCTAAGCCCCAGCTGCTGTGTCCTGCTCATTTCCAAGGCGGCGCACATGGAGGAAAAGAAGTTGTTTGGGAATTCAGTGGCATTTTCAGTTTTGGCTTTTATTTTCATTCACTTCAACAACAAGGTGTTCCAAAACACACCGAGGTCTTGGTGCAGGCAACACTGTCATTGCTACAAGCATTGGCAGACTCTCAGCTCAATTAAGCCATAACACTTTGATGCATCAAAACAAAACAAAACAAAATCACAGCTCTACAGGGGAGGGTAAAAGCTACAGCAGTTCAAACTCACTTGAAGGTTCCAGTTAAACAGAAGTGGGCTCCATAGTGGCATACAGTAGAAAGAAGGTTTTCACAGCATGTATTTTAATCATTAGTGATGCAGCAGAAAAGCTCCATCTCACTGCTGAGTTGAAAAGCAGATACTGAAGTGCTTGTACCCAGACTCTGGACACAGCATTAACTGCATTAACCTTTATAGTCAGAAGCTCCCTAGTTCCTAAAAATGATGGTGTCTTTTGCATCAATGTATGTACAGTACTGAAGCAGCTCAGAAGGACTACACAATGGAGATGCAAAACCCTGGAGGTGAGAAGGGCACAGCCTAATTCACCTCCAGGGATTTGTAAAGTATCTGCACTAACACTTTCCCCACACTAACACTGCCCTGCTGAATTAATCATTGCATCAAGTCAAGAGCAGAATGACTCGCTTCTTTTGTACCATATAGAAAAGAAAAATAAAGAGATATAGAAAGTTCTCACACTGAGCACATTAAATACTTTGAAATCTAGGACACTGCTCTTTGAAGTGTTACAAAATAAAATGATAAAACAGGCTTTCAATACCTGCCCCCTCCCCACTCAACTGCAAAGTAACACAGTAATCTCAGTATGAAAAATACAAATATATTCATCCAGTGACTAGTTGTTTGTTACAGGATTTGTAACTGTAAGCATTCTGCATAAAAATAATAATTAAAAAAACAGAAAAACAAACAACAACATTTTATTGTGGTTCTGTCAGACCCAGTAGCCCAAGAAGAAATAAAAATTGTCATGTCATGATGTAGGAAAACAAAAAATTACACATACAAAAACATATTATATACAGACTTTACAGTGTAACCATCTGGCATTACCATTTATAGCTAACCAAAACAGGCTTGCACAGCTACCAAAAAAGCAGTCTTTGAATGCAACACAGACCTGGCACAACAGACAGATGGAGGATGCTAACCATACTGGACTTAAATGAAATGCGTGGCACAGAGCAGGGCACACAAAACAGCCACTGCACTGAAACGAGAATATTCAGCTGTAGCAAGGTAGGATAACAAGTCATTCTCATTCAAGCTGCTTTTTTCAACTTTCCCTAGCCAAAAAAAAAAAAAAAAAAAAAAA
>VXAZ01001213.1:42545-69377 GCA_013399875.1 Gymnorhina tibicen
AAAAAAAAAAAAAAAAAAGTCAGGCTTACTGTTAAAAAGAGCAAGCCGACTTGAAAGCAGCTGTGCTGAGCCTTGCTCCTCAGCTTAGGTTTGTTTTGTATACCTTAGAGTCTCACTACCTTGGCCAATAAAAATGACAAAACACACACTGTTCAGTTATTTGTCCACAGGACCACTGGCAGTCAGAGGAAATGCCTCAGAGCACAACTGTGGTAGAACCAGTAAAGAAAAAAAACAGAGAAAAATCAATTTCTCATGTAAACATGGCTTTTTGCAGTAACAACACTCATAGTACCAGGAACTGGTCCTTGTTTTAAGGCACTCGGCAGTTATTTTTTTAGTCTCCACTTCTAGCTGCTTGTCACTTAACCCATAGTAACAAACACAACAGGTTCCAACCTATTACAGATATATCTAAAGGCAGATCTACTTTACTTGGGAGGAAACCAATCTAGCCTGGTCTAAACAACAGATTGTCTTGAGTTCAGGATAGCTGAAGCCCTACAAACCAGTGTGCAGCTCTTGCTCCTCCATTTAACTGGAGGCTAGGTGGGCAAATCCTTATGCTAAACTAGCCAGGCTGCATGTGTGGCAAAGCCTAATTCTATAGCTTAAATGTCAGTAGTATTACAGCATGGTTAAAGGCTGGGTGGGGGCAGAGTTCCAGAGTGACCAGTAGCTTTATTTACACTTCGAGTCTCAAAGGAGCAAACCAGGACATACATACAGATGTATATCCAAAACAAGAACAAACAGGCTTGGTTTTTCCAGAGAAGGCGAGGGAAAAGGAAAAAGTAGGATGCAGGTGCTGTAAGCGCTGGCCTGCCCAGCAAAGTGCATGTGCTGTCTCCGCTGGAGAATATTACACATGAACAGAGCACTCAGCTCCACGGGAAGAGGCTGTTTAAGTGCAACGTTCAGCAGACCGATTCCCATTTATTTTTCAGATAAACTGTCAGTTCAGTGTTGGATTGCTTTGGGTTTTTTGCTTTTGGTTTTGTTGTTGGGGTAGGTTTGGTTGCTTGGGGTTTTTTTTGGTTGTTTTTTTTTTTTTTTGGCTTTTTAGAATTTTCTTTTAACCTTTCTGCTTTTCAAAGTGGGATCGCTGGGTGAGAGAAACAAGTTTGCAGGTCAGGGCACCCACAAGGTGTGTGAAGATTCAAAAGTCAAGAAAAGAAGCCCTCTCCCCAAAGGAAAACACAAAACAAGTTGGCCTTCTCAAGAAGGTCAATGGTTTCCAAGGAAATACCACCCGCCTTCCCCCTTCACTCAGCTCTTCCTCTCGCAAGAGCTGGGGTGGAGGTTGCAGTCCAGGAGTACGACCTAGACAGCACCCAGGGCATGACCTAGCAGGAGTGAGCAAGAAGGTTCCCTCCGCCCTTGGTCCGGGGGTACAGTACCAAGCAGAAGGAAGATAAATGAAGGGCTGAGCAGTTCGTGGCTGAGGCGGGGTGGAGGGGGGCCCGAGGGTCTCACTCCCCTTCCTCTTTGATGCGTTGCTGTTTGTTGCGCCGGGCATCCATGTCGAAGTTGAAGTCGTTCCACTCGTCGCGGGGCGGGAAGGAGATGGTTTGCCGCAGCGTGAAGCGCACGGCGTCGATGACCCGCTCCCCGCGCGTCTCGCTCGAGCCCACGCTCACCGTGGAGGCGCCGCTGGGGGTGCGCAGCAGGTGGGGAGGGGAGGAGAAGTCATGGAGCTGCCGGTGGTCCAGGATGCCCTTCCAGATGGCATGGCGGAACTGCTCCGGGATCTTGAGGCTCACCAGATCCTGCAAGGCAAGGTGCAGGGCTTAGCAGGGCAATCCCAGGGCAAGCTGGATACAGGCATGAACACAGCCTCTGGGCCACCAAGAACCATCAAAGCTGCTAAAATCCAGGTGGCCACACACTGCAGAAGACAAGCCACTAATCCTGGAAGTGGTGGTTCACTCTGGAACAGGCATGTATGGCCATGAGGCAGCAATGGCCTGTTTTGAAGGCACAACATCTATTTTTAAGTTGCACAAAACACTTGTTCATGCATAAGACATGTGACCTAAAGCTAGAAGCTTAACTGGACTGCAAGGCCTCCAAGGCAACCTCAGGGAGATCTGCTGGTTGTCAGTGGTGGGGGATGCTGGGCTGCTGGAGGTCAATGGATTTGGAAATTTCCACGTTTATTTCAAAGCCTGCAAAAGGATTTCAGAATCCAAGCCTGAGCTCCAGTATTCAAAGGTCTGGGTGTGGCTCTGTAGGAACTGTCTTAATTACTTGAACATAACCATATTTAATAACAGACACATAACCTCAGAAAACTTGTACTTTGAGGCCCCATCATTTCTGGTGCAAAACCTGAGGATTGCATTACCTAAACTCTGGGGTACATGGTAGCTTCTGAAAAAAGTAGCAACCAACTTCAGTTGATTTGGGTCAGCTTTTCTAATTAGAGCAGCAGCAGAAGGAAGGCAGCCCACGCTAGGGAGCAAAAGCACCACCAGTCTCCCAAGGTCTCGAGGAAAAAAAATGGGACAGCCAGCTCAGAAGAGAGCAATGGCTCTAGAGAGGAAGCAGCAACCCTACAGCAAAAGCCATGCAAGAGTAAAAAAGGGAAAACAACAAACAGGGATGAGATGCCAGTGGCAAGGGAAGATGATTAAGGTAAGGCCAGAAAACAGAAGCAGGGAGGGAAAAATGCAGACCACTTCTGGACAGCCTACTTGTCTGCAGGCGAGTGAGGTGTAAACTGAAACCGAGCCTTGCAGAATTAACAGGCGCGTGGGCTGGGGCCACTTCGGGGGCTCAGACAGAGAGAGCTGGGGAAGGGGAGACACTCTCTCTCTGTGCCAGGCACGGCGGTTACAGTGCTGGCCCCAAGTCCAGCCTCTCTTCACCTCGCAACATCTCTTCTCTTCGTGCAACAGACTTAAATCAAACTAATCATGTAAAAATAAAAATATACTGAGTCTGGATTTCTGACCTGTTCCTAAACCAGGGCCAAGAGTGCAAACAAAGGAAATGGTGAGGAGTTACTTACATCCATGGAGTAATGCTCAATCTGATAGATGGTGGTCAGCCCCTGGGTCGTGAAATAATCCACACAGGATGAGCAGCCCAACCTCGCTAAGAAGCTGCAGAGGAGGAAGGAAGGAAGGAGAGAGAAAATAGGATCACCCTGGCTGCAACAGCCCAAACCACAGAAAAACCAAACACTCAGCCAATCTGCAGCAACAGGAAACAAAGCTTTCACCCTTGGCTTGACCTCCTCCAAGACATTCCAGGCCAGCAAGCCACTTCGCTGCCACGTCAAACAAACGAGGGAGTCCTTCAGCTCAGCACCCAGCAGACAGCCCTCATGGCAGCATCTTGCCTTAGTCAAGAGCCAGTGCTGCACAGCCTGGGTCTTGACGCAGGAGGGCTCAAACAGACCCTCCTGCCAGGTCATGTCACCCAGAAGGTGGCTGAGCCCATGGCAGCCTGGTGCATGCACAGAGGTTGAATTCAGCGAGGCATGGGGTCTAGGGCTCAGACACATCATGCACTTCCAATCAGCACGTTCCTCCCTAAGTGTAAAGGATTCCTCATTTATGGGCAGCATCTTTCAGCTGGTTTGACCTCACAAAGGGCAGAGGGGCTTCTGACCCCAGCCATGGCTTCTCAAGTGGCCAGAGGGGAAAAAAAGAAAAACAAGAAATGTTTGCAAGACTGCCTGGCGCCCTCAAACTCCACCAGTCCAACAGATGCTGCATCCCTCAACTTTCCTGCAGTCCGAATGTCCCTGTTTCTCTCAGCTGCTCAGAGGCGGGGATTTGAGGCTCGGTGCCCAGAGGGTGCCAGCCTCGGGACTGCCAAGGGCCCAATGGGATCCAGTGCTCCAGGATCATTCAGGCTCCTGACCCAAGGGCTCTGCTCCCTTCGTGTGGTAAATGTGCCGGGCAGCCTGCTCCCGCTCACCTGACGATGCTGCAGTCTGAGGGGTATGGAGGAGGGGGGGTGCAGTGGGACGTTGAAGGCATGGAGAGGGGAGGAGGCAGCGCCTGCGTGGGGCTGAGGCCATTCATGTCACCGGTCATGGCCATGTGCGTGCCCATCATGGGAACTGGAGGAGAGAAGAAGGAGGAGCACATTGTTACCCAGGCATGCCCAGACCCCGGCTTCGCCCCCAGCACGGCACCCAAGGACAGCACCCACAGCTGAAGCAGCCTGAAATGCCCTGTAAAGCCCTGCACAGGGCGATCTCATAAGAAGTTTCAGACTGGGCCGAGGACCAGATGACACACAGTCCTTCTGGAGCTCTCCCCTCACAGGAGAAAGTGCCACCGTCACATCACCTTCCCTCCCAGACAGGCTGGATAGAAACCCTGGCTTGCCCTGCCACAGGAGAGGAGCAGGACAGAGCCAGCAGAGTAACCCAATACAGCAGCTAAACAGCTTTGTTTTCAGAGACAGCAAGAGCACCAGAAGGGGATCAGCAACAGGTGTGGGCAAGAGTCCAGCTGTTTTGAAATAAATTAAAAAACAAAACACCAACCAAAAAAGCCCCAACAAAACTCAGCCCCCAGAACCATGTCTGTCATCCTGGATTTACAGGGCTGCTGAGCACACAGCAGCAGCCAGGAGGAACAGAGCTGCAAGATGTTTCCTTTGAAATTAAGAACTGTCTTAATTGAACTGAGGGGGAAAAAAAATGTTGCCAACATTTGCATCTCCTCTGCTGGGAAAGGAAGAAGAAACAAGTCTCGAAAGCCAGAGGACAGTGCAGCCAGCTAGATCTGCAGCAAGAAGCAGCTCTATTCACCCTGTGAGGCTCTGAGCAGGATGCTGAAGCCTTTCCCCGTGGCACACCAGCGAGCAATATTTATTTGGCTCTGTAGGTTCACAGCGAATGACTCCAGGCTCTCCAGCTTAACAGTAGCCACTTGGAGATGCCAAGCCTCCTTGTCCAGACTAGCAGGGAGCACAGAGGGAACAGGAGAAGGAGGAATAAGAGTTTCTTACTGTTGGTTCCCATGCTGTCGGGGATGGTGGTTGGGGTCAGGGCATTGCGCTGCTGGGGGTTGATGAGCTGGCTGACCGAGGGCAGCTTGTTCATGCTGTTCATTTTGCTGAGTGGTGGCGAGTTGGAACCGTAGGAGGACTGCGACTGCATGGAGGTCCTGCAAACCAAGGAGACGTTAGGACAGGGATCACAGCAGCTGGTTGTTCAGAGTGTGCACCCAAGGGGCCACATGGCCAGTGAAATCACTGACACCATAGGAGCATCGCAGATAAAGATCACTGGAGAATGAGTCAACAGGAAATAAGACGTTTCCCAGATATTCTCGGCACTTAAAAAAAGTGCAATACCAAAAAAAGGAAAGCTTAATTTTTGGTTGAAACTTTTTATTTAAGGAGAAGTGTCTATGCAAGTTTTTCAGTTGAAAAGAATATATGGAAAGCCAGCAAACATCTGCCAAGATCTGAAGACTATTTTTAAGTTAAACTCTCCTTGTGGTCAAAGACTTTTTCATAAGAACAAGAACATCTCAAACCATCTTAAACACCCCTAAAATCTGACTGCAGAAACAGTTTTCAGATCGGGTCACACTTATCACCTTGTTTTTTCTGAAATTCCTAGTTATTCATATAATCAGGCTGTTCTCAGGTGTATATATAACAGCCAGAGGCTCTTTGCTCAAGACAGATTCCATGCACTTTAGGGACCACTGCTGAGACGGTCAGAGCTGCCTGGGATGCTGACAGGCAGCTTTTGCTGGTGTTAAGGCAAACCTGGTATCCAAACCCTGCAGGCTGCTTGCAAAGAGGATCAGGTTCCCACTAGCACCTGGCAACAGCACTAGCCTCCCTCAAGTCCATCCAGCCCCCAACTCCATCCAGCATATTCACGGAGTGGGCCTGAGAGGCTTGCCAGAGCTCCCTGCTGCCCAGCCCCGAGGGTCCCAGCTGCAGTCCCGCCATGTAAGCGATCCAGACTGCCAAGACTGGGCTGCTTCTGAACGGCAGCCCAGCTCCCAGATCGAGTTACGGCTGTGGCATCCCATCTGGAGTGGGGTCTTACGTGGGATATGCAGAAAATTATCATTAAAGCCGGTCCAACAGCACAATTGGCACAGCACTGCCATGCCACAAGGGAGCAGGTTTTTCTCTCTCACACACCAGGGGCATTTGTAGGACTGGGCAGAGGTTTGGGAAATGTGCCTGCTTCCCCATGCTTCCCAGGCACAAGTACCCCCAAGCCATGGTCACCCTGCAGAGCAGAGGTTGCCCAGCACTCATCACACTGACCCCATGGTGAATGTCCAAGGGCACATTCCCATCTTATTTCCCATTGGGAAGCTTGTTCCCATCTGGGTATAACTGGTTACACCAATTCCTGGGAACTGGCTTTTCTTCTATGCAAATAGAATAATTATTACGCCAAATAAGCGAAGTGTAAAAGGAAAGAAAAGGCTTATTCCTAGGTAATTTATTAAAACCTTCAGCACTCAAGGTCAAGTTCCATACAATTACATTGTCTCCAGCTTCCTGCACTTGCAAGACTTGCAGTGTTGGGTGGAGAAAACATCTATGCTAACAGGCTAGAGTATCTAAGGCCCTGAAGAAATGTTACCTAATTACACAATTACAGGAGGTACAGGAGGGTGTGAACTGTCCTTTGGCACTGAAGATGCAGGACAAGATCCAGCAAACTTCACAGACTCAAGGAAGTGGAAAGCACAAGAAGCTTCACAAATTAATATTAACAATGGCAGCAACTCCCAAGGGGAAGTGAAACCGAGCCATGAAGGTCAGACCCAACTTTTCAGACTGAAGGGAATGATTCAGATCTGAGGTTTCAACTCCCCAGTTATGAAAGTTGAGGCCAGCCATGAAATTCAAGTGAGGCTGACACCACCCTTAGCCTAAGAGGCTTCTGGATTTAGGACCAATGAGCATTTCTACTTCACGGGTTCAGGCACTTAACTGAGCTTCAGCTGAAGTTAATACACACCTGAATAGTCTCTTATGGCAAAATCTACACGATCTACACAACAGAGGAGGTCAATGAACACAGCGAAATTACAAATCAAATCAACAAAGGAAGGCTTCCCAAAAGAGACTTGAGTTGCACTGTTTGAGGTCAGTAGTGGGCCTATCTCTGCCCTCTCTACCACCAACAGTGATCTCAGCAAAGCTAATTAGGAGACTACAAAATACTTCAGAGATAAAAGAAAAACAAAACCCAATCAAACAGAAGCCAACCCAAAGCTTTTGAAAACACTTTAGAAAACAAATGCATACTTGAACATATAGCTTAGGGACTCCACTCTTATTCATACTCATAAGAGTCAAGATTAACACAATCAAGTTCAAGGGAATAAAACAGTAAACAAAAGCATTTTTCTCTGTACCCATACTAGTTTCAACCAAGCTATTCCATCACATGAGCAGATGTTTAAAAGGCCTACAGAAAGCCATCTAGCCAAAGAAAAGTCGCAAGATAAACCAAGATGCAAAATTTTATTGAAAATTAATGTCACACATCAATATAGCAAGAGCCTTAGAAACACAAGAAAATTTTAAGCACAAGGACTACATGGTGTTTGAGGATCCATTTAAAATATATTGCTTTTCTTCCTCGATTTTTTTTAACAGATATAAGAATGTCATGCACAGTGATTTTCATTAAAATTGTACTTACTATGTCTCAAGAAAGATTAGAAGTCAGAGCATTAACATTTCTTTGATATCAATGCCAATGAAATGCATTTTAATATCAAGGTATAAGGACTTCAATTAAGAGATTATTATACTTCTTGGAACAGTCTGATACAAAAGGCACTGAGTCACATTCTGCAACTGAGTTCTCTCTCTTCAAGAGGCTAGGTAATTATTTAGCAAATAACATTTGTAGTTATGCAAGCTCATACGAGGGCAATCAGTCTCTCATGCTTCAAGGCATATAGTGATCATCTCAAGAGGTCAGGAAGGAACTTCCTTCTTCTCCCATATATGAACAAAGTTCAGTTCACAGGCTACCTCGTGTAACTCTACATTTTCCCAGCTCACTGGATACCGGCCCTTCACCAGAGGGAGCAAACTGCTGGGATAGACCAATTACCTGATTGAGCAGACCACAGTCCTCGGTCACCAGAGGAGCACACAGCCATGTAAGCAGCCTTAATACAAATGACATCAAAGGTTCATTAAATGCAACTGGGCAGCTCAGGCTTAGAGTTTAAGATTTCACCCAAGCCCCTGTGCCTACAGTTTGCTGTCCCTGAAGACCCAGAGCCAGTCAGTGCAGAGACACACAAGTAGAATCGGAGCTTCCAGTTCTGTGCCTGCCCTCCCTTTCAGCAGCCACTCCAAGGATCACATCCCAGGTTCACACGAGGCCAACGTGCTCACTGACAATGGTTTTTAAAGCAAGGTTTCCCACAAGACTGCATAACACTGGAGTGCTGCTGATGTAAGTCTAATAATGGCACACAAGCGACACAGATGATGCCCAGTTGCACTCAGCTGCTTTGAAGGCCCATGAAGCAGCAGGATACTAAAAAGCAGAGAGATGTCCTCACTCCTCACATCCCAAACTGCAGCTAATTCTAAAGCAAACAACAGTGCATCTGGACAATCATACCAGTGGTTTGTAGGCTTGGTGCCTCACTGGGAGCACGGAAAGGAGGAGCTCCAGCAGTTACCGGGCAGACAGGAACTACAGCACAGGGACAGGGGTGGCAATAATGACTCCCCTTAGATTGCAGGTATGGGAATTTCTCAAGGCAACTTGCTCTCCAGGGAATGGATCTGTTATACAGGGAGTGGATATACATCAAGTAGTTGACACAGACTGATATGACCTGACAGACTGATAAGGCCCAATTAGTCCACTTGGTTATTCCTTGAAAGGAAAACATTTACTTTCCTGAAGAGATGGCAAAGAAGCAATGAAAAGACAACTGGGAAAAAGTTTTCATTTTATCTGCACAGGACAGACTACAAAGCAACTCAAATTGCTTTCAGCTTCAGGTATTTGATAAAAGAAAAAAAGAATAGCACCTTCTAATATAACCACCTGGTAGCTGGAAAGCAAATCAAGTCAAGACTAAGATCAGCTTCACAATCATCATCCTCTTATAGCCAAGTAGGACAAATCAGAAAGGCTTTCCAGAAAACAACAGGATCCAAAATAATTTACATTCTTGTTTAGTGGAAGTCTGAGATGTTGTATTGCCCATTAAAGTACAAGAGATTTCCTAGAGGCCACACCAAACGATGAACTGGAATCTTCCAGCGCAGGCTGTGGATGCCTTCTATCTTCTGGTGGGCTGCCTCCTCAACCTTGCTGGTGGACAGGCCCAGGAGCAGAGCTCTAGATACAGATCAGTATTTCCCTGTCAAAGTATTTCCATATTACCATCCAGAAGCAGACAAGGCAAAAATCCAGGAATAAACCTTCAGTGGAAGAACAGACAACAGTGCCAAGCATAATCCTATGTCTGGGCTGCATTCACAGTTCAGATTCCCACCTCTCACAGGGAAAGGAATCACATGGCCTTTCTTTACCCAAATAAAAAGGCACAGAACAATAGTGACCTGCTTCGTGATCTCAAAGAGCTTCCTGGAATTTGCAGGGAAGGTAAAGAGGCACTTGATTTTGATTAGCTTTACACAAAGAATGACGGTAGGGGTGCAACTGTATGAAATAGGCACTGCTAGTGTTTAATTAGCTATTATTTATATACTTAATCCAAATTTTGGGGGCTCTTTTCCATCAGCCCTTCTCCACATTGCTATGGTAGAGCAAGTCTTGCTAAGACATTGGAGATATCCAGAGATGGGATACAGCTCTCAAAGGAGATGTTAGTATGAGTCATCACCTGCTCAGATCCCTGCTCTGCTGCCTGGCAGCAGATGATGTGATGTTCAGAGATAAGCGTCTTCTCCAACTGCATCAGGCTTTTTTTCCTTGATGGGTGGCCAGGAGGCCCGCTCTGTGCTTGGGACGCACCCTCTCTTTGCGTTGCCTAACCACAAGTTTGTCAGAGCTGCGTATGCATCTGCCCCAAATAAATCCAGCACAGACCGCACTGCAGGGCACACAGGTCCCCAGCAGGATTGACAGAGCCTCCCAAGTTTCTCAGGAGCTGCTGATCACGGGCATTTGCAACTGAGCTCTGCTCCCCAGCCACTGCTCCTTCAGTAACTTCTTCACATTTCTATTTCTTGCTGCTGTGAACATCAGAGGGTTCCTCAGAAGCAATGCCTGAGAGTGTTGAAGGACCCTTCCCTCCCAGCATCAGGGGCTGCTCTTCATTTAAAGATGTCTGATCACCTCTCAGTGGGCAAGATGTCCACCCTCAAATCCCTCCTCCCTCACTGCAAGTATCCACACCCAGTGCCATGCTCAACATGGCCAGGTTAACTCCATGGCATGTCACCCGCCTGTTAATTGTTCCTCTTTTGAGACAGTCTGGGCTTGACGAAGACCCCTCCCTAGCCAAGCCCTATATGAACGGCTTTCAGAGAGAGTTTGATAGAAGCAGTGGGAGAATTTGCAAGTCCTTGCTGAGAAAAAGTCTTCTGTGCAGGAATTGCTAAACCCAGATGCACTTCATGGACACAATCAGCAAGAACCTCTGGTTGCGGGATTAATGGACAAGGCGGACGTGGCCTGAGGCCACTTGGCTGAGTCAACTGCAACATATGCCGGCACTGCTTTCCTTTGAACTATGAGGCTTAGAGAGAAGGGGCAGAAAATAGTAGGGCTGATGAAAATGCTAATAATATCTAATGATAATATAATGCTAATTATAATACTAATAATATCTAAGCATCTAATAACTTCTGAACATCTGTAAGGAAAGGGGCAAGCTCCAACCCCTTTTCACAGGTAGAGCACTAGGAAGTTTTGGACACTCTACCCTTTACACCCTGAGCTGCAAAGGGACAGGGATGCTGGGCACTCATGGATATCGTTACAATTCAACCACACATTCAACTTGTGCAGTTCAGCCCACCACCTGCATTGAGCCCACAGAGTCAGGAGGAACTCTGTAAGTTCAGTAAAGCTGGATCAATGCCAGCAGTGCTGGTGCAAAGCCAGTGTCACCCAGTCTTCCTTACAATTTTGATGTACTTTACATCAGACCCTTTAAGATTGGAAATAAGTGAAAACAATTCCTGATGCCAAAGCAGAGGGCACTTCTACAGGGAAAAAAAAAAAGATTTCTTAGCAATGCCAGTTCATATAATTATTACCTCTCCCTGTCCAGCAGTACAAATACATCAGCTACTTGCACTATTAGTGCATGATCAGCATTAAAACAGGCCAAATTGACTATCACAGACCATTTAAACACACGTCCTCTGCTTCCGTCCCCCGACTCCATGGATACATTTTTTTAACTTAAACAAGACAAAAGGCATTTTAAAATTGAGACCCGCTCAGAGAAACCCTGCCGAGTTTCACAAATACAGAAGTAAGAAGAAAGAGTATCAACACATTACAAAAACAGGAAAAAAAAAGTTACACCAAGACAGACAACATCATGGTTCCCGACCTCGCAATGCTATGGGCTACAGCTAAGAGGTCTGTAGAAGTGTCTGTTGTTTTTGCAAAGTTTGAGTCCCTTCAGAAGTTTACTCTCACTATTCACTCTGCTGCTATCAGGCTGTGTATTTGCCCCACTGTTCCTAGTCCTGCCAGCTGGGCAAAGTGACCCTGCCAGCTCGGTTTATGGATACACTGATGGGTTTGGGGGGCTGGAATGTTTTAGGATGGCATCGGTCTGTTTGGGAGGATCTCTCCTTGAGTCCATGAGTTCACTCCTGAAGCAGGCTGAAAGGAGACTGTAAAGAAGGAACCAGAGAAAAGAAAAAGATGAATGTACAGGACCCTTTGCCAGCCACCAAGAGAGAAGCAGTCATTTTCCACCTTCATGATCACAGTATGGGCTTTCAAAGAGGGAAAAAGCAGACGTCTTAGCACCTGCAGTGAGGGTATGTAACAGGGAGATTTAGGAAGCTGGAAAGCCCCAGGCACAAGTGAGTGCTTGGCAAGGACAGGAAAACAACCAGTTGATAGGGAAATCTGATTCTGTCCTAGTCTCACGGGTACAAATAAGGCCCTGATAATGTTTCCAGCGACAAACACAAGAGGAACAAAAGCATTCAGCCAAAGGGGAAAAGGAGTAGCAGCTTCTTCCATCGAGTCCACTTCTAACTACAATCACTTCAAAACCAGAAGCTGGTGCTAGAGAGGGAGAATAGTGCCTATTGGCCATACTGATTACAGCTCAACTATTCCCCTTTGAAAAGCTGAGGGGTCCCTGGGGCCACCAGCTGATGCAGAGGGCACTCTATACTCGGAGCCCACAGGGCACTTCTACTTGGCTCCTTTCACCCTGGCCATTCTGTAGCGAGAACACTATCCAGGTGCCTGGAGTTCACATGCAAGCACAGCACCACAAAACCAAACCAAATCATGCAAAAATCCACTATTAGCTTTCACATCAAAAGCGAGATTAACGAGGTGAAGGTATAAGGAACACCCTCCCCACCCGCCCCCTTCCCACAACAGCAAGCACTGGGATCCTTGCAGCTCGCAGCTCAGCTGGAGCACTCCAGGCACTGGATAGCTCAGTTCTGTCACAGCTCACTTACGAGGTTAATTCCTTCTCATTTGGATAATGAGTTGTGCTGCTCACTAGACTGAAAGGCAGCCAGTGGGCTGGTACCTGCAGCCCTGCTGATAGGAAAGAAATGTTTGCTGGGGTGCAAGATCCCGCTTGGATGTAAGAGCCCTCTTCTTGGTAGCCATTGGAAGACTTTGTGAAAACCCTTCAATCACAGGAGTTGGGCTTGGTGTTCCTTATGAACTTTATGGGTCCCTGCCACCTTGAAATGTTGTGTGATTCTCTGCTGCAGGAAACTGAAGTACAGATAGTTCTGAAAAGAGTGCTCAGCAGAGTGAAACCCACCACAGAAAAAGTGTTTCCTAGTGAAACCCTTGAAGACTGTGCAGGTAACTCTCTGGGAATATTGATGGTAAACATATTTCACAGCAGGGTTATGAGGAAACATTCCCTCCCCAACAAAGCATGAGCCACCTCTGGTATCTCTCACAGCAGTAATCACCTGGCAAATCTACATTTTACACAAATGGTGGCAGATGATGGAAAGGAAGTCTTCTAAATAAATATGTGTGCTGCAGTTCAAGTATGGGCCCCAGGATCTGACACTGAAAAAAGAAGACTAGAAACTGAAAGAAAAAAACCCAACAACTTCCCACCTATGATCATGAAGGTATTTTGGCATAACAGTAAATAAGAGAAAACCATGCACAAAGGAGCAAGCAGAGAGAGGAGATGAGACAGAGAAATATTGTGGTCTGGCCCAACGTGGAGCACTGCAGTATTTTGGTCATGTAGTAGGGAACAAGAATTCTGATTGTCACCAGATTTGTCCTTTTTATTCCAGAATAGTCAGACAGCTGCATCTGCTGGCCTGTCAAATGCAATGCTGGTCTGTATGGGCACAAGAGCAATTATACAGTTGTTTTCCAAAATGACAGATTTATATTTTTAAAACTACCTTTCACCATGATAATCTCAACCTTGCTTTTCCTACTCTTCAAAAAAAGATGAAGCTTTCCATGTTGTAGGAGTGAAAGGGAAAACTCTTTCCACACACCAAGATAGCTTTTCTACGTTAATCACTGCCCAGAAAAGTAAACTGAAAAATCAAGCAATTCTTCCACCAAGGCTTGGCTCCAGAGCATTTGTGGATGCTGCTCCATTTTGAGAAGGAGGAGTCAAAGGCAACTTTCAAACATTCCAGTCCCACAGAGCCCTGCTGGGACCTACAGCTTCCAATACAGTCCACCTTGGTCACAGCATACACACTTTCCCAGATCCCACTTTTCACATGTGCATTGAACTAAACGTGAACCGAGACCAAAATTTTAAAGTACATCCCTACACACAAAGTGAAAGGCCAGAACAGATTCAAAAAGGAGTCCTGTGCTCCTGAGTTTGGCCAGCCTGACAAGGAAGCAGTGTCAAGACTTCTCCCAGCAACCTGCTCACAATGGAAGTTTGCTCTTATCCAAACCATTCCCTACAAAGCAGCTGCTCTAACCCATTCTCATGTTGAGACCTGAAGCTCCTTTTTCGGGGTGCAATTGCATCTTAAAGTCTTTTCAGCCTAAACATCCCTTTGCCCTGAACATATTCATTCAGATATGAAGTCATACCCTGGATTATTGAGGAAAAAGCACCAAAACCCGAAATGCACCTAAGAAACTATTGCCTGAACATGAATTTCATCACAGAAGACCCTTCTTGATGGCAGGCTGTTGGCAGAGACAACTGCAGCAGCGCTGGACAAACACTAAAAGTTATTTTTCTCCACACTCCTGGCACCCTTAAAAGCTCTTAATCTTTCTCCCATGTATCTGAGCACACTCAGCAACTGAGAAAAATGAGTATATAACTGGACAAGTGCCAGGAGACATGCCAGAAGAAGTTTCATTAAATTAAATGGCTGGACTTCTACGTGCTGGTCTTAAAGGTAACATAAATACCAACCTCATTTGCCAGGAACCCATCCTACTGATATAGAAAGAATGAAAACAGTAATTATGGTAAAGCCAACTGTCAGCACCAAGGGAAAGCTGTCATCTGCTGCTGTCCATTTCTGCTTACAAAACCATTTCTCAGCTGAAATGGCTGTGGTTCAGGTGAAGCTTTGAAGACAGGCAGCAGAGCACACAAAGGCCGCAATGCCTAGGAGCTAGTAAATACAATCTACAGTATATACAAACAGTGCAGATGACTGATAAAAGTAAATAATAATAATAATAATAATAATAATAATAATAATAATAATAATAATAATAATGAGATTTTTAAGTGCCCCAAAAAAGAGTCTAGAGCCCCTGGATGCTCCAGACATTTTGGCAGGAGGTTTTTTTTACACCTCCACAAGACTCCAGCTGACACTAAAAACACACAGGTCGAAATGTGAACACATGCAGAGATCTGGCAGAAAGCTGTGGTATTGCAGAAGTCCTGAGACAAGGCCAAGGCACTGAAATAAATCCCTACAGGCTCAAGTGGGACTTATGTGGTGCCTTGGCCCCATGCTAACCTCTGCAGAGGAACGAGTTATACCCACAGCCTCCTGACGCGAGAGCTTCCCAGCAGGAACGCGCGAGATCCGAAGCACTACCGCTGGCAGCCACCTACAGCCCGGGGGGCTATTTTCTGTCACCGGAGACAGCAGGTGAAGCAATGCCCATGAATGACACCGCTTATGGCCCGTCTGGGAAGTCATTCTCTGCCCAAGCCTCTGTAACTGCAAAGCTTTGGGAACCCAGACACCTATTTGGCCCTTCTTTTCCCCACCCTCCTCGCACTTACAGCGCCCAAAGCAATCCCAGAGCAGCCCTGTCTGCTGAGTTCAGAGAGGATGGAAGATTTCTCCTGAGCAACGTGAAGAGTCAGCTGGCAAAGTGCAGTTTATGACAACACTTTAAAAGCATGTATAGAATCTTTCTTTGAAGTGCCCACTGACCACAAAGGAAATCATATGGGTTTTCAACCTTGCTCTCGACTTTCAGCTGCCTGTTTTGTAGCTGAACGACCTGAAGTATTGTTGCACCACTGAGACACCAGCCCTCCAATGCACCAGAGATGCACTGCAGTGGGGTCCAAGCACTTGGCTGAGCTGGTGCTCGTAGTCCCAGCTTTACATACTCTTAGTAAGATGCTCAGATGAATACCCTGGAGAAGGCATGGGGATGGTTCCATGTTTGCTGCCATTCCCAAGGAGAGATGAGAGAGGAGTGCACCCAGCCTGTGCTCCCCAGCTGGGACGGGCACACGCAACAGGTTTCTGACCACAGGCTGTCAATGGCTCTGCCTTGCTGTGCTGTGCTTTGGGCTTTGGCTGGAGGTCAGAAACAAGGCACTGAGCCCATCCTCATTCACCCTATGAGGCCAAAAGTTGAAATATGTGGGATGAAAGACTAGAGAGGGACCTTGCAAGCAGTCAGGACATGCACTTGGGGAAGGAGGACTGCTCTGTCCAATAGCTTGGCCCTCATTTGAGCACCATGTCACACCAGTGAACAACTGTGCAGGAGCCTTCTGTGTCTCTCTCCTCTCTCCCCCTTCCCCACTGTCCCCACGGCACTGACACTGCAATCACACTGGTACTCACTGCTTCTGGAGCAAGTGCTGGTGCTGCTGCTGCTGCTGCTGCCGGTAGGTCTCAATTGTGTGCTGGGGAAGGTACTGCATCAGCTCCAGGGACTCTTTGATCTTCAGTAGCATTTCATACGTCTCCCGTCCCCTCACCTGGATCACGGGAAAAGGAAAGGGGGGCGGGGGGGAAAGAAAAGCTTTAAAGGACTGCATCTATAGTCCTTAGTGTAGTCACCTCAGAGAGTTTTAGATAAAGTCAAGTAAACAACCAGAGCAGGATGCAAATACTCTGTTTATACACTGTGCTCACACAATAAAACTGCTAAGCCTTGTTCTGGAGGTGCAGCACATAATGTTGAAGAGTGATAATCTCACATGGCAGGCTGATGAACATCTTGGGGTTGTCATATGGCTCAATGTGAATCTAAGCCAGCCAAAAGCAACATTCTGATTCAACCAATAGACAGAAAATGTCTTTACTTGCCTCAGATGTAAGCAGATCTGGTGCTGAATCTTACATGCCTTCAGAAAAGATAGCGCTTGAATTTGGGATCTGGGTTTGGCTCCCTCTTCTCCTCTAAGCACACCATGGTTTGTGATTTATCCAGCTAATATGGCTCATGGGGAAGGAGCTCAATGGCCAATTAGAGATATTTCTTGCCCTTTCTAAGCCTACACTTAATACAGCATATTTCACTTAAATCACTGCATTACAATGGCAATACACATAAAAACCACAGAAGCATCCACATATCAGTAAGACAACAAACCAGTATTTCTAGAAACAGGTCATGTGCCACAGACCCACAAATGACTGAGATCTAACTAGGTTTCCTCCTCTAAGACAATGTTTCCACCAGGGCAGACCGATCCCTCGGGTTATTCTCATATGCCTTGCATAAGCCATTCTTAGCACCTAGTGGGATTTTTAATATTTTTTATTTGGAATATGTATTTCAAATAGGTGGCTCATGGGATTAAAGAAAGTAAAAATTATTCTTTCACCCCCCAACCCCATCCTCAGTTCTCTCTGAAGCCTAGGTGAGCCTCAAGTCACTATCGAAGATACTAAACATAGGGTAAATACAAAGATAGAGACAACTCACTGGCAAGTATAAGAGCTCATCATCTGGGGAACGCCTTTTTTTGATAGATGTCATCTGTATGCCGTGAGTTCCTTGTCGAAAAGCTGGAAGAGAAACCCCAAAGGCATTCCATGAAAAAAAAGAAAGGGGGGGAGAGGGAGAGGAGGAGTGTACAAAGAAGAAAAAGGCAAAAAGAGAGATACAAAAGAGATATCTGGCATGGCCAGCTCAGCTCTGTAGTGCTCTGAAGGGATCCCTGCCTGAGCCACTCCATGACTGTCCTTGCAGCTCCTGGCTCCATAAGGCAGACACGACTGCAGATGCTGGCTGGCCACATCACTTGGGGAAACACGTCAGCCAAGGAGTGCTGGGTATATGACAAAACCCTGGCAAGCCACACTTAGAACAAGCACTGGCTCTTTACAGGAAAGTTACAGAAAGTTTTAGTATTACAGGGCTCACAAGGTGTTGGTGAATCAGTGATCCACAAAGGTGAGACACTGGCAGGGAGCAGAACTCACTAAGAAAACAAAGCCCCGCTCCAGTCTGCCTCCCATCATACCCTGTACCCTGCCGTCCAGCCTGCTGCCCTCACTGAGTACAGGGGAAACCAAAGGTGGATTTCCACATCCTGCATGTCCAATGAGTACTTGGCTCTTTTTAGAGAGAGGCTGCTTGCCAGGGCGTCTCCGACGCACAGCACGGTTTGTGTGCAGCCTCAGTCTAGATCCCTGTAGCTGCAAGACACCTGCTACAGCACAGAACACTGGCTAGATGAAGCAGAGAATAACAGCACGGCCCCAAACAGGCAGTGAAGGTTCAAAAGGTTGGAGTCCCAGCCATACAGTTGGAAAGTGGCAAATAAACACCCCCTCCACCCACCACTGGCAGGGCTAATCTAACACCGGCACCGCTGCAAGGGAGCCCACAAACCCAGATTGTCAGACACTGCTTTGTGAACACCAGCTCATTTTTTAGATGAGAGAACAGATGTCTAATGCCCTCCTGCCTCCAAGCCCATGCACAGCACCACTCCATCCCTGTGGCACAAGCACCCAGTGACAGCCCAATCTGCAATCCGCCCAGCTCTGCCAGCTACTTACGGCGCTTCGTACCATCACCATTCTTTGTGCTGTCAGACACTTGCTGCTTGCGGATGCTGTCCTCATCTGCCTTACGGTCTCTGCCTGGGCAAGCACAAATGCGGGCTTCGAAACATCGGCGACCCAAGACTTGCCCACTGGGAAGAGAGGTGAGGAGAAACAACAGCTGGCATCTTGGATACAGGCCAGCAGCTCCCCTCAACTTCATACCACACTGTGCACCTCCCATTTCCCCGTCCGGATTTCCCGGGTGCTGGGCAACTCCCACCTGCAAAGATCTAAAAAACATCCTATAGCCCCTTGAATTAAGCTGTTCCTAAGGATATGGAATGCTGCCCTGAGTGGAAGAGGAGCCGGAAGGGTTACACTCGTGATGCACAACTTACTCTCTGGTTTCCAGGGTCACAATGATGAGGATCGGGCGGCGGTTCATCCCTCCAACGCAGCTGCTGTTGCACATGAAGTTGTACAAGACTGTAGTGAACTCAGTACCAACCTAGATGAGACAAAGGCGATGAGCAGAAAAGATGGTGGATGAAAAGCTCTGCTTTTTCCAAGCTCTCCTCTTGTATTTCCCGAGCTGGGCTGCAATCGGACCAGCATGAAATAGGCCCCCACTACAAAGCTTCTCTAAAAGAAATGAAGAACCCCTGCTCTCAAGGGATAAAGAGAGTGTTTCACAGCTCACTTCTGACAAAAAGGAAGAAGTGATTCATTGTGATGAGGAAAGCCCAAAATCCCAACTCCTTTGACTAGGGTTACAACCCTGACCCCTTTGTTTGCCAGGATGCCACCAGCCCAAACTCACAACATACCTGGGGCGGCTCGTAGGGGACCAGCACACTCTGCCTCCCAGTGATAGGGTCTTCTACATACTGGGCATGGCTGTTCCCTTCCACTCTGATCAGGTGGCTGGGAGGTGCAATCTGCCCTGCAAGGGTAAAGAGGGGAAAAAACAAGAGACACTGTTCAGTGAAGCAAGGTCATGCACAGGGTGGCAAGATCTGCCACCGCGGGAGATGCACATGGCCCCAGAGGTCTATCAGAGCACACACAGGTGCCTCCCAGCTCTTAAAGCATCCCTTCCCAAGATCCCTGCTGCCAGACACCGAAGGCAACACAGGCTTTCTCAAGGTCACTCTGGACACTTGTAGCTAAACTTGAACTAGAAGCTTCCCAAGATCCCAGACTGAGCCCAAATGTGAGCTGAATGGCACCTCACAGCAGCTCTTCCAGCAGATAACTCCTGCTGGATTTCCACGCCAGCTGAAAGCCTTTATTTTCCTCCCTCTAAAGCATATACAAAGCAAATTTCTTCAAGTCTCAATTCCTTCTCTTTTTCCTATCAATTGCTAGCCCTCTTCTGCTGCCTTCCATCAGTCTTGATCCTAAAAAAAAGATTCAAGTAGCAAGAGAAATATGCATTTAATTAATGGTCAGCTTGAGAAATCATGCTTGCTTACAGCAGCAGCAGAAGGGAATATGATCTTCTTGGTTCCTAGGCCACCTTCCAATATTTAAAAACTTCCTTCCTGCAAATTTTCTTCAGCGTTTCTACAAGATACAGCTAAGTTCTGAGGAGAGGATCCTGCTATGGGTTCATCTCAAGAATTTGTTTTGTGTATTAACTCTTCATTTCTTACTCAAATTACAGCCTATTTCTAGAGAAATAATTATCTCAGAATAAGAATTTATAGGGTTTTTTTTTTCCTTTCTTAAGACTCTGTTATTGAATGGTATCAACCCTCAATAAATCCAGTTCTGTCAGAAAAGCACTTTTTAATATACAAAACCGTTTTGAAGAACTGTCTCACTCCACTCTGATTTTGCTTATTTTTGCGGCTTGTCTAGCTGGCTGCACTGTAACCAGCAGTGGGATCCAGGCTCCTAAGACATCCTGCTAACTGACACCAATCGGGTTTTTTTTACAGTAGGAGATAAATAATGTACATAGAATAAAACAGATGCTCATCTGAACTTATGTGAACTTAAGTGGCCAAGGCAAACTGGAAGCCAGCCTGTGAGCTTGCAGAAAACCAAAGGACATTTCAAAAACAGCTGCTGCTTCACTAACATGAGGAGAAGCAAGTAAAAGATTAAAACGTTAATACTGAACAGAGAGTGTTAAACGTAGAAGAACGTTGCCTACAGTTCATGCTGGCACTTAGTATTACCCTGCCAGAGATAAACAGCCCCTCCGTCTTTGAGGCGTGGATTAAGGACTGGAGATGATATTGCATCCTGTTATTAGATCCCTGTCCCAGCGACATGGAAGCTCATTCCTGAGCACAAGAACAGCTGCTTCTCACTGCAGGAGCAAAATCAGAGCAGAGAAGGGCTGCCAGAGGGGCACTGCCTGCCATGGGGACAGATATCCATCCAGCCTGGGCAGGCGTGAGGTTTATTTCAGTACTTTCCTCCCAAGGACGTGCTCGCATAGGGACAGCTAAAGCATGACACTTCCTGCCAAGCACGGGAAATACAAAGCTGCACAAGGTGTCGCAGGGAGGTCTGCTTCCAGAAGGCTTGATCTGAAGCTGCTGTCACATCCCTCAGTGGCCACTCAGCAGCCAAGCAGCTCTGGAGAGGGACTGCCAGCACAGCACTGCCCTCCTTACCCTCGTTGAACTCGCGGCTCAGCTCATGGTTTGGGCAGCGTTTGACCACTTCGGTGACGTGTTCAGCTTTCTTGTAGACTGGCATAGCCCTGATGACAGCTCCCTGGGGCGGTGGGGTCATCACTTTGATCTGGATGGGACACGTCTTGGCGATCTGGCAGTACAGCTTTTTCAGTTCGGTGGAATACTGCACGGGGAACAGACCAAGAGAGAGTCAGACATTCAGCTAGGGATGAAGGCACACCAGGAACACGGAGATGGCTTTGCACACATAACTGAAAGCACCAGCAACTGCATGTGCACTGCATTTGTTTGCACAACAGCCACACTTCCAGAAAAGTGACAAAACCCCTAGACCTTTACCTGCTGTAAAATAGCAGAGCACAAATCTACATCCTAGCTTTCCCAAAGGCAAAAATCCTCAGATAAAGAGCACTTCATTTACTCAAACAAATAAAGCTTTTATTTCTCTTGGTCACACACTCCCTCTTGCAAGGGACACCCATTACCCACCTAACAAAACAGATGCTATTCTTTTCACAGCATCCTGTAATCCTGGAAGCACTCAAAACCACAAAGTGTTTCATCCTGTTTTCTAAGAAGCCCTCCTACTCTTGCAGAGGGATTAAATAAAAACATGAACCTTGGAACTGAACAGTACTTGAAAACAACACCCTGATCAATTTGGGAGTTGTACCAAATCTGACATTTCAGTCATCTTTTAAAACCATCTCCTACATCTACCGAGCATCTCTGTAGTAATCTACTCACTTCTAAACTCAAAGTATTACATCCAAAAATGAGGTAAAAAAATTAGTATTTTTTTCCAAAGGCCAGAAGAGTTGAACAGCCCAAAGACCAGGTCCATGGCGAGACCTAGAGCATAACCCAGCAGCTGGCTCCAAAAGGGAGGCTGTGACCATGCAATGAACACCTGGAACAGAACAAGATACTCTTATTCACTGTGCTAATTTGGAGCACATTAGGTATCTCTTCAGATGTTCCCCACTAAAACAGTAAACCGATGCAGCATTTTCCTGGAGTGTGTTCACATCTGGAAACCTCTACTCAGCAAAACATCAAGGCTGAAGCTGGTGTTTCTTTTCAAAATCCCTCACTGAAATAAAGGCATCTGCTAAGCAGGGAGGATGTCAAGGAAAAGTCCCAAGTGGTTCAGTACTGCACAACCTAATCCATTTTCCTGGATGTCTCCCATGAAGGAGACTCTCCAGTCTCCTCTGCTGTACAAGGCTGTTTCAAAATACCCTACAGAAGACCCTTCAAAAAACCCTACAGTGGGGTTTTTCAGTACCCCACTCCAGAGACATTCAGTTTTCTCCGGGTATTCAGACATTCGTGAGTGCAGAGCTCTCCCTGTAACTCTACCAACATAACCCACAGGAATTGCTGGCATTTCCCCATTTCCATCTCCTTGGTTCTTGCAGACAAAGAAAAATGAAAGCCCCAGGGTGGTTGTTTCCTCACAAAAAAAGGTCTCTAGCAGCCACGGGCCAATACAGCCCCGTTCCCAGCTGTTCAAACAGAGCAGTGACAGGTTCATACTGGTCAAGGGCACCCTGTGGCCATGGACCCCACTGGGATGCTGAGAGCCAGCGTGCACACGGGTGGGTGGCAGATGATGCAGCAGCAAAAGGATTAGCTAGTGATATTCAGGGATTATTTGCAGTTCAAAGTGTCCACGCTGCTAACATAGGAAAAACCAAACTTGCGAGAGACACTGGGTAGGAGAGAGGGATTAAACCTAAGCCAAGCCAGTCCCTTCCCTCCTCACTCAACACCATCCTGCCATGTGGCAGAGAAGATGCTACAGGTATTTAAGCTACGAAAAAAGATTTCTTTAAAATGCAAAGGCCAAATTGTGCAATGTATTTTATGTGCCTGCAGGCTAGAGATTAAACCCACAAAGGATTTACCCAGCCCGCGGAAATGGGGAACATGCCAAACAATTACAAAAAAAAAGTTGCGAAACAGATCTAGATGGTGATTTATATCGTACATCTTTTAAACCTGAAATTCCTTATTGTTTTTTAATTAAAAAGCAATTCCTTACTGAAGGTAAGAGTGAGCTCACCATGTTGTCTTTTCATCTCAAGAGGTAGAAAAAGAATCACTTACATTTAGAAAGGAAGAAAACCTGTAAACCATTGTTTCCTTCAACACATCAGTTTGCTCATAGCATTGTGAAGGTTTCAAGGACAGAAAGCCTCAAAAATCTCAAAAAGCCGACTAATCACTTGGATGCCTTAACATCACCGAAGCATAAAGAAATTGGGCACCCAAAGGTGATGGGCTGAAATGCAAGCATACATATGGAGGAGCAGCGGTGCACAGAGAGCACAGCACATGCTAGGAGCCAACGTGTCCAGTGTCTGCAGGCATCTGGATAATTGAACAAATGGAAGGAGATACACACCCCTCGGTCACTGATCAGGACTCATGGTGCTGACTGTAATTTTATGTATAATATCTTCAAAGACAGAAAGCTGGGGTCACAAGAAAGGGGGAAAACAAAAATCATTGCTTTCGGAAGGACTGAGAGGTATCCAACGCCAGCATCAATACTGAGGCTCCTGATCAAACAGCACAGCCCCTCTGCCAGCAGAGAAAGGGATCTGCTCCTCATCCACCCTCTGCCACCCCAACTATAGCACCCCTTTGGCTACAACCAGCAAGGAAGGCATTGGACCCACAGCTGAAATTCACAGACAGCAAACAGCCAAGAGCTAATGTTATGTTGAACAAGCCTATCCAACAAAGAAACAAAGGGCAGACTCAAGAGCTGCAGGTTCCGGCCAACAACTTGAACTTGGCATGTCAGAAAAGGAGCATAACCAGGAGCCCACCTCTGCTTTGGGACACGGTCAGGACATGCGAAGATTAAGTGGCAGTGCCCAGTAGAGGCAAAAGAGGCAGCAGGAGGGCTGAGCTGCCTTTTTGTCACCTGACTCAAGAGGAGTTCAAGCCTCAGAGGCACTGCACAGGGCTTGGGGACATGGCGTAGAGCCATGATTTCACATCTACCCCAGGCACAGCCGCCTGCAAGCGTGTAATCACTGAAGGGATGGTCATTTAACACCGGTGTAAATCTGTCCACGGGGTACCTGCTGTCAGACAGAGAGCGGCTCGAGTTTCCCACCCCACCAACTTTGCTGCAACCAGGGGTAACCTGATGCACGGCCATTTATTGGCACAAATAGATGCCAACAACTAGGTCATGGTGACTTCGTCCTGGATCAGCGCTAATCGCTATATCCACAGAGCAAGACAGGATATTGTATATAGATTTCAAAGCAAAGGCGCTTCAGAAAGAAAACCCGAGGCAGGAGCTGTCTGTGCATTCAGATAGTGCCTGCAAGCAAGGATCACCCTCTTGGCACAGGTGCTGCTCCTCAGTGGTCCCAAACCACCCCACCCTGCAGGAGGTGACAGTCCCCCTGCCCACCATTTTGCTGTGAACTGACAATCGCTGTATGAGGGGTAAGACCATGAGCAATTCCCCGAAACCCAAAGCATGACTATTAATCAACACACTCGAGCAGGAAAACTAAATTAATTAGGAGTACAAATATAAAAAATGAGCTTGACCCAACAAACAAGTCTATCAGTTAACAAGATGACAATAGCCATTATCTAGCAGTAGGAACAAAGGTTGTGCCAACAGCCTGAGGAGTACAAACACCACTTCTACCAGAGTACAGACCTGAAAGCCATTTAAAACAAAAGAGTTGAGCCTGGAAATGTGTTATCTGCTCAAGAGGGAGAGGAAAGAGCTTTGGCTCAGACTTTTCTTTGGAGTTCAACTGCTGCCTGTCATGAATTTAGCTTTTTGCTTAATAATACGTTTTAAAAGGAAAGACGAAAACATTCCAGTGCCTGCAGCTCTGCTCTCCCCACCTGCCTGTGCAGACATACTGTATTACCCACTCTTGGCACCCTGGCTGGTAATTCAGTATCACAATACACACGCCAGCTACCATCAGGCAACACCCGTCTGATTTCTCAGTAAGCCCCTTCTATGGAAAGTGTGTCAACAAAGGGTTGGAAGGCAAAAACAAAACACTTTTTGACTCTCAAATGGAGAATTTTTGCTAGAAAGAATTGAAGTCTCCTGGAAGTAAGTGCTCAATGCAATACAAGCCACAATGGCTTTTCACTAAGCATTCAATTCCTCTGCAAAACTCTGATGCAGTGGAATCCCCCAAACACAACTTTTGAAATCTACCCTTAATATCTGTTTTACCACCTGATCTAGCAGAGGGATTATGGCTCCTAAATCTTTAAAAGGAGTGGGGTTCAGTCAGCTCTACAAACGCTGATGGATGTCAGCTTGAAGGTGATCCCAGAGGCTGGCTTAAGGCATTACAGCTCCTTGAGCCCCTCCTGCTCAGATCAACAGGTCTTTCAAATCTTTTGCAAACTTCTTTCAAGTAGTCGTGTTTTAGTTCAACCCAGTTAACTAGATTCATTTTACTTGATGCTTTCAAAGCTGTCAGTCAGCTATGCTTTCTCCCCTATCAAGCTAACTCCCTAAGAAGGGGAAAAAAAGAACAGGTTAGAAGAGTGGGAATGCAATAGTTACCTGCAACAGAGTATTCACAGGTGAAAACAAGGAGAGTCACAAAGAAATAGAAAATAATTTGAATATGTTTTAATTATTTCAGCGAAAGAAAGGCAGTGGGAAGAAAGGAAGACTAAAAATCGAAATTTACCCAAGCACCTTAAACATTTTTGCTATGCTAGACCATGACTTCTCATTTACAAAAAACTGCTGGTAGCATGTGGGGGCACATCAGGAAAACATGTGTGCATATGCACACACACTCTTAGGAACCAATGTGTACCCAGAGGACAGTCAGTGAAGAGGGGCTGTACCAGGAGTGCTGCACACATGGACACCTCCTTCCAGATTTAACCTTCAGCTCAGCATAACCTAAACCCCACGGCTTGTGAGCTGACTTGTTGCAGCTTCAGTTTGAAGTCCTCAATCTCACCAGGCTCCAGAGAAAAGTGGACAGCTTGCTGCCAGTGGGCATAGCCGGCATTCAAACCATGGGTACGGCCGACAGGTCCAGTGATACAGATCCACCACGTGCAGCAACAACCCCCAGCCTCACAGCCCGGGGCACCAGAGAGACATGCCTGTGAGCATCCCCCATCTGCAAGGGAAACCATCGTGCGATGCCGTGAGCGTGGGAGCGGGAGGGGATGCTGATGCAGCCCCACCAATGCTTTGCAGGCATTTACCAAATTTCTCCACCCCGGGGCAAAGGAAAAACCATGTCACACTCTCTTCCCTCTTGAGGAAGGGCCGTGAATCACCCAAGGGCGTCCGCCTTTGCAAAGACTTAAACTTTATTTTCCCCTGAGGCTCCTCTGCCCCCTCCCCGTCCCCGCCGCCTCGCCAGGCGCTCACGAACGGTGCTGACGAGCTATTAAAATCCTTCCTCCGAGCGCTTTTCCCCAGGAGCCGCAGCCAAAGGCCGCCTGTTGCCACCTGTCAGTCGCGGGGATTAATTACCTGCGCCGGGCGGGGAGCGGCACATTCCTGCCGGCCTCGCCCGCCGGGATGTTGACATCAGGCAGGTGGGCCCCGCGTCCCCCCGGCCGCCCGCGCCGAGGGGGGACGCGACCCACGAGGGGTGCGTGGGGACCGGCAGCGCCGCGCAGACCGCAGGGACAGCGGGACACGGGGCAGGGAGGGAGGAGCGCGGCGGGGCTGCCCCGGGGCAGGCGGCACTCCCAGCGCCGGCAGCTGCTGCGCCTTGGAAACCTTACCGAAAAAAAATAAATACATGGGTGCGTGTGTGTGTGTGTGTGTGTGTGTGTGTGTGTGTGT
>VXAZ01001213.1:69388-183620 GCA_013399875.1 Gymnorhina tibicen
TGTGTGTGTGTGTTGACCTGCTTAGGTAAACGGGGAAGGGGAGGGGTGGCGGGGAGGAGAGCGGAGAAACGTAGCCTGCGGACAGGGATTCAGGGGCCGCTGCCCGGTGCGCCGGGTCTCGCTGCGGAGCCGCTCCCCGGCCGCGGGCACCGCGGGGCGCAGCCGCTGAGCTCCTGCGCTGTGCCACCGCAGGGGAACAAGGTGGGGAGAAGAAACTCTTGCCCTCTGGCAGCGGCACAGCCATCCCCTTGCCTTGGCAGGCTGACAGCTCCGCGTTCCCCCTCCCCGCAGGAGCTCCTGCGGGGCTCTGTGAGCAGCACTCCCGCCCCGTCCCCCACCACCGCCTGCAAACACACCCCGACTCGGAGGGCGGGATGAGAAGGGGACATACACACGTGGCCACGGTACAGGAGACCCCCCTGAAATTCCCCAAAATACCGAATTGAGAGCATCTGCTAGATTCTCACATATTTAGGATAAAGGTAATTCCTTCATGTGACAATATTCAGCCTCTCGCTTGAGGCTCCCCAGGGGTTTCAATTCAAAACTGCAGTGACCAGGATGTAGCATCTCCACCTAACACTGTCAGCAAAGCCACGATAATAACAGAAATAACACCGATAATTCCCCATACTGCTTTTGCACTGTGAAACTGTTGTAAATGTGAAAACTTTACATACGAGGGCTTTTACATTTCAGTTTCGCATCTACAGACTTACTTCATCAACAAATGAAGACCTCTTGAGGTTCAGCTTGAAAACCATTTCAAAAACAAAAAACAACAACAAAAAAGAATCAACTGTAAAGTATCCTGTTTCAAGAGGAAAAAACCTCCAGTGGAAAACTTTGGAGGCAAGCTTTACACATTTTTTGATACAAAATGATGGGTGTAAAGGAAAGCATTACTATTTGGTTTTGTGAGTTAAGTTCTCTTCCTTTGCTAGTCTATTATTTAAGTCTTTTTGAAATCTATTTATTCAAAAACCAAAATCATAAGACTCCCGCAGTCAAATGGCCTTAGCTTGTGTAGCCAGCTCACACACTGCTTGTGTATTGTGTTCAGTTTCTCTGCCAGTTTCTAAACTGAAACTTTAGCAGTAGCAAACAAGTTTCAGATGCTAACAATGTCTAGTAATTTACATTTCCGATAGATTGCTTTGCATCAGAAATTTCGTGAGGTAAAAGTATGAAATGAGAGCAAATCTGCTGAAAGGCAAAGCTGATCCAATTCTGAACATCTTCCCCTGACATCTGTCTCCCAGTGACTTCTCTACCATGAATGCACAACAAATAAGCAACCTGTCTGCCTACCACAGAAAATACAACATTAGGAAACACACACTGTAGTAAATTCACCCTCATTCTACCCAAACTCACCTAAAGGCTATGATGTGTTAAATTCCAGCAGAATAGCGAGGAGTGATCAAAGTTAGTCTAAAACATAACTTAAAATTGGATTTGGAAAGCATTCACTTCAATTATTAAGCATTAATTAGTAAGCCAACACAATTCAACAGCAGAATTTTTAATCATTGCAGTGACTGCCAAAGCAGCTTTGTGAATAACTCCACTGCATTTCTTCCCTCCTTCCACAGCACCGCTACTCTCAAAGACACATGGCTACTTCACATCCTCCTAGCAAGAGGGTAACCCACTGCTAACAAAGCACTACACTGGAGTTACAAATATTTGCATCTCTATAAGATACACACACCTGCTTGCAGGTAATACAGGTGAGTGGACAGTACACACATGACCACATGTTTGCCTACACGAAACTAAATTGATTGTAAGACCTCAAGCACCAGAGCACCTAAACACTGCAACTGTGACATAACCAGCAATAGTCCTTCCAGGCAATTCTACTCATTACACCAGAATGTATACTCCAATGCTGCAGGCAAAAGCCTCCAGGACTTGATTTAGCAAAAAAATCTTCAGCACAGGCTTAACTCTTGGCAGCACTGTTAACCACCGCCTGCTCAAGTCAGTGTGCCTCTGCGTAAAGGAATTTCTGAAGTCAAACCTGAACTTAAAGATCTGATTCAACCTGTATTTTAAAGGAAATCAGATTTCTGTTATAAAGGATTCCAGAAATGAACTGAAAATAACATATTCAGGCTCTGAACAGCAAACCCATCCCACCACATACTGTTCCTGACTCATGTGCCTTGTCCTCTGATACTGAGCACCAGAACCCGTTCTACCCATGGACTGCTTTAAGTGAAGTCCAAGCTGGCCATTTCAAACCTCCTCCTAGCTTGGTGTGGGGGATTAAACTTTCTTACAGTCATCTGTCCCAGGCTCAGCCAAAAAGGAAAGCTGCTGTGTGTTTCCTATTAGCCTCCCAGATCTCACTTGTTTCAAGTTCGCATGTTGCAGCATGCTCCATCCTACCAGCCAAACTCCAAAAACTCTAATCAGCTAGAGGAAACATCGTCTGACACCAATTTTTAGTGCATCTCCCTGTCACTTTTGTCCCCTGCTGAAAGTCAAAGGGTGATGAACTCAAGCATGAAGGAAGAAGCACAGCGGTACAAAAAGACTGCTCAATTAAGACAAAGTAAATGGCAAAGCAAAAATCCCAAAGCTCTCCAAAATACGTCTGCTCCCACCAATTTTAACCTGGTTTCAAAAATAAGAGTCAGCAGTAAAAGTCCCAGACAAGCAGGTCAAATCTAGCAACCCCATAGAGAGTAGATAGAGGCTTTGGGTCCTCTGCAATTTGGGATACAGCCACAGGTTCAGGTAGCTCCCCACCAGCTAAAGGTCAAGGGGAAGAAGCACAACACAAGGAAATGCCCAGTGTAAGACCTAAGTACAAAACTCCTTTTAGTTCCTTCATATGCAAATAAGGGGGTTTCATTAATAACTCAGAGGAAAGTGAATGAGTCACTAGTACAGTATCTGCTAGAGCACAGGGAAGCCAAGCTGGACGGGAGAACACATTAAAAAAACCCAAACAAACAACACAACAAAGTTGGTCTGGCAAGGTAGTCTTTTCAATCAGCAACATCCTAAGCCTGCACATTAGGGGCAGAGTCAGTCCCAGAACCATCAGGCACTCTGCCACAGACTGCACCAGCCATTCAACACCCTGGAAAGCAGGACACTTGGCTAGATGGTGAGAGATTTCCACCCAAATTCTGGCTCGTGCCAAAGGACTGGCCTACTTGTAAAATACCACAGGGTCAGCACATTGCAAGAGTAAGAGTATTTACATCAAATACTGGCCCATCTTCCTGGCTGGGGCATGGAAAGGCTCACAGGAGATGCAAACCAGTCTTTGCATGTTCATTCTGATACGGGAAAGAAAGTTCAAGCAATTCAAAGCTAAAACCAGGTTTAATGTCTTGTGATCTCTCATACTAAACACCTTTGCCCAGGTACATTTTCTATCCTGTTCATTCTTTCTTGACTTAGGGTTCAGATTCAATGGACTCTACAAAAAGGCCAAATAATCCCTGAAGAGCTTCACATGCAAATAATTTGTATTTTTTTCCTTGCCTTCCTACAGTGCTACTGCTGTTGTGCTGTGACCAAGTGCAGGACTGCTCCCTGGCTGTTTCTGGAGTGGGGAACTGGCCAATGCACCCCATGGAGTAGGGCTGGTAGATAACTGGGAGGCCAAAAGGGCTCAGCTGTGAACTTGAATAAAACAAGGGGCCACCAACCAAGTCAGTCAATGAGTGCTCCTCTGGATGTGCACTCTCGACAAAGACCGAATGGCTCAGATGGAAAAAAGGTGATCCCATCTCTCCTACTCACTTTGCTTCCCCTCCTGTTTATTCCACCTGAGGGAAGGTGCAGATACCTCTCCATTTCATCCTTCTAATAGACTATTAATCACACCTATGGGAGGCGATGGAGGGAAAGACAGAAGTATTAAATCTGACAGGCTCTCAAAGTGGCAGTGCCAGTGAAATGCATCATTAAGGTGAGTAATTTTCCTGTTTACTTCATAGACTCTGAGCCCCCCCGCTCCTTCCTCCCTGCCTAGATGTGGGCAGGACCCATCAAGGCAAAGCTTTGGAAGCAAGCAGCAGCGTCCCCAATTTCTACATAAACGCTGCAGGCCAAAGAGCAAAGGCAAGTTCCAACTGAGTCCTTGACAGTAATCAAGCACTGCGGCGCCTCTGGTCTTGTCTTGTGCATACCTTGCAAGTAGCATCATGTCTTCCCAGGGAGATTTCACTGGCACAGCACGCAAGCGCCTTGTTCCTTGGCTTCTATCTCAGAAAAAGAAAGTCCTGAAAACACACACACACGCCCCTGCTTTTCTGCTCCAAAGGAGACCATTTCCCTCTAAATCTTCAGTGTGCTGTTAGAAGCCCTTTCAGAACAGATTTATGAATTTGCCAGAAATCTCTTTTGTTCCTGTGCAGAAAGGTTAGTGCCAGTCCCTTGCCAAAATGGCATTGAATCTTCTCTGTTAACGTCCAGGAAACTATCCTGAGTCAGATCTTATTACATTTGAAACAAAGTGCAAGTACCAGCAAGTCTCTTCCATGATAACAGCCAGGGCCTGTCCCATTTCCTGATCACATTACGCTCAATTTCCAGAATTACATCTATGCAAATACTGTTCTCCTGCTTGCCGAGCATTTCATTGATAATTAAAGCGAAAAGCCGGCAAAGCTTTTCTGGCCAGGATGGTGAGCGAGGCAACAAACTCACACGCAGACACCAAGCAGGGACAAATGTTCTTCCTCTGTATGAAGATCACCAGAAAAGGGCCCCTCTCCCCATCCTAGACAATAGAGAATCCAGACAGAACCAAACCATTTCTGTAAACATCCCTCTGTTTTCTGGAATTACTGACCCAACGAGGCCACACTCTAGTTCTGAGTCACAGTGAAAACAAGGATTAGGAAAGACAAAAATTACGCCTAACTGAACAAGTCATAGTTTTACTGAGAACATAAAGATGCAGTAACTCAGATCTAAGTTAGATCAATAAAGCGTGACAGCAGCTCCAGAATACTTAGGATGAATGGTGACTAAGTCAACCTTTAAACCTTTTATTCATACAATTAAGCTTTGGGGATGAATGGCAAGAAAGTCAGACGTGAACACAGTCACCAGCTATTACCAGCATTTGCAGGGTTCTGGGATCTGTATTTTACCCAGATCCTCCTCCTTCTCAGCTCTCTCCTTCCATCCTCAATGACCGAGCTAAGCACAGTCCTTGAGTCAACTAATGTGGTTTCTCCCGAGCCTACTTTCAAAGTCAAGACATGATTCAGCAAGGTGTTTAAGCAGATGCCTACCTTTAAGGTTGGGAGCAGCCTTGCTGACTCCAACAGAACCCCAGAGATTTCACTGGGAATATTCACGTGCTAGAGGTTATGCACTCACTCAAGTGCCTTACTGAACTGAGACCTTGATTTTCCTATGTACCGTGGGAAACAGTTCAACAAGTTCCATGCTGAGGAACACAGCAGAGAGGCTGCTGCAGCCATCAGGACATTCCCTGCTCAAAAACACAGCACCTCGCCCCCAGCCAGCCAGTGAGGTCAATGCTGTGGCATCTTCTCTGCTAGAAGGATCAACAATCCCATACCAGGTTTGCGGTACTCCATTTTTTCTCATGCTCCCTGGACCTGTACAACTGCAGCAGCTAAGGGAAGGAAGCTGTTCCACAGAGCAGCATTTAGAAAGGGAGGAAGGCTTGCAACGAGTTCAGAAAATGTTAGCAGCAGTCCTTCCTACCCCTCAGAGAAATAACAAATCTTCGGTTTTGCATCTCCTGCCCTTTAAGAGTAGAATGTAAAACCACGTCCCAGTGGACACGCAAGCCAAAGGGAATTGTGCAGTAACGTGTCACAGAAGAAATGGAAGGCTTGAACACACCATAGTCCAGATCTCTGTTTTTCAGGCTGCTTTCAAATTTCAGCAAGAAAGCACAAGTGCATAAAGCAAGCTTTCATGGACCTAGATGCACTGCACAGGCAGATCTACAAAAGCCTGTTAGGTAAACTCAAAAGGAATGACTGCCCAGATACTCCGTGATGTAGTAACAGATCTATAAATTATTGGAAATAGATTACATTAAATCTCTCAATACCTAGGCAACTGATTTATTTCACTGGGTAGCAAAGATAATAATGTCATCTGCATGATCTAACTGGAAACATAACAGGAATGAATGTGGATTTAGATGCAAATCCTTGCAACCACAACCTGAAGATGGCTTTCCAAAGAAAACACCAAACAGCCCTTTGTCCCTGCAGACCTCACTGCTCTGCACTGCTTCATTTGCAAACTGCAAGCTCTGAAGACCCCAAGCAACAGATGCTTTGTGAGAAGACCTAGCCCATTCAAAGCAAGACTGCTTTCCCAACCAAAAAGCAGTCTTTGTTACTGGATAACAATGAGAACAGGAATAGTTCCCTGGGAAACATAATTTTAAAGTCAGATTTCCCAACTAACCACACCCAATTAGTAAGTAATGCCATGTTTTTGAGTGATTATGGAATCCCAGCAGATTTTTTAACAGTTTCAACTTCATGATTTTCTCTATCTTCATAACAACAACAAAAAAGGAAACAAAACCCGCTCATGATCTTATATAGGTGGCAGGTAACTAAAGGCAAGCCCCTTCCTCACTAAAAAGTAGTAAAACAAAATGGAACAAAACAAGACAGAGTTGCAACATCCGAAGTTATTCGCTCACACTCTCTGGCACTCCCATTTTCCTTACAACTCATATGTGGTGCATCAGAGAAAGGTGCAAAGTCTTCAAGAGCAGGACAGGCTGTTGCCCTGCACGATGCAAAGCACCAGGATGCAGGAAAACCCTAAACAGGATCACAGATTCTACAAAACACACAACGAAGATGTGACCATGCTACTGCTACGACAGACAGCAGTTCATTATTGTGCAAGGCAGAGTGCGAGGCTCCTTTGCACAAAGAACTGGGTTAGAAGGAAAAAAACCACTAACTTTACAAAGTGTGGAGGCATCAGATTGAAACACTCCAGAGGGAGACACTTGGGAAGAAGGAAGCTGGTGAGGGACGAGAAGCCCTAGTCACAGCACACCAGCTACCTGGCCCTGAAGGCCAGCAAAGAATAGAGGCCCAGCTAGACTGTAACTGTTGCCATGTATTTCTTATTTGAATGCAATTTGTTTAATCTCAAGTTGGATTCAACCATCAAAGGCTCTCTTCTGTAGCACGCTGACAGTTCACTCTAAATCTCTGCACATTTAATCCTTTAATTAGGCAAGAAAAATGCGATCTCAACTCTTCCACCAACCTAAGCTAATTTTCTGCATGAAGCTTCCAACTCCTGTAGGTTACAGGTTTTAGCTGCTTGTGTAGCCAAGGGGAAAAATACAAAACAAAACACACGCCCCCAACACCCCATTCCCACAGAGGCTGATGTGTGCTTCTCCAAGGAGCAAGCTCCTTGAAAAGTCCTTGCAGAAGCAAGAGGGACCCGTTTTCCCATTGCAGTAGTGGGCAGGGAGGCATAATTACATCAGCCAATTCAGAGGAAGAGCCAACAGAGGTTTCTGGGAACAAGGCAATGTTTGCACAGGACAGGGATAAAACTGGAGTGTTAAGCCAATGCTTGGCTAAGAGAGTGTCATGAGTAGCTTCAGCCACCTTCCTCAGTGATTTTGGGATGGGAGCTCCTAAGAAAGCAAACAGAACCCCAGATAGTCAATCACTTTGGAAACTCTCTCCAAAAGAGATGAGCTCTGCTATTTCTCAAATGTGTCAACAGCAACCCAGGTCTGAAGGAAGAATTGGAAGACTGCATGAGCCACCAGAGCTTCAGGACAGAGACCCATTTGGGGAGCCTAAAAAATGTATCAGGCTCTTCATGCAGCCCCAGCAAGAGCAAACTCAAGGAAGGACAAGAGGGCCACCTAAATTCTTCTTGTCTGAAGCCCTAAGCACAGTGGAGTGAGGTATAATCTGCACCTGAACACAACCCTGACTGACTCTCCAGGTCAAGATGAGTCTTGCAGGGCAACGCAAAAGCAAACAGTGCTCCTGCTCAAAGCATGGTCATGGTGCACCTACAGGGACTGCTGGCCGGCCACATGCTGACCCTGTGTGTGACATGCAGAAAAAAAAAGTTCAGGCACAGCCAAGCCATGTCTGCACAGCCCCCAAACCATCACATTCCAGCTGCCATGTGCCATAGCCAGTGACCCTGCCCACTGCTGCAGCACTACACAGACAGCACATCTCTTTCTAGGCACAGCCTGCATGTCCACGCAACGCTGCATGGAGCCCAAGGCCATGCCTCCCATGTGTGTTCATCTGCCAAGTGTGGACAAGTTGTAGAAGGCCTTCCTGGTAGCTGGCCAGGGAACACATGCAAACAGCAGCACCAAGAGTCACCAGGGACTTGACAAAGGCATGAAGACATGGGAGTCAGAATAACCTCCCTCTGATGAGCAAACGCACAGCGGAAGAGCCCTGTCGACATCAAAGGCAGAGGACAGGCATCTGTGTATCTTGCAGTTCTTTAACTTGCTTCTGTGTTGAGGTCTTGACGAAGATCAGCATGTGACCAGGGCTGCCCCGCTTACAAAAGTACTTTTGGTGAAGTCACAGCAGGATTTGGTTTGAGAAAAGGGGAGAAAAAAACCTCAACAGTCTGCTGGTTTTAAGCACTAGCAAAATACTACCCAGGTAGTATTACAACCCCATCTCTACCTAGAACAGAGCACTTGGAATGCATGTCCCTTTGCTCTAAAAGGATTTTAGAGGCACTGTGTTCACACTGTCCACCTTACTCAGCCCAAATCAGTTCCCCTCATCTCAGGAAGGAATTCAGCCCATTAGACAAGCAAAAGGATCTGAGTAACAGTTGCTACATTCCACTGACAACAAACCCAGTCACACACAGTCTGCACCTTCTACACCCACAGTAGTTACATGTGCAAACCAGAAATACAGCTGCATGTGTATCTCTGGGGCTGTCTTACAAAGAAACCCCCCAAAACAACGCAGAGCTCAATACGATGATGAGAACCATCAGCACAATGATAGGAGAACCTGAGCATGAGAACTATTGCCGGTCTATTGCCGACCTCACCACTCCAGCCACTCCTGAGTCATGTAACTGTTCTCCACTGCCACGGGCCTTCAGAAAGAGGCATTTCAAGTGCACAATTAAAGGCAGGCAAATGAGCTCTGCAAGCTGCAGTTGCAAGATGTTCATGCTACATTCAGTTCCTACAGGGCAAAGAGCATGAGAGTAGCTGGCAAGGCGCTTTGGACTGGGAAGCTGCATTCCAAGGTTCAGGCCTGGTAACTGAATCTCCGCCTGTCTTTGATCAATGTACTACAGAACATCCTTCCACTGACAGTCCTCAGGGTGAGTACAGAGAAGTAGCAAATAGTAGATTTGCTCCAGGTCACAAAGCAAGCTCATCTCACAGCACCAAGATGAGTAGAGTTCTTTCTCTTTTAAGAAAGGAAAAAAAAAAAAAAAGAAAAAAATTCTACAGTGCTCTGAAAGCAGCTAATCAGATTATTAAAGTGCTTAAAAGTTTAATGAAGAAATCAAAGCTATTAAGCAAACATTCAGCTTGATGTCTCTTTTCCTTCTTACCCACCCTTCCTCAATGCATTCAAAACCTCTTTTTGCTATGCTATAACATGTTTGAACAGGTACTGAGATACAAACAAGTCTTGGCCCCATCTCATACAGAATGGATTGGTTGCAGATGTTCTCCTGCAAGCTACATCTTGCCTCCTGCAAGAGCATTCATCTCCAAAACACATCATTTCACCTAGTTTGCCTGAAGCCAAAACTCAAAGGTTACTTAATTTTTAATATTTTTTTTTATTAACTCTAACATACCTACAGCTGTGCAAGCAAAACCCCATCTGGTTTTTCAAGGCACAAAGAGGTGAGCGACTAAGTTTAGATAAAAGTAACCAAGTTGGGGCAGTCATCTTTCTGCTCACCTCTGCAGGAGCCAACAGCAATGTCAGGGGTGCAATAAAACAAAAACCTGCTATATTTCAGAGAAGCCTGACATATTTCACTATCTTCCTAGGACAAGTCAGACATGAGCTCATACAGTGGCAGGTGAGTCAGTGACGAGTCAGACGAGCTCCTTAATTAAGCTTTAGGGGCAGATGATCCCTCGAAGGTGTAATCAGATTGGTATGGCCAGTGGAAAAAGGGAAAAAAAAAAAAGAGAAAAACATTTTAAAAAGCTGAGGGAACTGCTACACCCTTGCTGAGCCCTGCTGGGCAGGCTGAAGGCAGCAAGGTGCCCTGAGCCCCCAGCATGCAGGAATACCTGGCCATCCTGCACCACTCCCTGGCAGTCAGCACCTGCCTGTGTGCTCAGTTCTGCTCCTCCAGAGAGCAGAGAAGCGGTGACTTCCCCAGCAAGCAGGTCACACTGGGGTCACACTGCGGACACAGTGCCATCCCACGTGTCCAGTGTAAGGGGCACCCCAGGAGCTCCACTTTCAGAGGCAAGGGGGTTGCCAACAGCTCTGACCTGTGCGGTGGAGAGGAAAAGGTCATGAGTGAGTCATTCCCAATCACTAACAGCCAAATTTTGGCCAGGTGATTTATCAATACTTAAAATGCTATCAAACCATCTCACTTAAGAGAAAGGCCCCATGAATTCTGCATTTTGGAAGTTTCCCTGAAATAAGCTGAAAAACATGCATCAGAATATCAGTGCATTGAAACAAAATAGCACCATTAAACAGATTGAGATCAGCAGGGTGACTAACAGCATCACAGCATTTTTGTGCTCTTGACATCAGACATGCAGCATGGAAATGGTTTTCTTCCAGCACGTGTCCCTGCAAATTCATCCTGGAACTCGTCTCGCCCATGTAGCTGCTCTTCCTGTGCTGCAGCGCTCCCTCTGAATGCCAGCAGCATCAGCACAGCCCAGCTCTCCCCATCTTTATCTTGCACAGATCAGTCTGCTGAAATACAAGCCCAGAAAGACAGACTCCATCCTCTGCAGCCCTTTTGAGAGCCATGGTAAAGGAAATGGGCAAAAATGACTCACAGAGAAGTCAGCACACAAAGGGATTGCCAAATAAAGGTCAAATTTATGAATTCCTTATAGAAACCGATTGCAAAGCAATCGGTCCACACGCTTTGTCTTTGTCAAACCTTACAGAACTAATGGTAACACTTCTGAATATTTTCCTAGGGCCTCACCACTTTCTCTGTGAGTGCCAATACCATAAGAGGCTTTAGTAGGATATCTAGAAGTGCACAGACATCTTTCTGTTAAAGCCCCGTTTGCTCAGGTGCCTACAAGAACTCACTAAGGATGGGTCAAAAAAAAATGACTAAGAATGAGCTATATGAGAGGTTTGCAGGAGAAGAGATGGGAGACAAGGAACTCATTGCAAAACCAGCCACCACCCTGCTGATTAACGAAGAGGGATCACGCAGTGCTCAGACACTGGACAAACATCTCATGGGAAGACTCTTTCTCTCCCACCCATGGCGATGCTGATGCTCAAACGCAGACAGAACGGATGCACTGCCTGCCCTGCTGCCGGCTCTGCAAACACCCTTCAGGCTGGGCACCAAGCCCAGTGGCACCGCTCCCATCCCTTCCCCATGGGAATCCCTTCCAACCCTGCCTTTTAACGGAGGGGAGGGTGGGGGGGGGGGGCATCCAAGAAGCTCTGGGGGAAAGCCTGATAGCAAACCTAGGCTCACTTTTCTCCCACTGTAAGGTCAGGAGGGAGGCAGCTCCCAGCCACAGCTCACACAGTTGAGCTAATGAGCCCTGACAAGTGGCAGGGTGAGTTTGAACACAGCATTGGTACAGCACCGTGCTCTGCCTACGGAACAGGAACAGGCATTCCCTCTAAATGGGCCTGTGTGTCAGTAATTTTCACACTTGGTAGGCCCGATGCTGTAAAAAGCTCAATATCTCGAGCAGGGGGAAGCAATAACCCAAGCGGCACTCTGGCTTCAAGTTTTAGCCTGAAGACACATCTCAGTTGCCTCAAAAGTTAGTTTGTAGAAAGACTGATGGCCTGTAAACAAATCAAAGAGGCCTGAAAGCTAAGGCTAGTGATAGGGCACACACAGCAAGCAGCAGTGTCCAGTTGCCCCCCTCGGGCATTTCACATCAGGGGTCTAAGTGTTTTACAGCATGGGATCACCACGACACAGTCCCATATTTGAGGGTGGGTACACAGAAAGGGGGAAGAGGGGGAGCGGAGGCAGATGGAATGACTTGCACAATGTTACCCAGATCCCATCTAAATCACAGGGCAGGAGCAGCTTCGGCGCTGGGCTGGGAGCCAAAGGCAGGCAGTGCTGCTCCTGAGCAGGGCATCTCCTGGCAGGGTGGCTGCTCTCCCCAGGAGGAGAGTGTGGTGTGTCCCAGGGCACAAAACATGCGGGAGGAGAGCCCCAAGGCAGCACAGCCATCATGGCTAATGGGGAAAACAACAGGGCCACAAAATGTAGACCCAAGTCCCATCTCATTTGTTTAGGAAAGCCAGGTTGGCAAAGCTGAATTTAGATGGACTTCAGCAGCTAACATGTACCAGTAGATCATAAAAAACTCCTTCTTATCACACAAGTAATATTTTCCTCTGTTAAGAAAACACTCTCACAGAATACATCTAAAAAATAAATAAAACAAATGAGGGAGAAGTAGCACTCTCCTCCAGCAAGTTTTGTTCCAATGTTTAAGTGTTATCTTGAACAACTGGAAATGGTAATGTTTGTATCAATACTCAGGTCTATTTCCAAGAGGATCTGAGCTCTTACTTGGGTAGCTATCCTGCTGTGTTTACAATAACAAATCTGACACACCTGCACATAGCAAAACCTCATGAAAAGGCTTCCATTGCATAACAAAGTTCATGCTCTTTCTATACAGAAGCCATCCCTACCCAGAACACTTCTTTTTAAAACAAAGTAGGAATTTCTTCACAGCACATGGTCTGCAAGCACTGCAGTTAAACCCTCAGCATACAGAGCACCACCAACGCAACACACAGAATAATTCTTGCTCCAGCACACCTCCAAAGTCCTGTGTGCTCTGTACTGAGTTGGCAGGGACACAACATCCATGACAAATGAGGTATTTCAGCTGACTTAAAGAAAGGACTGATCATCTCCAAGGGCGGTCTTTGTCTACATAGTGAGCAATACCTCTTGCACCAGCCTCCCTGAAAAAATTTACCCAAAAGCAACTTGTTCAGCAGCCACTCGAATAGTTTTTGAACAACTTTTTTTTTTTTGTAGGGTTGAAATATCTTCTAACAGTGCTCAGTTGATGTGGTTTCAGTTATAGAGATCAATGGTATGGGGGAAACTGGCAACCTATTGGGAAACCGTCCTTGCCCTGGAGCTGCTGCCTCCCTTCTGGGCCAGCAGCCGTGACCTTTGGAAAGGTAAGAAGGCAACTGTGCCGATGCCTCTCTCAGCTCTGCCAGGCTGCTTTGCATGCCTAGCACTTGTGAAATCCAGAAGAGCTCAGCAGCTTTTACACACCAGCCCAGAGGCAGTCCCCGTGTTGAATGCTACCAAAAAAAAAAAAAAAAGGCATAAAAAAGAAAAAATAAAAAAATTCCACTCTAAAAACCGGTGGTTCTTAAACGTAAGCACTTCTGGCGTCTTGGTTTCCCTTCTCTAAAATGGCGACTCCACTCCTGATTTGCCTACCAAGCAAAGGTGTTTGCTGATTTGGGAAGTAATGTTTGTGCAGCACTTTGAAGATTTAAAGTACTACATTAATCCTACATGTTCTTAGTAGAAGCCAATTTCTAGCTAAGAGGAGGGGAAAAAAAAAAAAGCAAAGCTGATTTAAATAGTGACCCTCCCCTACTTCAAGATGTTCACTCATCTCCCAACATCAGCTATTCTTATCTGTAAATGTTTTTTTAACCCTTCCTTCTCACAGTTCTCAGAAACCACAAGTCTCATTCAGCTTTTATTTGAAAAATGGCTTCTTTCCAGGCTGTGGCTGTTTCTTGTAAAGTTAATTCCTTTGGTAATACTGCTGGAGGCACACTGGTATGTTTGGTGTGTGTATGTACACATATATATTTTCCCCCTTTTCACACGGTGTTGTTTTTATATATGTGTAGTGAAAGATACCTAATCCAGGATTATGATTCTCTTTATTCCTTTCTCATGAAAGTAGGTGGGGCTTTTTTTGTGCAAGTTGCATTGATGAAAATTATGTTTAATTAACACTTTTTCCTCTCCACATAGACAAAAAAATGTCTCCTTAAAAACCAAAAAAAAATTTTCTTGCACTTCATTTTTTCCCCTCTGAGTTTTCCTTCAAAAATAGCTAAAACCCTAAAACAAATTCTCTGAAGAAAAAAAAAAAATTATGATGCAAGTAAAACTAGAGATTGCTTGTACAAAACAGCAGAGGGATCTTCTGCCCCAGTGGGGACACAACCCCTCCCCATGCTATGTTCTAATGCTTCATGATTTTTCACTTGCAGATCCTGGGAGACCTGTAGTGAGGTCTAACTCATCTCCAGTTACAGTGGGAGGGAATCAGCCACAAACAGTGCAACCAAGAGGCTAAATCCTAGCGGGGAAAGAAGGTCGTTCACACCATGCGATGCCTGCTTTCTCCCAGCAGGGCAGGCATGCTGGGTGCCCTACGCCGACTGCGCTGTTTGAACAACAGGGTACACATTCAGAGCAGGAGACCCAAATTTTCAGTTCCCAGTGCTGACAAATACCAGTTCATACAGTGAGTAAATAACTTCCCTGCTCATCCTTCCTGGGCAACACTAATTGCACGGGGTACAGACTGTCCCTTGCAGCATGGTCCTGCACCACAGTACAGCTCTGTCACCACGGAGGGCACTGGTCTAACAGAGCATAGAGCAAAACTCCTGCTCATACAGAGGCCATACTGCCTTGGTAGGATTTACAAAACAATCACGGACATAAAAAAAGCGGAGGTGGGGGGGGAGGGAAGGAAAGCAAGACAGCTCATATCACAAGACATTTTCTAGAAACTGCTACACAGGTCTGTACAGCTGCTTGTAAGGAATAAAAGAAGATGATAACTGGTAATAAAAACAAAATATACATGACAAAGATATTATGGGGAAAAAACACAACTACATTCTAATGGGAACCTAACGCGCTCAGATCTCATTTTACTCAAGCATAAAAACCCAAACAGAAGCCAGCAGTCCCCTCCTGGCTGGTTCTCACAGGTGAACTGGTTCTTCCCAGCTTTGTGAGCTTGAAAACACCTCCCTGCCGTGAGAAAGGCACCTCCTTCAAAGACAATAAGCCTGGCTCCTCTCTTTCCAGGTAGACGACCTAGGACAAGTTACTTATGCCTCAACAGCCATGGTGTTAGGCCCTGTAATGGCACACAGAAGGAAACACACCTCAGAAGCTCCTCAAGCAAGAAAACACAATTGCCACCTCTCCCTGCACAAGAGTGACGGTGGCAATTGACACCCGCCCTGCCTCCCCTGCCCTGTGCCAAGAGCCCACGCATGCTGGAAGCAGCCTCTTGAGGCAGGCATGGCTGCCGAGGGCTTAAGGAAGCCAAATCTGAGCCACTTTTCACCTGGGACAAATGGCCAAGTACGGCAGCGCTGCTGATCCGCCATGAAGGCCTCAGCTCACAGCACTGCACCAGCCTGCAGCGCCTGCATCCCCCGCTGCATCCCCTCCTCCTCCTCCACCGCCTTCTCCTTTCAGGTCGCTTCTCCCCCTTTGGATTTTCCCTTCCTCTCTGCCTTAACAAGTGCAGGCTATCACCAGTGAAATGAACTTTGCTGAGGAACCAGCTGGGCTGAAGACATTTNCCGCCTTCTCCTTTCAGGTCGCTTCTCCCCCTTTGGATTACAGCATCTTTTCCCTTCCTCTCTAAATTTGCAAGTGCAGGCTATCACCAGTGAAATGAACTTTGCTGGGGAACCAGCTGGGCTGAAGACATTTACTACCAGTGGCCCACCAATGACCAGTTTGTCTCCTTGTGGAGGGTTGCAAACCCTCCGCACAAATGGGTCTCTTACCCTTCTCAACTGCCCTGTGCAAACAGGCAAAGCCTACACCACTGCTGACTAGGAGCCTCTGAGGACAAGAAAATCCAAAAGCCTGTAACAAGGCCGCATCCAATCCCTCTCTCCTGACAGCTTTAAATACAGCGTTAAAGGGTGAAACTGGAAAGCTCAAAATTATACTGACCAACACACCACCGAGGAATCCCAAAGCTAAGATTGCCGAGGAACACTCAGCACAGCCTTACATGTATACTCACTGAGAGAGCCACCAGCCCTTAAAAAAAGCTTTCACTTATGATACTGAGAGATAATCAGCAGTTGGGACATACTCGACATGACCAGATTTACTGAAATGATGCACTATTTGAACAGATTATTTAAGAGAACACTGAACACATAATTAGGAACTGTTGAGTCAAGGCAATGTACACATCTAATTGCCCTCCCACTGTTTCACTATGCTTATGCACAGTCATTTTATAGAGACTGGCAAAAAATGTCCCAAATTCACTACATGGATCAGAACACAGAATGTATTTAAAATAAAAATGGAATGAATCAATCTGAAATAGAAATACTGAGATAGCCCAGCCAAGGAATCTGTTCTCTCAACCACAAAAACCTGTTATTGCTTGTGTGGACTAATTTAAGTGCATTCTTTTTGGCTTCCTTAAAATGCAGCTTTTCCAAATTCACTAACTCCAGCTAGCACAATCCATTTAGTTGCTTTCATGCATGTTGCACACACTATTATCCAGCTTTGCTAGCAAAGAGAGTCTGAAATCTGAGCATTTTCTGACAGTTGTAGGTACAGCTGAGTTTACTGAGAACAGGAAAACCAGCGAGCCTGCCTGGAACACGGATTGCAGCTTTGGAGAGCTCCATGTTTCATAACAAACCCTGCAAAGACCAACCCAGCTCAGCTCCAACCTACTGCAGGGCATGAGAATAAACTGCTAAACTCAGGTATTGCCAACACCTGAATTATGCAAGTCTCGCAGGGCTGGGTGTCTTTCTTCAGCAGAATCAAAAATTTGCAAATAAATTTCAGTTTTCATTTAAAAACTTAAAGCAATTTCTGCCTTCTTGTGACTATCAAGAAAAGTTTTAAAATATTTAGTAGATGCACCCTAAAGGCTCAAAAACCTGGGAGAGAATAAGAAGAACCTGTTTGTCGTTTAAAAAAGAGTCTCATGACTTATAAGGCAGTATCTTGCTTTTGGGGATGGGCGGATCAGATTCATTTTTTGATAGCTTGCATTTGGCAGTAATGTTAACTTTTACTTACCCTGACATACAATTTTAATTTTTACTTTCCACTGCAATCATGTTTTCCCCCATGTAACAGGTTCTGCTAGTGGCAGGTGATTGCCAAATATTTTTTAGGGGGAAAAGGGAGTGCAGTTGTTTATTTATTTATTTGCGCTCCGAGTGGGTGGGGAAGGTCGGCATGCAACTTCCACAAAGAAAAAAAATCCGAGGTGGCACACTTTTGAAATGCCTTGTTTTCTCCTGCTGCAGAAACAGGAGAACGTACTGCAATGCATGGGCATATGGGAATTCTCCCACAATAAATGAGACGCTGTTCTGCTTAAGTTCTTAATTCACCCAACTCAGAGGGCTTCTCCCTCAGCCTCAACAACCTACTCTCTATCTCAGCATTACGAACAATAACTGCTTGTTCCTTTGCAGAACGGTTTTCAAGAAGGTTTTATTGTTTGAGCGTGCATGTGAGAAACTTTGTTCAATTTGGACTATAAAGGCTTTTGTTTTTGAACACTTCAATAGAGTTTCAATTGTTAAAGACTTTCCTTCTGAAAAGGCTGATTAGCCTGCTTATATTCTTACTTGCATTCTGAGGTAATTAATTAAAAAAATAATCAAGGATGCTTATAAAGTCCTCTGCAATCCAATCTCAATTTGTCATCATTAATTAGATCAACATTGCATACAAATGAGACCTAACCTGATTAGACAGCACGTTTTACTGGAATTCCTACTTAAGGTCATGAAAGACTTCAGAGAAAATTTGCAATATTTTCAAAGTAAACTGCTCATACATATGGAATCACCCTGTCACCTAGCATCAGCTAGTGTTTCTCTTTGTAATTTTGGCCTTTTTTTTTCTTTTTTTTCTCCCCCTTTAATTAGGAGCCCATCACACACCTGAGCAGAGAAGCTGTCACACTCATCTCCCTCCCAGCCTATACTACACAAATACTGCTGATTTTGCAAAGGGTGTCCACTGTCCTAGGACAATAAACCTCCCCCACTGCAAAATTTGGAGGAGTAAAACAAAAAAAAAGTTTTAAGAGAAAAAATTATTCCAGAGCTGTTTGCAGACTAGAATTTAGGTAACCAGCAAGTACGCTCTCTACTTTCCCCCACCTCAAACAGAAGTAACCTTGGGATCTAAATGCACAAAGCGGCTTAGAAACCTGAAGCACCTTCACAGGTCTCCAATCACTCCATGAAAGCAGCTCTTGCTCTTTTATATATAAAATAACCCATTCCTCTTACCCAGCTCACCGCCTTCGCTCCCATGACCTAATCTGACATGACTCAGCTCAGAAGCTCAGAGGAGCTCTGGTGGAGCACGTTGTCAGCCAGGACAGCAGATCCCCTGCCAGGCACCACCGACCCCTCCCAGCAGGACAAGGTGGGTCAGACTAGCTCATCACCTCCAAAAATGGGGAAAGTGCAACACAATGGATTTCCTTACTTAATACTGTTACCTGGGGAACAGCAAGAGAGAAAACAGGAAAAAAAAATAGAAAACTAAACCCAACAAACTAAGAAACAAGGCTTTCAAGTTTTGGACTCTTAATAAGGGTGGGGCCATCAAGTAATTAAACTTTTAATAGGTCACTGCAGTGGAAGAAACTCTTCCAGTTGGGTAAGTTCCTAATCCATCATTAAAAAAGACGACAGGCATTAATCAAAGTGTATGAAGTCACATGGAGGGGGGGCAACTCCAAGAACTTGCTCTTGCTGAGAGGATGGGGCAATCACTCCTCCTTTCATCAACATTTCATGCGTGTTTCCACACTTCTCAGGACGACAGTGGGAAGGAGAGCCTTCACGTCCTTCCCCACCCACCCCACTGATAAAGCTGTCGAACACAGATTACCAACTGCTCAAGAGCTCATGTGAAACGAGTTGGTGGATTAATTAGCAGAAGGGCAGAGCTCTGAAGATGGATAGATGCTCTACTTTGCAAGGCATATTGATTGAAAGTCCCCAGCCAGCACCACAGGACTGTCATCATCCACTGTGAACATCCAGCACGCTGCCAGCTCCTGCACGAGCAGCTGGATCTGGGTCACTTGGCTCAGTGCAGGGACACCTGGACCATGCTCCCTCCTCCCTGATCAGAGAACTGTTTAAGAGCCCATTCCTTTAGTAAAATACACAGACTTAGACCTGAACAGACTGCAACATGTAGGGGGAACACACCTTCATCTGCTGGTCTACATCAGGGCAATGGAAAAGAAGGGAAGGCTAAACACGCCTCTCCCCAGGCTGCACACATCTGATGACTGTAGTCACCAAATAGTAATTTTATTTCTTTTTCAAAGTCAGCATGTAATCTGAGCTTTGACCACTACCTAGATCCACATTAAAATCCAGCCCTCACTTCTGCCCCAAAAAGCCACTATCACTGAGGTGAAACATCTCATTTAAGCTTGCTAGTGGCTCTCCTGCCTTCATGTCTGCTAGAACAACCTATTACATACGTTCAAACCTCATTTCAAAAGACTGCTTTTTGTAGTTGAAAGGACAGCATCAAACACTCTGGCTCCTTGCAGCTGCGTTAGATAATTCTTTGTACCATACGTATCAAAAGAGAAGGTTTTTTCATATCTCCTTCAAAGGATGCTCCCGAGAATAGCTTGCAAAAATCCAAGCCAGCATTTTTTTGCCCTGAGAAATGCAAAGTCAAACTGACCAACAGTTTCCTTACCTAAAGGGAATTGAAAATAAATATTGTGTGTAGTGTAATAGGAGAAACAAGGACATGAAAACAAGTGTGAACTACAGCAGAGCATCACTCCCCAGGCTGATGAGTAAAAAATGCAATTTCAACCTCACTTAAAAATATCTCACACTTTTATGCATAAACAAATGAAAATTTGGTTGTGACTAGACATTTTAACCTCATTTAACAGAATTTTCTGAACAAAGTTATTAATGTCAGCTCTAGACAAATTTTACCAGAAAAGGTTTTAAAATATAAAATAGTGATCTGTTGTCATATGGCATCTTTTCCCAGAAGGGAGCACAAGGGCTCTGCTGCTTTGCTGGCAGCAGTAGATGGGAGTTTGTTTTTCAGTTGCATTTGCAGCTACATTGTATCTGAGATCAAAGCAGTTCCTCACATTAAAAAGAAAAATAAAAACCCCACACTATTTTAATGGTCTTAGCATTTGGTAAAAAGTCTATCTTTTTTCGCTTAAAAAAAAATTAAAAATTAAGTTCTTGCTTTTATTTGGTTAGTGTGGCGCAGGCGCCACCAGAAAGCAGGAGCTGGGCTTCAGGTTTCGAGCTTCTGCATTTTTTTTGTAAGAAATGTAGTGTTCTGACAGCAAAGTGTTAAGTAAAAAAACCAGAACAACAAACCAACAGCAAAACCCCACAAGAGAACAACCCCACCCCCTTCAAAACCCCAAAAAACACACAGGGCTGACCCGAGCTGGTGACACACTGGGGTTCCCATACCAGCTGCAGGAGGAGAAGGACATAGAAAATGACAACCTCACGCTCCATGGGTCTGAGCGAGGAGCACCACCTCCATCCTGCTGGCACGGCCCTGCATGCCAAACCTCATACAAACCCACGGATGTTGAAGAAAGCCAAGGGAAGCACTGGGGCAATGCTAATGCCCACCTCGGGTTTTACTCCAGCTCTCCCGCTAGGCCCGAAAGGAGAGCCACTCTTTCATCGTGCTTGGTCTTTAGGTGATTGGTTTTTTGCAAGGCATTTTAGTCCTCTGGGATTTAGTGGTATTACTGAGGGTTAAATTCCCACCACACCCTCTCAGAGCAACCAAGATAAATGTCTCCCTTCTGTGTGACACATCACGCTCTGCAGAGGACTCGGGTCACTTTGTTCTTGCACAAGGCTGGGTACGTATCACACGAATAATGTCACTACGGGCAGGGGGACCAAAGCCAGTGAAGGAGCAAAGGCATGCTGCGTCCTTACCGTCCACGTTGCTGACTTTGCTGTGCTGGACTGTTGAAATGATACATCGAAGCTGTGAGGTCCTGGGTAGTCTGTGTTGGAAGGGATGGCTGGGGAAGGAGAGAGGGCGTCAAAAGTGGAGCTGGGCTGGGCGTAGGGCGAGGGGGCCGTGACGCTGTTCTGCGCGTGCTCCGTGTTGTAAGGGCTGGTGGAGGAAGAGCCATTCTGGATCTGCTGGTCCATGCTGTTCAGGAGCCCCAGGTTCGTGTACTGCGGCTGCAGGCAAGGAGAGATGCACAGAATTTTAGAGGAGCAGCATCAGCACAGGCCGGCCAGGCGTGGCCGGGCCTCCACCATGGAGGATGCACAGCATCATCTCAGCACCACCGTACATGTCACACCAGGAAGGAGATTTGCAAAGGATATCCCCCTCTTTACACTGGTGACTGAAACAGAAAGGAGTACAGCTTCTCACAGTCGCACAGCGGATCAACAGCAGAGCTGGGAAGAGAGCCTGTGCGCAACCAGGAGGTGATTTGCAGGGCAGAAAGCCATCACAAGGAGACAGGCTCACTATGCCTAGCAACACCCAGTCAGACCTTTCCAGAGGTACTGCTGTAACCTGATAAAAATCAGCAGGTTCATTACAGTGCAACTGGCTCTAACTTGTACAAGGCTACACCGTCTTCAACAGTCTCGTGCTCTACACAAAGGCTGTGGATCTGATCCCCCTACACAGGGTGACATTAGGACCTCTAACTCAGTGAGATGCGACTCACTGGAAATATGGTTAGGTGCCACGAGCCTATCTGCACCATTCATTCAACTCCCAGTGACCAGTCACAAATGGTGGTAGAGAATTAAAGTTCTCATCAAGGACAATGAAAACAGACAGCACGGAAGGCTTCCTCTCATGCTTAAGTATCAGTTATACAGTTAAGTGCAGTTAACTACACTTAAGTACTAAAGTGCTACTTAGCACGTAAGTAGCCTTCAAGTACAAACAATATATGAAACAACTGAAGACATCAAACCCAAAAACCTCTGAGAACAGAGCACAGAAAAGGCAAAGGTTAGATTAAGGAGAGGTTAACAAAAAAACCACATCTAATACCCTCAATTCAATGTGTAGCCATGGTCCCCCACCTCAAAGAGATGAGAGGGGAACACAGTTTAGAGGAAAGTGACAAGAGTAAAAAAACCCATTTAATGCCATCCTGTAATATAGCAGTAGATGACAATTTTTCAGCCTGGAAAAAAGACTGTGAGAAGAAAGGTGGAACTCAGTATGATAGAAGGGGATAAATTCCTAGATGACATGGAAAAAGAGCAAATACAAAATTAATTTTCATATTTTCTTAAAAGAGGAGTTGGGGAACAAGCAAACATCTTGAGCCGAATTTTGGCTTAAACACACACAGAGTGATTCTTCACAAAACCCACAAATAAATATGGATTTTTTTTTGCCACAAAATGTCACAATTCTAAAAGCCTAAGTTCAAAAAAGCAGGAGAGAAGTTCTGCTTGAGAAAAATCCATCAAGACAAGTGTATCTGATTTTAAAATCCTGAACTAGCATGGTAAAGTATTCTGGAGAAAGAGTTACACAACTGCCACACGTTTTTAATCCTCCAAAAGACGTGACACTGACCAGAGTGACAGGGCAGCAGGCAAGTGGGATTCAGTCAGGTACACCGGGTTCACGGCCCCATCCTTGTGTGTGTCCAAAGGGCACTAACTGCACCCAGCTCAGGGCAAGCAGCATCCCAAAGGTTTGTGATACCCATTCCCAACAGCCCTGAGCTCAGCCAGGAACATGCAGCAATAAAGGCACCTGGTTCTGCTGTTAGCTGCTGACACAGCAGAAGGGACTCAGGCTCTCCCTCTCATCCAAAGCTCCAAGCAGCTCATGTCCCTCAACATCCTATAGCTCCAATCCCACCCAGAGACACCAAGGTCACCTATCTGTCAGTATTTCAGCCAGTCTGCTCACAGCTTCCCTCATCTTTCCAACAGTTATTCCTCTTCTTATCAACCACTAAGCCAAGGCTCCCTGAGTCAGAGCACCAACCACAAGACCCATAACAAAAAGCTTTCTCAATAGTGGAAATCTCAGCAGCCCTACCGAAAGTTCAAGTAGCACATCACTCCTCCAAAGACCTGAAAGGGAAGGGCACAGCCTGTCTGCTGAGCTGACATGGGAACTTTGGACAAGCCATTTAACACCCAGCTTTACCAGTCATTTCAGCCACAGAAGAAAACAAGATGGTCCCATTGCAAGGATGAAGTGTCTTCCATACGCACAAAGACTTCACACTCTCAGCTGTACTTCCAGAATGGAAGTAGAGAAATTTAAACCACCCACTGCAGCTCTTCCTTAGGTTTCTGTTTCACTAGAAGAGGTTAACATTTTCTGGGGTTTTCATTAAAATGCTCAGGGTGAGGCTGGTGCTCTGGGATCTTCAGTGAGGTGCATGGGACCTTCCAGAGATGGATCAGCTTGCTACTAGAAAAGCTGTGCTATGAAGGTCTGGGCAGGGGGGAACAGCACAGAGAACTTCATTTTGGAAGCTGGGATGGGCTGCAGAAAGAAGGGAGAGTTGGTTCCCTCCCTTGCTCTGTCAGCGACTTGCTGTGTCCTTGGGCAAGGCACCTCTCCTCCCCCTCCACCCTCACCCTACTGCAGGCAGCAAGGTCTGCAGGGCAGGGATTGCTCCTCACCATGTAAAAAGCCCTGCACTTAATGGGCCTCCTTTGTCTGAGGCCTGCAGGCAGCAGAATAATAAAAGCAATTACATATTGAGTCCTAATCCTGGGTGAACCAGTGACTCAGGTTAGTCATTTGCCCTCCCTGCCTCAGTTTCCCCCTCTGGAGCAGTGTGCCCAGCACCCCTGTTAGATGGGAGAGCTTGTATCTGTGGTTGGACTGAAAGCTAAATAGTTGATGGGAGAGAGAGCGATCCAGACTGGTTCTTCTCCTCCAAAAGGAGATTGCAGCTTTGGCAACACAGATGACAGTTATGTCTCATCTCCTGCAGGCTATTCACTCCACCAAGACCTATTTAACGGACTTTTGGTACGTGTCTTCCCTTGGGGCTAATTCCGTATGGAAGGAGCCAGAATTCTGACACGCTGTACCAGGAAGAGTCACTTAACTGCTCAATAATTTTGCATTTCATCAAAAAACAGCCCTCTTGCCCCAGAATACTCTAGTAACACCTGAAGACTTCTCAAAAATGTAGAAGTATCACTCAATTGTTTCATTCCTCGTGGAGATTAACATCAGACACACTCCCCAACCAGCAAATGATGAGAAGACAGCTGTGATGAAAACAGTCTCCTACACCAGCTCAGACATACAGACAGCAAAACAATAGTGTTTCAGCTTTCACTTAAAAACTATTCCTCTAATCCCAGGCCACTTAAGCTAATGGGGAAAGATGGCCAAACAAGCGGTCAGCGTTAACAAGACAGCACAGCCTGGAAACGCTGAAGGTGCTGCCTGGGAGCCGATTAAAAAAAAATAATAAAATAAGTGCCCCATTAAAATGTAAGATATCCTTAAGATATTCAAAGATCCTTTTCATTCCTTTCAGTCCAGGGACCATCTGTCTAAATGTTATCAGCAGAGCAGCCATTCCACTGCATTTATACACTCACATGCCAAAGCCGAATGCCGTGTCCCCATTTGCTCTTTAAATAACTATTAATCTCCTTGCATTTATCCTCACGCTGACACAAGCAGCTGTTGGACTCCCCTTCTGCCGCTTCGATCCCACCAGCCTTTCACCTTCCCTGGCCCCTGGGTCCCGTCCCCAGGCAGGTGCTCCATCCCGGTGACAAAGCCACCAGGTTTGCACACAGGAGCACTAAGCCCCGTCTCGCAGCTATGCCCCAAGGCAGGCGCGGAGTTGTTTGCGCTCAAGGGGTCAACATCTGAGCTGCCTGCGAGGTTTTGGAGGAATCAGATAAGCCTTTGGGAGGCACACGCCTTCTGACAACAGGACAATTAGAGGGGCAGCAGGCCCGGAGAAGGCACACGCAGGAATTCACCCCCTTGGCCCCAGCAGCGCTGGGGATGGTGAGAACAAAGAGGCTGCAGACCGTCTGCAAGGTATTGCCCCTCAGGAGGGGGCTGCAGGGCGTGTGTTTGCACACACACTGCTTCCTTTCACCATTCACAGAAAGGAACACAACAGCATTTAATCCAGAAATTACTTCTTGGCAGGTTGGGAGCCCCGCACTTAACACATGCTCCTATTTTGCTGTGGGGTCGTTTTAAATGACTGCAGAATGTAGCCCGACCACCGATTCCTGATATAAAGAGAAAGCTATTTGGTGGAAAGAAATGAATTGCATGCAAAGCTGAAAGAACAGATTATCTAATTTTCAGTGCCTTTGTTTGCTATTTTGTTCCCTCCACCAAGTTTCCGAAACTATTAATATCACTGAAGCATTACAAAAACCTTCAGGCAAGTTTAACTGCAAATAATTAGAGAGCTACAATTAGATCTTAGACTATGTATTTCAGTACATCATTTCAATAATGCATCTTGAACTATCAGTTTCGCTTCCTACATCCCATCAGCTTCACTTTCAGGTTTTCATGCTAACTCATGCTTGTGGATTAGGAGAAACACGGTTTTACTGGAGGGGTTGCTGAATTAAAACCAGACTGAAAACTGAAGATGGTTTAAGCAAGGTTCTGCTGCCGGGAGGATACATCTCCCCCGGGAACACGGGGAACAAGGTACAGCAGAGCCTGTAGCCAGCGGCTCCCGGGCACTTGCCACCAGAGGGCAATGCAAATGCTCCAGCACGGCAGAGCTGGAGCGCAGGGAAGATGCCCTAGCCCACCCAAACTTGGGTTTTTCTCACCCTGCCTTGCAGCAAGAACCCACCCCTGGCTCTCCGGCTTTAAGCCCATTGCGTTAATTAATAAGGTTATGAGAAAGATCTGCAAAAAGACCCTCTGTTTTAAAGGAAGTAACTAATGCAAGTCATGAAAAGCTCTCAAGGGGACTTCCACATCAAAAATCCCCTAAAATACATAGCTCCAGCTATTAACTACTCAGTTGCCAACATTTCAGAGAGAGAGCTTTTGAGAATTTCTCCACTTGAAAAATAAAGAAAAAGTTACCATCTTCAGGTGTAGAACACCTAGATGCTCCCACCCCTACCAAAACCCTTCTCCCTAACCCCAAAAGAACGAGCATCTTTACCATGCACACCTACTGACTGCATTTTAATTTTCACCACAGGATCCATGCAGCTCAAGAGCAGTGTCCAACTACTCAAAAGCCTTGCAAAACACCTGGCGCTTATTCTCCAAAGATCTGGGATGACGAAACCAATAAACTATCATGGTTATTAGCAACAAGAAGATTTGCACAGCACTTTGGAAATCCTGTGCTTTGTCCTTAACTGCACCACAGTGATGCACTAGGGCTAGCACTTGTAGGACTAGTAAGCAACTTACAGCAATATTTCAGTGCTGGCTCAGGGAAATATTCAGATTCCTGTTGGAGAACAGGTATCTTTAAAGCAGCAGGATAAATGTTTCCCAGAGTGCTTGATGCCTATCCAAATCAGATGACCTCAAACATATCCAGAACAATTTAAATCCACCTAAGTTTTCAAACCTTCTTAGCAAAGGATTTTAGTAGGTGGAAGTAAGCCCCTTAAGCTCAACAGAAGGGCTTCTATCACACTTATTAACCAAGATACTGCTGACTGCCAGTTGCTCATAAGGCAGCTGATACAATATGCCATGTCAGCGCTCTGCTTGTGCCATGACAGAGCAGTGCCAAGAAATAAAAGGCTCCACCCATGGCCCTCAGCTAAGATCAGAGCTGAAGCAGAGATAACTCAGCTCACTCATCGCAATGAGAGCTGTGATTTGGTTTGCCTCTCTAGTCTGTTTTCTCATATAAAAAAACCTCAAACAAACAAACAAAAAACCAACCAAAAACCAAATCAAACAAAAAAAAAAAGGGAGAAAGAGAACTGAAAAATTTCTTTATGAGGAACAAATTCAGTTTGGACACTGCTCTGGTCCCCTCCAAGCCATGAGGGGAAGAGGTGCACAGTAATTTCAACACCAGCTCGGCCACACTCCCTCCAGTTCTAAAATGGAAACAAATCCTGTGGCTCTATTTTGCAGAGGCTTTTCCCCAGAGCTACTGTGCAGCTAAATACACCAAGCACTTGGAAACCCTCAGATAAAATGATAACGTGCGCTGTATACTCAATGTGAAAAGCGAGGGAACAAATAACTTCGGTTGAACCAAAGATATCAACTGTTACCAAGATTGATTTGTTCTAGTATAGTGCCTGGAAACCTATCTGATTTGAGTAATCCCACTGTTGGGTCATTGCTTTTTCCAGGAAGACAGGAGGCTATTTCCCATCCCAGTGGTATAACAGGTTCCCAGCGCAGTGGAGGGCATTGGACTAAAAGAAGCCCTGGGGTCAGTCACTCCTGTCCTGGATATGAGACCTGCTGCAGCACAACCAAACAGCCTCTGCTCAGCTCAATCCCACCTGTAAGCAGGGAGCACAAACATTTCTGCACATTTTCTCCTCTATTATTGAGAAAGGAATCTATTTGAGATCTACAGGGCTGTGCAATGTGTACAACCACAGTAATGTTTAGAAACTAAATTCAAGACTAATAAAGAAAACAACTTCTTCCAAGAATAAAAAAAACCAAAACCCCGTGAGTGACACACACAATTGTCCTGCACAGGTATTTCATGTTAAGTAGTTAGATAACCCCAGCAGTTGCCTGGACAGCTTCCAACACCACCTAAATACATAAGGAAAGCCTAAGGAAAACACTCCATTTCAACCAGCTGGGGAGGAGAAAAAAACAAAACCAAACCAACCCCCACAACTACCCTCTCCCCCTCAAAAAAACCCACCATTAAATGACCAACTCAAATCATACCACTATGTTTCAAGCTTAAAAACTTGACTGCTCTGCCCACTTTAACAGAGCATCCCTTCTGTCCCAGCCATCCCAAACAGCCCTATGGCCCATTTGGGGAACAACACACCACAGAACCTGAACAGGAGAAATCAGTGCACATCAGTAATTTGCAAACACACAGAATCACACTTGAAAAACAATCTGGCTTGTATACTGGGGGGAGGGAGAAGAGTCTGTGCCTTTTTCACTGGCATGAGCTATTCCAGCATGCACGCTGTGCCACATCTTACACCCTTTAGGTTCATAGAAGCAGCACAGTTTTAAGAGCCATACCCTGTAAGGCTGCAGATCACATTTCACTGAGAAACAGTACTGTTGAACACAGCAGAACTTCATGTTCAAGTTAAAGTTCACATATGCAGGTATTTGTGGGCTCAGAGAATGAGACACATTAATGAAAAGCAATGTGAGGGTGAGTTTCTGTCCACCCACAAGGGCTGTAAGCTTTGGAGTTGTCTTGTTCTCCCCAGTTGTAATAGTTTTCTTTTTTAGCTGAACTTTGAGTTTTGCCCCTTGGTTAATTCATTTAACTCAGCAAGAAGTGTTTTTCAGCCAGAAGCAGGGTGTCTTTTAAAACAAGCACAGCCCAAAGCAGGAATGCCTGTAATTCCTGACTCCTACCACCTGCCACAGGTTCACGTAAAAGACCTTGTCTAATTCAAGGATTATCAGAATGACAGTGCATCCCACTTCACACAAATATTAAGGCTGGACACCCTACACTGTGTAAGTGCTTCTACATATTTTCCAGTGCGTATAAAAATAATATCCCTGGACTTCCCTAGAGCAGCATTTCAGGTTCTAAAAAAAAAAAAAAAAAATTCTAAATCGGGCTCTTGAAAAAAGTTTTATTTGCATAGAAAACAACAGTGTTTCTGAAAGTCAGACCATTTTAGGGTTTTTAGACTATAAAGCTTTCATAAACATAAAACACTTTCATTAGAGTATCTCAGCTATGCTTAGTTATTTTGAAAATTCAGACAGTTTAAAACAGGAAAGTCCAAGATCCACCCCCACTGCACACAGTCATTTCTTGACCCTGAGCCTGAGCATTTATGTGACATGTAATTTGAAAACATATAAACAAGAAAGAGAGGAAGACAGTAAAAAAAAAAAAGGAAATCATATAATATCTCTATGAAACGCATGAAATCACAAGACATTAGAACTCCACGATCTTAAAAGAAATTGACTAATAACCCAAACACTCAGCTTCCTAAAACTGAAAGAGAGGCCAAGAGTTTCCTACGTTCTCCTATTACCAGCTGGACAACACAACATCAACAAAGATCTGAAGAGCCATAAAGTACAGACAAATAGGAAAAGCACCCCCACACGCTCCCAGGAGATGTAAACGTAACTGAAGACAAAGACCCGCATCAGAAAAAACAAAAAACTGCAAGATCTCGGTGAGGCTTTTTTTGCCTGATTTCAGTGGCTGAGAACAACTGTAAGATCCCAGCTCAGCCAGCTGCCCAGAAATCCCGTGTGCTGAGTTTGTACAACAATGTCGAAAAGTTGGATAAAAAAATAAAGATAGAACTTTAAACATTAAGAGGAACCAATTGAAATAAAAATGGGGAGGTGGGGAGGAGAAACGGGCTGGAGAGGAAAACTCCAGTAGTTGATTAAAGCTGCCTTGTTTCTTGAAGTCTTTACTGGACGGTAACCATCGATGTTATCAGTCATTTCAGACATGCAGCATCTTATTGTGTTGAGAAGGCAGCTTAGGCTGGACAGGCTATCTGTGTGTCATCCACAGTGAAAGGCTGCAGGCACAGTAACCACCGAAGTATGGCCAAAGGGCACAAGGACAGTGAATAACCAGGGTCAGAATAGAACCAGGAATTGAAGTTAGCTCCCAAATTCATCATTATGCTCAATAAAATCTAAATGCATCATCTTTTAGACACGAAAGTAAAATACTCCAGCTAGGTAGCATTTTAGTCAGAACAAAAAATTCATATCATCTGCAAGTTAAATAAGTCAAGCAGTTAAACAGACAGCAAAAAAAAAAAAAAAAAAAAGAAGAGAAAAAAAAAAGCCACACACATAAACCCCCCACACCCACTCTTTGAAGCGTGGTGCAACTATGGAATATAAGAATTCATAAGAAGAGTTATAGGAGGGCAAAGGGCAAATTAAAACAAGTTAAAGCAAGCAGAGGAAAAGGGTTACATGGCAGCATCAGAGTCCTTATAGATTACAAGGAAGATCTACTGGATTTTCTGATGTATTTGGCCATTTCTTCTGTCCAAATCAAGCAAGAAAACTCCTGGATGGTGTTCCCAAAAGCCTGAACACCAAACAGCAGACTGAAAAGCTTTCAAGATGGAGGGGGGAGTCAAGATGACTGGATGCCAAATTCTGATTAGATCCCAACTGCAGAGAACAAAAGGAGGCAGGGCTTTGCCTTCCAACACTATTTTTACATGAAAGCAGCTCCTGGCCTGCACCAAGGTGGCATTGCCTGCACCCAAGGATGTGTTGGGGTTCAGCAGCACAGGATACACACAGCCAGGAGACCCCCCCCCGCCCGCCCTGCCTCTGTAGTTCACATCAGAAACAGCTTCAGAGCTTTATATGGTGCTTCCCAAAGATGCCAGGCCATGCATATGGCAGACCCAAAAGCTGGTATTTGAGAGAGGGGGGTGTGAGTGTACACAGGCACATGCGTGCAAAGGCACTGCTTCTTCCACAGTGACTTCCCTCCATCAGCTTTACAAACACCAAGAGTAATCTCCCCAACTATTTAAATCACCTTGCCACATACTATGCACATGCAGGATTTCCAATAGGCTCTCTGGCATGGGGCCTTCAATGTCTAACAGCAAACCTAAACTCAGTTTTCAGTACCTCCCTCCCTGTCCAATACTAGTGACTACAGCAAACACCAGGACACATGGTGCCATGGTCACTTACGCAAGGCACAGCTTCAGGGATTTACATTTGGGGTATTCAGCTGCACAGATTTTCCCTGTGCACACAGAAAGGTGTTCTTCCAGATTTTTGAGTAACAATATACCTACTAATTTCCATCTGATTCCACATTAAACTCCCTACCCCTCCAACTTGAACATTCACAATTCCTTTCAGACAAAACACAGTGGACTGACCAAGGCTCATCTCAACAGCTTTCCCACCTTAGCATCAAGCAGCAGTTTCCTATATCCAAAGTACTGGTGACACCTAGCCAGTGTATGATCTGGTTTCCTTTTAAAAAACTTCTGCACGCTTTGCTGCTGCTGAAAAGAAGGTGGAGGGAGATTTACTCAACTATTTAGTTCCAGTTAGTCACCACCAGAACTCCTGAGGGAGCCAATTCTTAAGACTATGGATGAAATGCAGAGTAAAACTGCAGCAGTGAGAAATCACAGTAGAGTCCTGCAGAGGCTACTGAGAATCTCAGACACATAACTTAAATCTGCAGAATCCAAATTTTACAGAGCAATCAGTCAGAAATTGTTTACTTTTTCTGAGCCATCACTCTCCAAAAAAGACTTTTGTGATTCCCAAAGAAACCATGGCATTACCTAAAAAAGCCAAACTAAACAAGCAAAATGATTAAATACACTTTTCAGTCATTTCCCATACAGTGGAGAGATCCAGCTGCTGACTCAACACTTCTGTTGGCATCCACCTATTCCCATTGTTCTGTTCCCCTCCGCTCCCGAGGCGCCGCGCTCCAGCGCTGTGCATCATCCCCTTACACAGCTGGACCACGGCTCTGCAGCACAGGGATTTCTGCCTCAGCAGCACGGCCGACAAGCCCAGCACCTCCTCCCCTCTCCCCAAAGTCGGCAAGATTCTTTGTATTTACTTCCTAGATGTGGATTAAAACTGAAAGATTCATATCTGCTGAGACACAATCCATCCCTTTCATTCCCAGACACTACTCCACCATAAAATATTTCCCCTTCCCTCCCTAAACTGGGCGTTTCCTCCCACTCTCTTGCCCTTGGTAAAAACATTCATCTTCTTGCCATCTTGCGGAAGTTGGACTCATCTCAAATTTCACCAGGTCCCCTTGTATACCACTTCCCAAAGTCCTTGGGGGGAGGTTTAATCCGGATCCAAACTCTGGAATCAATCCCAAGAGGCTGCTGGGCTCCAATCAATGCATTAATTTTCAAGCATGCTCAGCCTTGCCACCTGGGTCCACTTCCAAAGAGAGCAGACGACTGAGCACAAGCCTAGAAATACATCACACCTCGAGCCATCCATTCAAGATACCAACACACACATTAAAACACTGCTCCTTTAGTTGTTCCACTAAGACCCCAGGTGAAACAGCAGTGGCAGGGGATTTGCAAAAATACAAGATATCATTGAGCATTCTTGGATCAACTCCCAGTTGACTCAAATCTAGTACAAATTAAAAAACAAAACCCAATTGGAACGAAGGGGGAAAAAAAAAAAAAAGAGAAAAGAGCAACCACCAAAAAGCTCCCCACACTCATCTCCCATGTTTTTGTTGCTTGCTTGTGCGTGGAGCCGATAACAATGGCCAGTAATTTCAAATAAAATCATCAAATTTAGATTCAAGTTCCCAAAGAGGATCCAAGTTTACTTTGCCAATGCCAAGGAACTAAAGCTTTTGTGTGTCTTATCTGAGACTTCCTGAACAGTTGTTTCTTACTGGGTTTGCTCCTTATATTAGTAGCCTCACAGAAGTAAAACCCCAACCACATTAAATGTCATCCTGCTCTATTTGTTCCTTGCTCAAGCAGCTAAGCTAAGCCTGGAAAGCCTCTCATAGGCTCTCCTTTAGAAGAGAGCTGAGATTCTCCCCCAGGACCCAGTGTGTTTATAAGAAATAGTGCGGAGAAACATAGGGGTGAACCTTTCTTGTCAGTAGCTCACAGCTGAATCATCACTTGCAAAGCCTTGTATGTTCTGGGCTGCTACACGAAAAGCTTTATGCCATGGTCTGCTCCTACTGAAAAGCAGCTCTTTAATCTGTCTGACAATTACAGCCTCTTCTCCCAGCACAGAAAAGTTCTGATGGGAAACTCTGGGAGATGGAAGACTAGCAGATTTCTCAGAAATCATTTACTACTGTAACTGAAGAAGCCAAAACAAAACAGGGTAATTTTTAAGAACAGCAAGTTTATTCATAGAGACCCACCCACATGCCTGACCATGGCTGAGCTCGTGTGTCACCCTAAAAATCACAGCCTTGGATAGTTGACAAGGGACTCAAGGATCACGGCACTGAGGCAGCAGAGAATCTAGAAAACGGGTGCAAGGGGAAAAAAGTTGAACTTTAACACCCTTGGAGAGAAATTATTTTCCTCTTAATTCTACTTGATACCAAAAGTGACTTAACAGTAATCCAGGCCAAGTGGCACAAAGAGCTTGAGCTCACTTCTCTGCTGGAGAGGATGGAGTGAGTGTTGCTGTTAAGAGTACAAGAAGCTCCTCTCCTTTCTGATGATTTATGCAACCTTGCTTTAAAAGAGTTGCATTCATTTTATTGCCTACTCTGCACATTCTCAAGAGGCGTTGGAGGCAGTGCCAGAAAAATAACAGGGTTTAACAATGTCTAGCACAAATCCATCGGTGCAAGAGCTCCTTTCTGAAGCGTTTCCAGATTTTTTTTTTCCAGTGGGAACATTTTGTAAATAGAATTTAAAATTTGCCTTAAGCCAGGCAACACCCGCTTTTATTCAGCCCTTCACGATAATGAAATAAGTAGTTTCTCCACTAGTTATAACTAATGCCTTCCAGAGGAAAAAGTGCAAAGCAAATGGTTTACACCCTCTCACATCCCACATCCACAGCTTTCCTGTAGTAGATGCCATGTTTTCTTCATAGAACTACTGAAGCTTCTGTCTCACAGTAAACAGAGCTGCAACTGGAAATAAACCCTTCCACCAGGCATAACTTGGCAAATGCAAACCAGAAGGTTGCCACCAGATGGGCTTAAACACAAGGTAGAAAAAGTTCCTTTCTGTTGTTTCTCTATGCCCAGGGAGAAAAAAAAAAAGCAATTTCACTCAAAGCCATTCGTTCACTATTTTACAAAAACCAAGTAAAAAGAAAGAAAAATAGCTCTTGAGGGAGCTAGGCAACAGCGTAACTGGGCTCATCTTAGAAGAAATCAGAGAAATCAGGTGTTGGAGACACTGCCGAAGATTCAACCATCAGACTAATAAAAATAACTGGTCAAAACAGCAGTTCTAGTCCCCAAGGAAAAATCATTACAATACGGAGATAGATAATTTCATCCTGTCTCAACCAAGGCCAACTTACAGCAAACAAAATGGATCACCAGCTGCAATCACTTCAAGATGTAAAACATCCTGACTACACTGCAATAGCAGCTCTTTTTCATCTCTCACACTGAAAATCTGTATTTTCATACTAGAAAATAAATATCTAGTATTATTTTTTACCCAAATGAAACAAGAAACTGAGATGATCATCTGTCCCTGATTTCATACCGCTTACCAACCTTCCTTTTGACCATGCAAAACTGTAAAACAGAGCTGCAATTTCCAATCTGATGTCAAGTGCAGTTACACAACTGTGCAAACCCCAGTACGTAGCTGAGCAGTACCAACACTTCACACACAGCCAAACTGCCCTGATTTCTGCACAAGTACTGCACAGTTAAAGCAGAGCAGATGGTTGAACGTCATCAGGTTTCATTTTTGTGTAGTAAAGCACACATTTCATTCTTTCCACCCACATACAGGTTACAATCACTTGCTTCTGGGCTACACCCATACCCTCAGACTGCTGAGGTCTCGTCTCTCCACCTAAACATGGAGAGGATTTCTCCAAGTAAAATCCCCGATTCACTGCTCAACACGGGGTAGTACCTGTACTACCACTAAAAATTTACCCTACAATAGAACAAAAGGCCACCTGCGGCATGACAAACCTCCTCCAGTGAGGAGCTGGATCTTTACTGGAAGCATGCTCAACTCTTGCCCTTCCCCATGCTTCTCCTGCAGCACAATCCCCTTGCTTCAGCCGGGAGGGAGATAGGAGCGCACGGCAAGAGGAAGGTTTCAGCTTCCCACTACCCATCTCTCTGGTCTACTTCACCCTCTTCACTGGCAAACACAAACAGGGCAGCAGCATCCACTTATTCTCTCCAAACGAAAGATAAATGCATAACTGACCTTGGGCTTTTCTACCTCAGATTAAACCTTTGCAACTGGACTGCAGTTTGAAAACCTCTTGGAAAAAAAAGAACCTGGTTATATAGGGCCTCTACAACCCTTGCAGAAGACCTCCGCAGCCCAAGGATAAGACACACGCCTCTCAAGCCTGCACAGATGTCATCACATGACAAAAACTTTAATCCCCTAAGTGCAATTACAGCAAAATCGAAGGATGAATGCACAAGAAGAGTAGCTGGAATTGCAGGGATACCATCAAGGAACACAACCTCCAGTGCATCTCCCTATTTCTTGCTCCTAATGACAGACTGTGCCCAAACATGTGGGGTGTTGATACCATTTAAATAAAGAGAGGCCACTGGAAGGCATGGAACTCTCATCTGAATCCTGCACAGCTCAGGGAGAGTTTTCCTTCCCCTGGGATTGGGAATTGTTTGCCTGCTCAAAGCCAGCAGAACTCCGAGGTATCATCACAAATAGGAACCCAGGAGAGAGGGTCAGGTTTAGCCAAAGCCTCCTTCCTTGAGAAATAAAGTAGGCTTTATATAGCATCTATCCAAGTGCTTTCATCTTGGGGTAGGACAAGATGTGGGGTTCAGAGGGTACTGCACAGACAATCCTTTTTTCTTGTACCTCCAGACGGGAGGACGGGAGCAGGTGGGCTGCTCTCCTGGGCAGTGACCAGGCAGCATCCCTCAGAGATCGCTTCCTTTACCCCAGGTTTGGCTGAGGGCCGCAGAGAATGAGCAGCAAGAGGGAAAGAACCTTTGTCAAATGCAGTCATGATGACTATGCCATGTGCCAAAATCGGCCAAGGAAAGCCATGGCTCGGTCCTCTGGTAGTTCTCAGCCAAATCCCAGCTGACAGTAAGGATGATAAGCCCTGAACACACTTTTGCTGCACACCAATGAAGCTGATGCTCAAAATATCAGTTACATCTCAACTCCCAGATTCTTTAACCTTAAACTAAGGCTTGCTGAACCAATATCCCCAATAGGTGCAAGAAATGTTTCTCTCACTGAGGAGATCCAGCTCCCTCAGGACATCGTTCCAGGCCACCCCAGAGCCCCACATGCCTGCTCCTGCAAAGAAAGGACTCACACCCAGGGCACTACAGCTCAAACACACACACATCTGAATTATTATTTAAAAGCTAAGAGGGGAAAGAAAAACAAAACCAAAAATGCACCCTTCTGAAGAGGCTATCCTAACCCTCAAAGATATTTGTGGCCATGTGTATATAGCTTAATTTTCAGTGCAAACGAATGCTGCCAAAAACCCATAAAGCAGTGCACAAGTTCTTTTAGTATAAAACTAATTTCCCCCCCACCCCTCCCCAAAACTACGATAAAAATCTTAACGGAAAGAGATTCTTTAATTTGTCTCCCACAAAGAGCAGGAAGATTTTTGGGAAGGATGACGGATATGATCAAAAGTCATGGCACATATTTCTTATCAGTGTTTGAACAAGATGTGTTTATTCTTTTGGCAATGATTTAATTTGATTTTAGCAAGCACTCCAAACTCTGCATCATCTCTCAGCCAAACTGCAGAAGAACCCAGAGTCCCTAAAGGGAATCTCTATTGCTCTCATCTCTCCCCACCAAGATGCAGGAAACTTGGACAAAACCAGACAAACTTGCAGATACTCTCCTTCACACCCAATTCTGTGCATGCTTCCCCACAAACGTTTGTACACAACACAAAATTCCACACGTGGAGGTGAGGCAGGAAGACACAATGACATTCAAAGGGTTCCTGCTCATCAGCACCTCATCACCCTATTAATAACCACCAAAAGTCTCTCTCCTTTTCACATCTCCTACTCATAAACACACAGGAACAGATCTCCAGGGTCATCAAGTCCAATGCTCTGCCAACAAAGAGCTTGATTGTTCTTACAGCTGACCCAGATCAAATGCTGGGATAGATTAAGCTGAAAAAGTAGTTGAAACAGGTTCCACCTCCAGCCTCTCAGGGCCGTGATTCACTTTAACACCCTTCTCCCCTCTCTCAGCTCTTCTCAAGCAGATCTGACCCATTTGGGAGGAACCCATCCGACCGTGGCGCTCGGCACCAGGCTCACGGGCACGGGCGCCCCAGGGCCGTGGGCGATGGTGCGAGCTCACCACCCTGACCACGCAGCCTGCGCTGGGGCTTGTGCAACGGCCCCGTTCCCAGGCTGGGAATGCATTCCCAGGGCGGAATGCACCGCACAGCCAGTGTGTGAGGACGGCAGAGCTTGGCAGCCAGCATCCTGGGGTGGCTGGGAAAAGCACCCCAAGAAATGGGCTTGGGATGAGAGAGGACTCCCTACTCTTCGTTTTAAAACTTGATTTTAACATGGGGGGTAATTACTTCCCCCCCTTAAATAAGGTCCATTTCAAAACCCAAAAGCTAGTCCATACTAAGTTTTTCACGAGTTGGTATGCCTGCCTTGTGACCAACCCAGCAACAGCTCTAAAATCTGAACTGCAATCACCGGTGACGACAAAGTGCTGCTTCTATTTGCACAGTGAGAGCTTTTTATTTTTCCTTCTTTTTTAAGGAAACCATGCCAAAGCCTACTTTTTTTTTGTAAGCTTAAGATGGGCGAGGTTCATCATCACCAATATATTTTAATTGAGCATTAATAAGTCTCCCTCTGAGACAAGTCATTAGCAAGGCTGCTCTTCCTCAGAAACGAAGCCAAGTCAATGCTAATCGGGTTTTCCTTCCCCAGAGTACACTTCACTGGATGAACAAAGTCAGAGCACCTTGTTCAAAACCAAGGAGGTAAGAGGGAGAGTGGGGGGGTGGAAAAAAAAAAAAATCAGAGCTAAAGCCTTTTAAAAACCTCCCCTGACAGCAACAGTGATGAGTGGCATTTAAGCGGAGCGAGAACGCTCCTGAGCGCATCGCTTCTGACAGATGAGCCCAGCCAGTCAACCATAGGGACTCCACAGCCGCACCGCTGCTATTCAGCGAAAGTTGATCAGATAGCAGCAGACAAACAACACCAAGCAAACACTCCAAGAAGTGCTCTCTCCACATTTAAGCATTTATAATTAACCTAGGAAAAAAAAAAAGTCACCCGTTTGGGTCTCCTGCATGGAGCAGAGGAACCACGCGCACATGGGGGTTTGGGCTCCCTGCGGAGAGGAACAGAGGGACGGGGAGAGCACGCTGGTTTCAGTTTACCCCTCGCTCTCCCCGAGTCACAAACCCGCCATCCCAGGCGTGCAAGCCTTGAGTATACCTTCAACACACTTTTCCTCACCACCTGTCTCATCTCCTAGCTATGCTCTCGGCCTTTCAATTTCTATTTTGTTTTCTCTTCCAAGTGGCTGAGCTTCTGTCTGCTTTGGGGCTCATATCCCGTGCCCTCCACTTGAAGCCTTTTCTCCAGGAATACACACACACGTGCACACACACACACACACACACACACACACACAGAGAGAGCTCTGGCTGCTTTGCCATTCTGGCAAGTGTCAACACAGCTGCTGTCTCCACTGGAATGTAAACCAATATTGTTGTTAGATCTCCCTCAACCCCTCGTAACTTCCTCCAGGATTTGCACAGCGTGTGGCAATCCTCTCCACTGCCACCTTACAAAGCATCGACCCAGATGGTTAAAAGCAATTAAATAAATAGTTTTAAAAAATGAAATCAAAGCTGCACCTGAAGTTCGCATCCCACTCATGCCCATGAGGTGCAAAGGGCTGTAGAAAGCAAAATGCATCCACTGTACACACATTTATCCTCACATAATATGCTTATACAAACACCCTGTGTAAAATACCTCGCTGCTGCAAGTTATGAGGCAAGGTATTAACAGCACTGAGTAAAAGAGGTATTGGTGTGGACGCTAACGCAGCATTTGCAGCGGAGAACCTTTGTTTGCATATTATTTTACTTAAAAAAGTAACCTAAGAAGGGATTTATAGCACATTTTTAGTTATTTCCTAGATACCATCCACTTTTAACCACAAGCAGCAATTTTGGCAATAAAAGACTTGTAGAAGAGTTATAATGCAGTCAACAGAGATAGTATTCAGGGCTGCTACAGGAATGCAATCTGTGTGCATTGCCCACCATAAACAACTGCCTTGCCTTGCTTCTCCAATAAAGAAAATTATGTTTGGCTGATCAGGGTTCCCAAAGCAAATTCGCTGTCCCAAACGTAAAGACTCAAAGTTCACTCTCATTCAGATATTTAGCCCAGCAAACTCTGCTTCCCACTGTAAAATGCAAGTCTCACAAAAACAAGTGTATATTCCACACCTAACTTCAGGGGTGAAGAAATCGCACATATTCACTAAAAATAAAAACACATTAGCAATATCACAGCTCAAACCTAGAGTCCTTACCTCGCTATACTGGGACTGGGCATTGTTTTCGAGGTACAACATGTTAGCAGTCAAATTGATCAACGCTGCTGTTCTTTCTTCTGGCTCCAGGATTTTGACAAACACCTCCCACCCCCTAGAAGACCCTAAAAATATGTGATGCTACTGTGAAGATAACAGGACTCGGAGTGTGCCTCTCTGCATAATTGAAGTTTCCCTTATATACCTAACTATAGGCAAGGAGGAGGAGGTGGGGCTCTCCTGCCTTACCTGTCCAATCTGTCAAAGTGCCACCTGGAGTCCTCCACTCCAATGGAGAGAGGCCTCTCCCAGCTCATTAAGTAGTTAGAATTCCTTATCACCAATCTCTAAAAAGCAAAGGGAAGGGAAGGGGGGGAAAATGGCCAAAAAAAGAGAAAAGAAAAAAAGGAGACAGACAGGGAAAAGAAAGGAAACAATAACTTTCCCCTGTCACTTTTCTACAAGTTTAGGAACCCAAAAGAGAGCCATGGAGTTCCTCTAAAGGAGTTGCTCCCAGAAACTTCTCCTAGTTATTTATTTTCTGCAAAGATTCCAGGGCTGTTTTTTTCCCAGGCACAGACTTTGCTGCTACCAAGAATCCAAAGGTTCAGGAAGGGATTGAGATGCAGTGCTCGACACTGGTGGTGCAGTAAAGCAGCCAAGTATCTGGCTGCTGCTGTGTACAGATTTGGGGCAAAACCCCCAAGGAGCTTTCTGAGAGTCAATCACTGGTTTCATGCACCATAATCCAGCCACATTCTCCATCATCTGTGTGCTCCCATCCACACTCACAGCAAACAAGTCCTGTGTTTGCAGGGCATCACTCCAGATACATTTTTTTCCCCTCTTTTCTCCTTTGCAATTTTTTCAAACTTGCACCATGGTTAAAAAATAAGTACAAAACCCCAACTCGTCGAAAGGGACTCACATTATTGAATTAATGCACGAGAGAAGTTTTTGGGTACCACTCGGTAAAAACCACCTGGACACAATGCCCACGGCAAACTTTTCAAAAGAAAGATAGAGAAAGAGCGCTTAGCCGAGATCTGCGGGAGAGATCCCCACTGTGATTTTACTCTGGACAAGCAGACAAAACCCCTTATCCTGCCCTGGCGTCCCCCAGAGAGCCCCCGGAGCGTGCCGGGGGTGCGAGGTCAGCGCTGTGCTGGCGGCACCCGAGCCGCTCCGAACACCCCGAGGATCCGCCGCCCGCCGGGACAGCGGGGCGCACGGCAGAACAAAAGGCGGCTGCTCCCGAAGCACCGCCGAGCCACGAGAAACAGAACACCTTTCCAAAGGGCTGGGCAGGGGGGAGAGAGGAAACCAAACATCCAGATCAGAGCGCGGCCGCCCGCCCAGCCTAATGACAGCGCTCCGAACTTTATTTGAGGACCTGCCGTCAGGCAGGGCTCTGCCGAAACGCAGAGCGCGGACCGCGAGCGCTGCCGCGGAACACCGAGCCTCCCACTGCGGGGGGTGAGCGACCGACCCACAAGGGATTTGCAGGGAGGGACGAGGGTCTTGGGCAGGGCTGACACCCGCACACGGCCTCAGCACCTCCCCGCAGCCCCGCTTCTGCCCCGGAGCTGCCGCTGCTCCTGCCACGCCTCGGCCCTGGGCATCATTTAACCCCGGCTTCGCTGGGCACGCAGGGAGCGACTCGGGATCGCGGGGACATGGAAGCGAGCGGGCTGTGCTGCTCAGGGGGCTGGCGGCTCCCGGGCTGCCTTCCTGGCACACGGCAGCTCTGCAAATTAAGGGACACTTCAAGCTCACCAGCCTATTCTAGGTCGGAGGCAGGCAGCACGTTCGTAAGGCTGCCCAATAATAAAACGGAGCAAAACAATCTTCAGGCAGGCAGCAAAACAAGAACAAATACAGAGCAGAGGATTACAGTGTTCCCCTGCAGCAGCCCCTTGCCACAAGAAGCAGGGTAGGGGTCTGATTTAGCTCTCATCCTGCAAACACAGCTCACCGGAGCTGCTGGGTACAAGTAAAAGGTTGGAAGCATTTCCAGTGCACCTTCCCAGCTCCTGCTCACGGAGCACAGTTCAAGGAGGCACTCCGGAGAACGGGCTGCAGAGAGGAGCTCTGAGCCCTCCCCACCTCCCACCACCAGCAATATCCCAGTTCAGGTCGGGGCCACACACACCTTCAGTGCTCCTGAGCTACCAGCAAGAGCCTGCTGAGCACACAGCAGGTTTTCTACACCACAGGAACAACTCAGCAGACCACTGCCACAGCCCCTTGCCCTCCTCTCCACCTTCCCCAGCACCACCTTAGAGCAGGGGCTGTGCCCGCTGTATTTATCTGATCTCACCCGATATGGGCACAAGCCAAAAAGCCGCACCAGTGCTAATCTGGAGATCCAGGCAAAGCTTGCAGGGAGCAGCCACAGCACCGTTAGCCAAACAGGGCGCTCTGCAGCACCACTGCAAAGCTTACACAGAGCTGGACACGACACAAGAAGTCATCCGTGGATTTTCTGTTGTCTAACAGTGAGGAATAGTTATGCTGTGCTCAGATGACCATTCTGGTCCCTAAATACTGTCAAGTTTTTGATACTGGCCCATGAGTTCAAAAACTATGGCGGGGAAGGAGAGAGCAGGAGAAGGTACAAGCATAAATCTCCCAACCTCAGCAGGTCATTGCAAAAACCTCTTTCATAGCTATGCTATGAAACTCAGAAGATCCTCCTTTTCCAGGTCATTAATGCAGCATTGTTGTGTGAGGTATCTGCCATCTTCTGCCCCACAGGTGGCTGGAGGTGGCTGTGGGTGAAGCAACACCCAGATGAAGAGAGATATGTAGAAGTTTATCCAAAGAGATCTGCATGTCAAACACGAGGAGAGGTGTATATAGCATGAATAAATTGACATGTCAGCACAAATCCCTGCCCTCTGTACACACAGCCCCAACCTGGCTCAGTGTTTCAGATGCATTACCCTGTGCGGTCACCTTGAAGCAGATGCTGGACAAGTGGCTTTTTACAAATCCATCATCCCTAAGGAACACAAAGGAGGACATCACCACCCCAGCAGGGGTGGCAGGAGGTAACAAAAAAGGCACCAGACATTGTGCCCACCAGTGCTGCTGCCAGCCCAGGCACAAGTGCGTCCCTCTCATCGCCCCAGGGACCCAAACTTTGTTTCACTGGCTTCAGACCTAAATGCACTCTCTTCATAAGATGCTCTCCTGTCTCACAGCCTGGTGCAATGCCTTGGATATTCATACTGGCACCAGCGGCACAAGGGAAAAGTAAAGGCTTGAACACTTCTACCTTATCATGAGGAAGAAAAGTTCCCAGACCCTCATTTGATTCTCTCCTTTTGCAGATAGAAAATTTTCATATAGATGAGCCACCAACAATCTAACAGCAGCCAGGCAGCATCTCTCTGGGGTTCTCAGGGGAAAACTTGATTTCCTGAAATACCCTATGCTTAAATGGCTGAGTCATAAAAGCAGACGGACACCCCCACCCCCTCTCACACCGCACACTCATTGTTCAGCCATGGGACAGTGATAGTTCTAATTTGTCTGAGCCTTCTGGACAGGTCTCCAAGGGAATCATCAAATGTAATGGTCTAAAGTCACGTCAAGACAATCTTTGTAAACAAAGATTATGCCTTACCATACCAATTAGCCTAATCAGAAAAAGCAAACATTCAGGCAAAGGCCCTCCTTTCACACATTAAAAAAAGAGTTAAACCTTGTTCATCTGGCCTCAGCATGAAGTAATTCTTATTATAGTCCAACAAGCTCTCCCCAACCCCATCAGAGAAAGAATAAAGTAGAAAAGAAAGAAAACAACTCAAAGCATTGAGAGAAGAGCCTGGCGCTTATGCTCTGGATGCTTAGTTGGATTGAAATTTAAAAAAAAAGTAGCTCAGCCTCAGGAAAAGAAGTCTCCTTAAAGTAATTTACCTCCAATACTGTAGGAAACTAAAAATAATAATTGCTAGTTAGATTTGAAAGTTTCAGCTGCAACCCTCCCAGGTCTGACTCAGATATTCTAGAAAGCTTCTGGCAATGCTTTCTGGCTCTTGCTGGTATGCTGAAGAACAAAATAAAATGCAAACAAGACCCCTAAGTTTCCAAAACGAGCTGTCGGCCAAGTCAAACTGCTGATTCAGATTCTTTGTTTGAATCCTCTTTCCCTGTGCTCTTACATGGCTCATCCCAGCCCCTCTCACCAGTACGACGTGCGAGTTCTCAATAACCTTCCCTGGTCACAAGGTAAGTGCACAAAATTGTGACGATTAAAAATGCCATTACCACAACTGCAGTGTTAATTGGAGATTGTGTAATTTCTTGTTGAAGGGAGGTGTATGCATGCACACCTGCCTGCATGTTAGGCGGTTCATGCAGAATTTCCTGAAGATTTAAAAAAAAAAAAAAATCTGCTCAGACCTCTCCACTCGTATAAAAATAGCATCTGGATCGACCGCATCAGCACGGACTGTGACGTTCACTTAAGTCGGAAATGTTTCACCATGGACTGTGACGTTCACTTAAGTCGGAAATGCTTACAAATTAGGACTGAGTTATCAGGAGGAGGAGAGAAAAAATAGAACGAGCTTTTGGTGGATTTTTTTTCTGTTACCTCTGAATAACTGCTGAACGCTCAAAAAACAAGCCTCTGCCAATTGGCTCTGACAGTGATGATCTTACAGGGACAGATGTGTACTCCACGATAGCAGGAAGCCGGGTTAAAGAGCAAAAAGAAAATACTTTCAAAAAAATGCAAAAATTCAACCTGCCTTCTTTAAAACTCATGCAGAGCTGATCTTCATTGCTCAAACCATACGGAAGAGAGGGAAAAACAACGTGGTCCCTGAAACAGGGACTTTCCTCTTTTTCGTTTTTAATCCAACCATTTATGGCAAGACAGAACAAATTAAAAAAAGAGATGAGGTATGAAAGGCAGCATACGACTTGCTGCTGGCTGGCTACCGCCTTGTGTGCATCCCAGGCAGGCTGCTCCAGAGCACTGCATGGAACTGCAGGTGATCCATATGCAAGAGAGGGACCAGGCACCCCCAGCTCTCAGAGCAACCTCCCTGCTGCACCCGGGAACACAAATTCGACCCTCCTGGCTTCCTCACCACTGACTCAGGGACAGGTGTGAAGCCCAGAAATTCCTCTGAATCACACTCAAATGTATGAACCTTCAAGTTAGAAACATGGCCCGTCTGCAAGTTTTTAGTACTGAGGATCAAACCCTTCTTCCAAGGACTCCTAACTGCATTTCTTTCCGCATGTTAAAAGTGCGGGCTAAATAGCTGGAGTTTCCAAAGGCAGGAGGAGAGCCCGGCTCCCAGCTCTGCCCATGGTGCAGGTCGGCTTCTCCTCCCCAAGGAACATGCCCTCCCCAAGGCAATCGCCTGTCACAACAGCCCTGCCCTCCGACCCTGGGTAAACATCTGCGCACGCTGCTTATTTGAGCTCCTACAGTCTCGTTATCTCCCCCAGAACACCCCTAGGGCTAATTAGACAGTTAATGGCATCATGTCAAGAGATAACGCTACATGGTGGGGGAGCAGGGAGAGGGAAGGTGGAAAGGAATTGTGAAACAAAACCAGTTCCCTTCACAACCGCTGTGCAATATTGGTTTAGGAAGGGCGCACGCAGCCCCTGGGGCCTCTGCCCTCCAGCTGCCGAGCTCCATTTAAGGAGAGAGAGCAAGACACTCCTCCGGAGAGATTCAGCTCTCCAGCCGAGGTGATGCAAGGTCCCCACACCTTCCCCACCATCTGCACAACCAAAAACCCTGCAACCCCATCAAGGGTCATTCCCACCGAAGTGCCAGCAGTGACTCACCTCCCGCAGCTGCTGAATGACATAGGAGGCAGACAAAGCATACAGATCATTTATCAAAAAGTGTTTCTGTTTATCCCTGGTGCTCCTTTTATCTAATTTTCCCACTTTTACTGTACCCTAGTGATTCTTTTTAAAGAACAGTTGCTTTCACTATGAAAGCTTAGAGGTAAAACTGTCTGGACACAGGTATCTTGGCAAGGTAGCACATAAGCCCTCAAAACCGCTGGCCAGCAGACACTTTTGCATTGATGAACACAAACTCACAGGTCAGGAGACACTCGAGCATGGAGATGTGACCAGGGGACTTGGGGGGTTCAAGCCAAGGCAGCTCTTTGTTTGGGGTAACAACCCTCAACATTCAAACTGTATTTTTGCCACACGAGGATCTTTGGATGCTCAGCACAGCATGACTGACCACCCCCTCAACCCCCCACATTTATAAAATATTTTTCAAAAGTTAAAAGAGAGGAAGTTACACAAGAAAATTCATGCAAATTGCTCCTGATTGGCATAAACAGTCCCATCCCTTCAGCTGGAGGTAGGGCAGGGTCATGGCACAAGCCTGCACCCCAGAGACCAAGCGCTCTAGCCAGGGAAAGGGAGAAGGAGATAGCGACAGATTACAGAGCTTTTGTTTTCAATTAAAGAAAGGAGCAACTGTTGACAGTCCAGGGCTGTTCTTGCACAAGCAGCTGAGGGGAAAGTGTTGTTCTTCCCTTATCTTATATAAACTACAGATGGGACCCGTGAAATGCACAACTGTTTATAAATGCACAATCACAGCAGCTCTTTCCAACCAGCCTCTGCTCTGCTGCCAACTCCCTCCTACAGTAAGCCAGTATTTAAAAGTTACCAGTTCGCAATAATTTGAGAAGAGTCTTCCAAACCTCTGGTTACACCCTGACCCTGCAATCCACAGCCACTCACACTTCTCCTATTAACACATCACTGTTATCTGATATTGCCCTGGTGCTTTGCAGTGCAACACACTTCCCAAGGCAGAAAGCCTGGAAGCCTGTTTATGCCTTTTTTCCTATGAAGAAATGTTGCACTTTGTAGTGCTGGCCTTCCCGAGAAGATTGATCACTTTTGTTTCAGACTTGTTTAATTTTAATCCAGTCTGGACATCACCATGAGGTCCACCATAGCCATCCATGCTCTCAAGGAGTAAGAGTGCTTCAGGGTGCCTTTTCCTTCTATTTAAGCAGGCTGGAGATAGAAGTCCATCCTTTTAGAGTGAGTTATATTTGTTACTGAAAACTCCTTTGATCTTTCATTAATCTCTGCAAATTCAGCTGCTGATTAGAGAAGAGTTCAGTCAGCAGTGAGCAAATGAACCCAGGCCACAAACCACTCCTTAATCTACGCTTCAGAGACTGATTTAATTTTTTGTGACTGCCTGACAATTCACTCCCTCATTAATTTCAGTGCTATCAAATCAGTGACAGTGAGGTGGAAAGCAGATGGTAGACATTCAGTAGAAAACATTACCTAGGCCAAAAGTCTCCATGTGAAATATTGGAGGAAAAAAATAATAGTTATTAAGAGGACTGTGGGAAGGATGTGCAGAACCACAAAGCAACAAATATAGTGAGACTTTGGATGCCTAAGACTCTCTTCAAAGCAAGAATCCCAATTAATGCAAGAGAGAACTTTTAAAACAAAAGCTACACCCCACAGCTGGCTGCAGCACAGACACTTTGGCTGTGCTGGACAAGGAAGGGGAGCAGGACACTCCCAGGGCTGTGCTCCAGGTTTGTGTTAGCCTGGAAGGAGAAACCCTTCCCTGGCATGGTCAGCTCTGCAGCTGGAAACAGCACTATGAGGCACTTCCCATCCTCTTCCCCCTCTACTAAGAGGGGTACCACTTTGACAGTTTTCATTTGCCTGGATATGTACAGTTCTTGTAACTAACAAGAGAAAAGGACCTTATTTTTTCTTCAAACAACTTGGTTTAGAAAAAAAAAACACAACAAAAAATAATAACACAAAAAGAAAATGTCCAGAGGAAGGTGAATTTTGGGGAAAAAGAGGATCCTATCAACTAGGTAGAAACAATGAGTGAAGTCCCCATCAAGACACCATAAACTTTAAACTTGCTCCAGAGGCAAAGGTGCCTACAATTTATTGCTTAAAGATCAAGATGCCTTTTAATTAAGTGTTTGTGCAGACCTTATATAGATGTAAAATAAGCACTAACACATTATTGCTCCATACTTGCTCAAGGAGCTTGTGTAGCACCATGGAAACCTTTGGAGGCAGGCCTAGCTGCTTGAGGAAGATGTTTTCTGAAGCAACTGCTCCTTTTGTTTGGAGGCATTTGCATATAGGCAGAGGACAGGACTCCAATTACCACACTCTTCCACTTCAGGTGCTAGAGCTGGGGAGTTAAAGCCACCCCTCCTGAAACACCCCATCTCACACATGACTCTCTCCCAGTAGTTTGTGCTTTTCAGCTTAAAATTAGTTTATTCCTTCCCAAGATGAATGTACAGCAAGATGCTGAAAGGGAAGAAATATTTAAAGGAATTTTAAATATGCTTCCGAAATGATCACACAGCAGACAGATCACCCACTGGTTTTTCTTCAACACCACTGAGAATCCTGGGAACTGACATTAAAAACAAAACACTCAGTGTAAGGATACTACTCATCAACTGGCTGCATTCCTACAAGAAGAAATGCAGGCATCCCTGGTCTGCAGCCAGAACTAGGGCCAAAGAGCACAGGAAAGGGCGCTAGCGAGCATTTATTTTAAAGAAACATAAATACGTCTTTAGAGCCCTGCTACACACAAGACAAGGGAAGTCTTCAGGCTTTGGTCAATCTGAATGTACAGATAAATTCTTTACATTCATTCTTATCTGAAAGAACTGACCATTTCTAGATCGGGATCTGCAGCCCTAAATGTGATGATTAGATCATCTGGAGGGACCTACACGGCAGAAGATTAAACATCCAGTAGGGTTACAAAGCCAAGCCTAAATTAGGAGAGCTTCTGAGTTCAACTGCAAACAGAAGAGGTGCTGGAGGGAAGCTTCCAATAGAATAATGCCTTTGCTCATTATGGAAATGCCTTTGCATAATCTCAACTTTCTTTGCACAGCTATGGAACGAATAAATAACCACAAAGAAGAGAAACTTGGCAAGCATCAAACTCTCAAACAAAAACCAGACAGTAATAAAAGCTTTGATCACATCCCTGTGCTGTACAAAGTCCTTCCTTCCTTTCTATAGTCAGTCCGGGAATACTCAGGCATGGAAACGGATGGCCACACAAGCCACTTTGCTGCATCTCCTTACCAAATTGGCCTCGTCCTCCAGGTGCAAAACCATTTCTCAGCAAAATGCAGGGCTGTGGCAGCTGCCAGAGCCTGTGGCAGCACACACCATGTGTTAGTAAGTCCCTGCACTGAGGCACTATTCCTGCACTGCTCACCACATCAGCTCCCTGCCCTGCTGTGGGTGCACAGGGACATCCTTCCCATCCCCGTTCCACCACTAGCTTTCATCTCCTTCTTCAGTCATTACCTTGTAACAAGTGGAGCTCTCTTCTCCTGACCCAGAAAAACACTTCTAAGGAAGCAATTAAAATTAACAAAGTTCAGAGCCTGTGCTTTAATACTGAAGTGTTGGATTAGGATGCAACAGAGTAGTGCGGGACAGCAGGGTGGGGGCTTTTTGTGTCTGTCCATCAGATGCACAGCTGATCCTGACCACAGCTCCCAGCTGATGGGGACCAGGAATTCAGTGCATGGCCATCAAATATGAATTGCTGATCTACATGGTGCTAAGGCTGAGGGCATGCACAAGAGAGCCAGCAGCCACCTCAGGCCAGAGCAGCTCCTCTACAGCTTGCTGGGCTGCGACATGGGAAGGTATCCTGTGCAAGGTGGTTTGGGTGGCTCCTTCATGAGCCTACAGCAGATTAAATATGGGAAAGGTTTCTTGTTTCCTTTGGGAAGCATCAAATACCAACTCTGAGATGCATCATTGCTAAGAAGGCTGAGGCTAGGAGTCTCGACACCTCCAGTTCCTACACAGGATGCATCCAGTCTGTCCTACAGCCTACAGTTATCTCTGCCTCTGCACATAAAGGAGAACAGCAGAGTCACAGCGCTGAAGCTCTCGGTTTTCAAACTTTGAAACACGTTTCGCTTCCAAAATTTCTGTAGCTACCAGGCTTGGGGCACCCACAGCCCATAAAGCTGTACACCCTAACCCAAACCCAGCCCTATACACACCATCATCCCCAGGGCAGAAACCCACCCCACAGCCTGTTCAGCACTGCCTAATCAAGCCACACACAGCAAATCCCCACGATTATTTGCAGAAGATGAGGGAGAACAAATAAATTAAAAAAAAAAAAGAAAAAGGCAAGGAATTCTCTCTGCCTTTTATGGGGAGGGATGGATCCAGGTTAAGAAAACTCTGACCACGGCACTGTCTGGGGAGCAGGCATTCCGCTGAACTGGTTAGGCAAGGGGCTGCGGGAGGACGGCTTGCTCAGGGGCATGACAGGAAGGTATGCACAGGGGGAGGGGGATGAGCTGCTCCATCCCTGGGGACAGCACTCCAGCTCCTGCCAACAAGGTCCCTGCAGCCCTGGCCACACTGGTGGAATGGTGGTGGCAGAAGATTTAGAGACTCTGCAAACCCCTCAAATAACACTTTTACCAGGATGCTCTTGCTGCAGTCCTTAGCCCAAAGCAGCTTTGTTTGGGTCCTGACCAGCATCAGTGAGCAGTTTACAGGACTTTTGAGGGATGGTAAAAGAAAGCAATTTTGCACCTGATAGAGCAGGCTGACAGCACTAAGAGGGCTCCAGGACAATGCAGGGGTTATTGCACTGCCACACGCCTGCTCCTACAGAGAGATCTCCAGATCCCTCCTCCCCGTTGCCCCAGGGCATTTAACCAGTCAAGACACAAATATAAACTTGCTGTAACATTACTAATTTCTAGCACTGCAGGATACAGGCTTTGCAATCAGTGTTCATCCTGAATGCAGAGAGCTAGACATCCACCCCACAGTTGCTGACTACATCCTTAATCAGAGTAGAGGCTTGGGACCACCTTCTTTGGTCACTTAATGAATGGCAGGAGGCCCCCAAGGACACACATGCAACTTACCTTCCTGGCCATCTGCAGCTCCTTCCCACACCAGGGCCATGTCAGAAACTAAATGTTCTCCACGCCCACAGGGACCACCAGCCCTTCACTCCAGTTATGCAAAAAAAGGCAGATCTTTGCTGGGGTTTCCCAGTCTGCCTGTGGTTCACACCAGGGGAAAGGAAGGGCCACAGCCAGGATGGGCCACCCAGAACATTGTGAAAGAGCCGGTCACAAGGCACATGGCTGGGGAAGGTTGCTGACTGTCTAATGTTATACCAGACCCAGAAACCTCTTCCTGACCCCCCCCCAAGATCTTTTCATCCCAAGGCAGTGCAGATCACCAGTTTCTCTTACCCCTTTCTTATACAGGCACAGGAAGATTATTTCTTCCTTAAAACAAGTGTGTGAGAACTGCAAGGTCTCAGCAAGAGACAGGGCTATAGCCCAGATGAGAGGGGTTTCTGTGTCACCCAACCTTCCTCCCCAGGTCTCTCCCCAAACAGCTGCACTTTCAAGGCAATGAACACAACCGATGCGTGTTCAGCAGGGCAGGACTCGCGCTCATTTTCCAGTCCACTGATGGGAGTTTCTTCAGGCACTGCAGCTCCTTCCCCGCTGCTAGCTCTGTTGTGAACAAGCACCTGTACCCCCAGAAGTCAAATAATAATTAAAAAAAAAAAAAAATCACAGGTCTCACCAACACAACCCTTAGGATCAAGGATGGACATCTTTTAAAACCACGAGTTTCATTTTTCAGACATAAATTGCAAGAAGGTGCAAAGCTTATCTTAAAAGCTGATTGGAATTGCTTTAAAGTCCACACAAGGACAATTGCATTAAATAAACCACTCTTAATTGCTCTGCACCCATTTAAATCTTACATGGCGATGCACTCCGGAGAAAAACTGGCCTCGCTCTTTTCCTAAGACAAATGTAATACCATAAAGCACTCTGCCTTGATCTCAGTGCTCATCTCCCAGGGCCCCTCTGTTTCTGCTGCATTCCTTTGTGTTTATCTGCCCTCTTCAACCCTTTGCTGCAATCAGCTGCGTGCAGCACCTCGTGTCTAGAAGTGACATGGCTGAGGTTACAGGAGAGACAGGTGCAAGGGAAGCTCGTGCCCTGAAGCTATCCAAAGGAAAAGAGAAGCTGGAGGGGAAGAGAGTTGTAAGGTATTTCAGATTAAAGCAAACACCTTGCCCCAGGCTACACATTCTCTGCCAATGAAAGCTGCAGCCGCTTCGAGCCCCAGAAACAGCAAAGCAAACACAGACTTCTCTGCAAGGGGAGTTGTCACCTGTCAGGGATGTTTGCAAATTTATAGGGAGGTGGTGGTGGTGGTAAGGGGAGTAAAAAGAGCTTTCCTCATTTTAAAAGACGGGCTGTTTGCACAGGTTTGCAATGCATATTTTGCTTTGTGGAGGCTTTTGTCCAGCATTCAACTGAGAGAAGGTGCTGTCTTCCACTGAAGACAAACTGGAACATTTATTAATGTACATACATTAATGTACTCCGAGCTGCTGCCTTTACAGTAAGGGTGAGGATGGGATGGAATTTCCCCACTCCCCCTTCAGCTTGTCACGTCAGTGAAAAACACTTCTTAAGAAGAAGTCACCCTGCAGCCTGGCCTCTCCAGAAATGCCTCCTGCAAGGCTGGGATCAAACCCATCATCAGCAAGAAGTAATTGCGTAGAGAAAGCTTCTTGCCCCCTTCCCAGGCATCAGCACTCACCTCAGCAGTGCTCAGAGAGAACAAGGGAAAGGGACTTCCCATTCGTGTTTCACTGCACCACTGACGGGGGAGGGAGTCTCTGAACAGGCCTTCAGTGAGCCCCGCAGCCACCACAGTGCTCTGCAGACAGCTTGGAGGAACAGGAGATGGGGAGGAGAGCTCATGCTCAATGCCATAAATCCAGACTTGAGCATGGAAGGAGAAAAGTTACTGCTAATGACCTTTAAACCATTGGGGATTGTTATTTAGGAGGACATAGTTCAAACAGACCATTACTAACCACTTTGAAAATCAGAAGCCCCTGTAAACGTGGAGAATATCTTCTGGACTATTGAAGAGACACCATTTTTACGAGAGCTGTGCTGTAGAGGTGGAAAAAGCCAAGATCCAGATGCTAATGGAAGGCTTGCACTCCACCCCTCTGTGCCCCACCAAACACTGAATCAAAAGATAACCAGACTTGATGTCAGTCACCTCTCCTTGTGCACTTGGATTAGATTTGCCACATTAGCCAGGCACATACCCAACCTCAAACTGGCTTTTTAACCCTTGCAACCTTCCTGGAAAGAGAAGAGCACTACAGCCTCCCCAGCAGTCACACCAGAGCAGCACTAACACGTCAAACCTCCTGTCACCAGAGACTGCAACCAGAATGACCCAGGAGCTCTTTCCTTGCAGACACAATCCTCCAGGTCACAAACACTGCCAGGATACAGACTGCCAACACACCATCACTGGGCACGTTAAAAATTGTGGTTGATTAGCCAGGGAGTTAAATGACAACGGTTTCTCAGGATGGAAACAGTACAACAAGAAAATTTACAGATACCAACACAAATTTCAAACTACACTTTATTTTTACCCCAAAGTAAACAAAACCCAGGGAGAACAGAAACAGGACATGAGCAACTCAAACTCCTGAAATACCTCCTGCTCCAGCCTGCAAGAATAGCACCTGGCTTCTTCAGAAGAGTTATTGCTAAGAAAGAGCCAGTCTGTTTGTGCCAAAGGCAATGAACCAGCAACCACCAGTGCCTCATCTACATTACAGTCTTGAGCCATATCCCTGAGACACCCCTGGCCAAGACTCATTACAAACACTCTCTACTCTGAAGAAACAGGAGGGGAAAAGAACCCAATCATGGTCTGAAAACAAGTTTTCACTCATATATGACCCTCAAGAGAAGAAAAACCAGTGAAGAACCTCTGGCCTTGGTCAGCAAAATTGCAACTGTGCCCAGAATCCAAACTATTTTAACCCTGAGGTCACACAAACTAGCTCTAAGCAGCGAGAGTGCAGGGACGGTTGAGTAAGCGGTGCAAGAGACTCCTCAGCTCTCCTGCCAGTTTAGCTGCCTCATCCCCCTCTCCTGCCACTGCTGCTGCAGAAAAGGAGGAGCAGGTGAGGAGCCAGCCAAGGTGGGAAGACGGCCCTGGGGCAATGCAGCTGGAATAGCTCCTGCAAAAACTCCCCATCTGCCCCAAAGGTTAAGGAAGTTTCTCATTACTCACCCACATTGGGTCATTCAGCTCCGTGTCCTGCACCCGGACACAATCCATGCTGATCTCAATTTTGTTCGTGGAGCCGTCTTCAGATGGGCCATCGATGAAGTTTAAATCGATTGGCTGAACTGAGCATATTGGCCTGGAAAGGACACAGTAATGAAGTTACAACTGGCCAAGTTCTGTTTTACACCACCCCACCTTCCTTCCCTTCCCCTGTGCCCAGGACTTCAGCATCACCACGGGCCAGTCTCATGGCAAAGTAAGGAATAAGGAAGGAATTACTACGGAACAACTACCTCCTCACCACTGTACTACAGCAGCCCCTGAACAGGACAGGGCCTGGAGGGACATTTCACTTGCTCTGAGGCAAGAGCACAGGAGTCAAATCCCTGAAAGACAGAATTCATAGAGGATTTATGCCAGTGACTCTTTCAGCATCAGTCATGGCAAATCAGGAATGGGAACAGAGTCAGTTTTCTTTCTGTCAGCAGACCTGACAAGGTGAACTCTGCACCATCTTCACCCCCTCTCCCTCCCTGGCATCAGCAAGGGGAAAGCACGCAGCCCGGACACAGCGTGATGAGCCCATTTCCTGAGGGAAAATGCCAACCGTGTGCCTTAGGAAGCAGCCAGCTCAGCCACCAGAGGCCTGGCAGAGAGTCAGTGTCACTGCTGACCGCTGCATTTGGTCCCCACAGCCTGTGTGTAAAACCTCTGGACGGCTCAAGAGCTGTCAGTCACTACAGACTGACACATCCAATCATCACATCCATATCTAATCAAAAAGTACAGAAGACTCCAAACTCCCCAGCATCAGCCCCCTGAGCAGCCTGATTATAGAGGCATCCTGTCCTAAAACACCTTCCATATGTTCCACGTAAGGGCTACTTACTGTTCCAGGAAGTCCCAGATATGCTGGATTACCTCTGGGCTGAGGAATTCCCTGGACTGAGAGCTCTGGGACATGGCGGATCGGTAGTAACTCTCCTTCCAGGAGAAGGGGCTCGGAGTTTCTACAAACCTTAAAAAACAAAAGCAAAAAAAAAAAAAAAAAGGAAATAACAAAAAAAACAAACCAAAAGAAAAGAAAAACACATACAAAGACATGTTGAATGCATGAGTCCAGCTCAATGAAAAGCCACAAATAGAAGCTATTGTGTGAAAAAAGGAGCTACACTGAATGCCTGAGACATTCACAGCTGTACAACACACATTCCACACTGCTGCAGATGCTGTATTTAGATGGGAGAGAATTTGGCCACCCTTCCCAGTAAGTTAAACACACCTCAGAGTCCACTGGGATGCTGTGTCATAAGAATCCCAGAGTGGGAGGGGAGGGGGAAAAAAATCCAGTTTCCATTTTACCCCCCAATAATCAACTTCCCATATGAAGCAGGTAGTCTTTGCAGCAGGTGAAGCAGCTAAGCAGCGTGTGATTCCACTGTCCCAAGCTGTTTGCCTGTCTAAATGGCATGCCCTTGGATGGTTTAGGTGACTTCTCCTACACCCAGGAATGCAACAGAGGTCTTGAACTAAGTATTGGGTTGGTTTTTTGTTTGTTTGTTTGGGGTTTTTTGGTTGGTTTTTTTTTTGTTCTCTTTTTAAAATTTGAAAAATAATAATTAAAAATAAGTATTTGTTTTATTTTCTATAGAAATAAGTTCAGTCACATCAGATTTTATCTGCTTGTCAACTGCCTTCTCATCTCCAGCAATTTCTGAGCCAGACCAACTGATTTCCACCAGATCTGATAATTACCTTGGCCATTTTTGTCCCCTTAAGCTCCCAAAAGCCTCACAAAAATAGGTGGGCCCAAGAGGAGCAGTGACAGAGCTGGAGCACTCGTGCCTTCCACAGCTGCACATTCTCATCCCACTGGCCAATTTCTAAATTCAAACACAGCAGCTTTTACACCCGTGTCAAAATACTTGACGGCTGTAGGGATGTAAAGGGGGTGGGAGGAATTTCTCCAGTATATTTGCAGTTGACAAAAACTCTCAGTTTAGCTTCAGAGTATGAGACAGGTGACCACCTTTCCTGCTGCAGGGTTGGGGGCATTCTGCAAAATTCCCATATAAAAGAGATATTTCAGCACAAAGCAAGTGAATGACCACATTCTCTGCCAGGGGAATGGCTGTGGCAGGAGCCAAGGTTATAAATGGATTCCAGAGAGAACTGGACTCATATTTGTTCTGGTACATATTGGTCCTGTTTAACACAATGGTCTAAACAAATTGCATGGAAGACCCTAATTTATTAAGCTGCCAAAATTAAGAAAGAGTGTTTCAGAGGCAGGATCACACTATAGTGCTTTTACTCCATTTTCCCTGAAGTACATACTTCTGGCTGCGGTCAGAGGGGTATCTAGCTCTCTTTATTGCATTTTTAAAGCCTCTTATGTTTTGAGGATGCTCTGGTCTGCAAAAAGCAGGGCCTTCTTCACCTCTGCTGTCCACAGAACTGCATGCTCTTAGAAAAGTGCAGACTGTTATCCTAAGCTAAGAGAAATCAAAGTGGCTTAAGGCCCCTGGAGCCAAAGCTGGGCATGCCTTGAAATAGGTGAAAGTATCACTTCAGTTGCTCATCCTTTTTGTGATTAAGAAAAAAACCTCCAGCATAATGTAAAAGTTCGTGAGCAGCCAGAGACACAAATGAAATGCAGAAGTGCACGGCTAATAGCTCTGCCTCACAGATGTGAGCACATGCCCACACTACATGTAAAAAAATAATGACAAATCCTCTGAGAACAGCAGTTATCCCACAAAGTACCCAAAATTACTCCTTTCGGGCTTTCAGTCTGGTAAGACACTTTCAAGAATACCATACTGAAACCCAGAAGAACAGATCTGGCCTAAAGCCTGTCATACAAACTGAGGGTCAATGCCATCACGAGCCTTGGAGAAGCACAGTGGGAAGCTCTGCAACCTGCTCTGCTGCTAAACCCAGACAGACCACAGGCATTGCTCAATACCCTCCACCCAGTCCTGACCGCCAGGAATGGGCAGAGGAATCCCATAGTGGGTTCTCCCAAGCCACCAAAGTGCTCATTGTTAACAATTATTTGCCACTTATCACAACTGCTCTTGAATTTTATCACAACTCTTCTTGACTTGTACACTAAAAATCACTTTTCATTACTACATAAACAGGAACTAACTTCAATGACAAAAGAGTTATAACAAAATAGATCTTCCCCAGAGACCTTTCCTTCAAAAAGTCTCTGTGCAACAAGGTTCCTGCATGCCACGGCATGCCCCAGCTTTGGTTCACTGATGGAAAAAGTTCTCAGTCTCAAAAAGGCAAAGTGTCCCAGTTCACCCTGTCTGCTCTGGCCCTCGCAATTCCATAAACCTGCCCCAACCAAGCAGTGCAGGAGAGGCAGGAGATATCGGCTGCACAGACTGATAAAGCCAGGTTTGATGCTCTACACCTTTGCAGCTAACAGAGCTGCTGGAAAGCATTGGACCAGTTAAGGACGCAGCTAGTGCATCCCTCAACTAAACACAACTCTAAATTTCTCCAAAGACGGATATTTTCCAGGTGCATCATCTTCATCCCTGTAGCCGGCCAAGTTCCTAGCTTACTGTTCTTAGGAAAAACATGACAAGATTTTACCTGATGGCCAAGAAGGCACATTTCCCTATACCGAGCACAAGGAGTTTCCTGGTTAATGTTTTCTCAGAGACTCCTTCAACACTCTCTGAAACACCTTTATTACCTGTACAGCTCTATTTCCAAAGGAGGCAGCAAGATTAGGCAGTCAGATTGGCAATGCAGCTATGAGAGGGCCAGAACATTACAGAGGTAGTAAATATTGCTTTTTACTCAGTTGGTGCACCCTGCTCTCAGGTGAGAAAGGGCTGTCAAAATGCAAGAAAAACAACTTCAGCTCAGCACAGAGCTGCACACAAGATAAACTGTCTCCTTCCCTGTGGTCTTAATAGAATCTAAACCTACTGCTATTTTCCTTACCTAACAGCCTTCAACATAGAGGAGAAGCCTCTGTCTACTAAACACATACTTCAGCGTCTGAATTTCCACCAGAAAGTAAAAGCTAAAGCCTAAGCAAAATCTCTGCGTAAATTTCACTACTTTAGTTGTCTTTTCCCACATTAGCAAATGCTCTACTTTCAGTAAAATAATCGCTGAGTGCCTAAAGTTAATCACAAGATTGCATTGCTTAAATTGCTTCTACGAAGCAGATGCTTTTTTTATTAACAGGCATTTAAACAACATCCCTTTTACCAACAACTGCTCATCCCAAAGGCCATCACAGGACATGGCATACTAAACACAGCCTCTTACACCGAAAATCTGCCTACAACAGAACAAGGCATGGCAGTAAGTCTTGTCTAGGTTGCCTCTGCTTTAAGTCTACAAGGTAAGTCCCTGCATCAACTGCTGAATTATCTGGCAGGATGCTTTTCACAAACAGAGAGCACTAACTGCACCAGGAACTACAGGGGGATTTACAGCCCCCATCAAACTGCAAGCTGAATAGGACATTGCATTGCACATAATGCTGCTCCAAAACCACCAGGGGATTATTCATAGCAAGTTAAGTCTTCTCAAAGAAGCAGCACCTCACCAAGAGCAGTGTTCCTTTGTGCAGTGCTGGGATGCTGCTCCTGAGCCACTGAATCCCAGGACAGGTTTCAGACAGCAATACCCTTCCACTGAGGTCTGGGTCAGCTTTATCCTATTTATCTGGCTGAAACAAGAGCAGCCCAGAGTCCAGGTGAAAGCACTTCTCCAAATTCACTAGGTGGGCTGGAGCCTCAGGCATGCTGATTGTTGTGCTGCCTCCTGAGCACTCCCCCAGCAGAGCTGTGTTACAGCCCCCTGAGTGGGGCTGTGTCCCAGCAGATCCTCTCTGCCATCCCACTGATGAGTGACATCTCATCAAGCACAGCGATGACAGCAACATGTCCCTGTAGCTGTGCCCACACAGCACTCCTCCATTTCAGTCTTCCGGAAGGCTGGGAATGTTAAACTTCACAAAAAAAAAACCCAAAGGCAACAAAAAACTAACCAACCAAACCAAAAACCAATTCACCCTTCCAAAAACCAACGAGCAAAGCTTCTCATAAGCTGTAGCCACACTGCTATTGCCCTTCTCTGGAGCGGAGGGTCCCATCACAGGAGGAAATGAAGCCCTGACTGCTTGGCCCAGCGTGACATAAACGTGGAGGTGAAATGGAGAGAAAACAAGACCATTTCTGCTCCCACTGCTCACTCTGAGCCCATCCTTCCATTCTTCACCACACTTCCCCCTTTCCTACCTTCATATCAAAAAGATTAAAGATAAAGCAAACAAACCACTCTCCACCCCAGGAAACAACGACAGAAAACTATTAAACTGCAATACAGCGACACTTCTCACCCAAAATGCCACCTCTCACTGCAAACAATCTTTCTTAGAAAGGGCTAAACCCAAAATACCCAGCTTTGACTTACCACTGGGGAAAAGCCACGAGCTCCCGAGGAAAGCAAGACCCAGCCTTGATACTGAGCATGCACAGCCCAGCCCCTCCTCTGTAGCTTTGAACCTTAAAGGCAGATGCCACCTGCTTGCACTGATAGAGGGTCAAGTCTGACACAGGGCGCAGCCCGAGCACCACTGGGGCGCATGTGCGAGTCCAGCAACCTCCTTCCAAAAATAAAGACTGCCACAACCAAGAGGTAGCTGGTTTCCCTGGTTTTTTCATCCAAAACGGGCTTGGTGCTTCAACACTCTGGACTGCTCCCGGGTTAATGGCATGGTTTATGAGGAAACCAGAAATGAATAAGGTATTTCAGTGAAGCTGCTGTGTTGGGTTTCAAGAGGTCCAAGCACTTCCTGCTCTCCTTAGCTTCCCTCGAAAGCTGGAGCTCTGGGTTGGTTTGTGTTTCTCCTGCACAGTGTGCAAGTTCTCAGGGTCTGTCAGTATGTTTTATAGGTGCAGGACTTCATGGCTTGATGTTGGTGTAAAGCCACATGTAAAATTTATAACACAAAAACTTTCACAGCAGGGACGAGCGAAATGATTTGGAGCTTTCTTTCTGCTTGTTGCCAGAACTACAGGATGTTGGTTTCTGCTTCTCCCCACGAGATGTCTGTCAATGGTGTACAATTTTCTATCACTGAGCCCGTAGTTCTCAGTCAGTGGACATGCAGATGGGGCCAGAGAAGTCTTTCTCTGTAAGCTACAAATTTCACTCTTTTCACAAGATACTGTCCCCTAAAGAATATGCTAGTGGAGTACTCAGGAAACCTTGATGCAGAGAGAAGAACATCTGTTCTTATGAAGAAAGCACTTCCACATTATATGAATGTACCCAACGAATGATTAATAGTGTCTGAATAATGATATCTAATGTGGCTCATTTTATTCATAGTTCTCGAAGTGCTCTACAAAGGAAGATAGTGTGATTACTCTCATATTACCTGTCAGAAAACTAAGACACCAGGAGGTCATAGAATTACTCACCATTAGTCAGCAAGCCATAAATACAACCTTGGTCACCCGAGTCCCGATATGGTGCTTGCTCTAAAAGAACTAATGATTTTGGGTGTTTAGATAGAGAAATTCAGAAAGGCCTTAATTTCTTCAGGTAGAGTATACACTGTACCTCCTGCACTAAGAAATTCCCAAACTTCATTTATCTTCAGGCACCACAATGCTGATGCCCAGGAATGAAAATCGAGGGGCTGCAGAAATGCTGTGACCAGCTTTTAGACACACACAGAGTTCAGGGTGGAAGTAGAATTCCAACCCAGACGAACACCTAATCTTTCTTCCTGAATCTATGCAGCATTTAACCCCTTAAAATCATGTGCAGATTAATATATTAGCCCTCAACCATCACAGGGTGTGAGCTGGGGAGAAATTTAAGTCACAGAGAAGTCGGCACCTTCAGCTCCAGCAATCCCAATCCACATTCTCGTCCTTGCCTTCTCCAGTTACACGTTGAAGCGCATCAAAAGCAACGGTAAACAAACGATTTACAGTTCATGAGCATTACGCCTAAATGCCTGAATCTTGGTGTCAGTTGTATTTCTAGTTTTTTAGTGGGGAGGGGGCTCCTTTTCAGATCGCACCGTTAAAACTGGAGGAACTTGGCAGCCCTCATCCTGCTGGAATTCCCCCTGCTCTGCACTGTAACACTGCGGTGATTTGTAGACATCGGTACCTAAGGAAGCTCACAGCTGTGCAAGAGGAGAAGGATGCGGGGTCTGGCAGCACGGGACAAGCGTGCGCCTGGCAGGCAATGTCATCTGGAATTCCCCGACGTGCAGAGCACTCTTGACCCCCGTGCCTGGAGCAGCCACCCTCAGCCAGCAGAGCACACCCTGGAAGCACCCCATTGCAACCCTTTTCCAAAGGTTAGAGACCTTTGGAAATCAGGCAGGTTCGTTGCTACCCCCTAAACAGGGGGGGCAAAGCGAAAGCCAAATGGGAGCAGGCTCTCCACCCGCTCAGAGAAGACCGCAGTTGAATTTCATCAACCTCTATTGCACCTCTCTCTGTCTACTTCATCAACAAGCAGCCTCTCTTCCCAGCATGAATTGCACTGTAGAATGCATTTTCCTGCTTCTTTCTCTGCCTGATGCCATATTCCAAGGCCTTAGCTCACGTGAGCCCAAAAGAGACTGACTCCCATCCTGGCAGAGGCAGGTTGTGGTGAACTGAGCTCACAAGTATTTATTCTCCTTTCGATTTTGAGCCGAGCTTTCAGGTTTACCATTTTAAAATTTAGACTTCCAGCAACTTCTTTAAACCCTTCAGATAGTCTTTGCACATAATGCTGCTCCTATGTGTCAGTCCTAGAAAATAACTCCAAAAGAACACTGACAGATGCATGGGTTAGAAAGGACAAATGTAAGGAATAACAAACACCAACACAGCATTCTTTCGAGACAGAATATAACTTCCACCTATGGTTCAGTTTTTTTCCCAGTTCCCACATTTGTCAGATGTTTCACAGATCTGGTGTCTCACAAAAAAGCGTGGACAGCAGCACGGGTTATGGGGAGGGGCAGCTGTGAGAAAAGTGGTCGAGTGGCACGAGGGATATGCATTAGAAAATGAAAGAAGCTGACTGCTAGAAGGGTGAACCCTGATCTCAGAAGTGGCCGACAGCCAAGGAGATGGGGGAACACATGAAGGAACAGGGAGTGGCAGCAGCAAAGGGCTCTGTGACACTGCTGGTGTCCTACAGCATCTGTCAAGGACAGACCAGGGAGGACTGTTAGCTTCTCCTGTTCTCTAGGCACAGGGTGCTTGTACTGCACACACCCTGTTTCAGCTGGGAGCTATATGGTATTTAGAGGAAATAAAGCAATCTGTCTCACAGGAATGCTGAGTGTTCTGCTAGGGTCTACTTTAACAGTGCATTCTGATCTCCCTGTAACTTAGATTTGTCTTTTGGAAGCATATGTGTGTGAGATTAATGGAAAGGGGTAGGAAGGGATGGTTCAGCTTCCTCATTGCTCTTTACTCAAGTCTTCAATGCACAGGCAACACTGATCTACATCAAAGAAAGTGAAACTGGCTGTACAGAATAATCCTCCTAATCTACCATGCTGCAAAACACAAGGGGGATTTTTCTTTCATCATCTTCTTTCAGTTAGAGTCATCTTTAGTAAGACTATGCCTGCAGTGGATACAACATTTGCAGCTTTGTGGCAGCCCCTCAGAGCACATTATATCACTGCAGCCCTGTGCCTCACACCAGTGCCCTGCCCCAGTGCTGGCTGCAGAGCTCCTCTGGGAGAAAAAGACTCCCTCTGTATTCCCACTGGGGTTCCCAGCATGAGCTCTGCATGGCCTGCTTCCTGCAAACTGCTGGGAATGGCGTCTTGAAGCTGAACAATTTCAGTACCTCCACAGCGCTGGAACCCACTGCATCTCCTATCAACATCTCATCTAATCAGTTATCTACATATAATCATTGTCAGCCTAACAACAGTGACCACTTTTACAGAACAGAGGTATTTCTTCATCCTCAGGGTTTCAGGCAGCTCAGCACTCCACCAGCACTGGAGACACTCTCCCCTAATTGTAACCCCTAATTTTTTTCTCCTTCAAGTTTTCCTTCAGCATCTTGTGAACTTTCCCAGATGTTTCTGATCTCCCACTCAGCTTTTGACACCCCCTTCTTACCCATTCTCAGAAGCTTAGCCATGGACATCCCCTCCCCTTCTGCTCAGCCGTGACACCCACACCCTTTCTCATCCCTGGCCAAGGTGAAGCACAGCCTCAGCAACTCCTCCACCTGCCCACTGCAACTGGTGCTTTCTAGTCTGGGGTACAAACTCCTCCTAACTCGCAGAAGACCACCCAGGGATCTGAGCACCCTGTGTCGAGAAGGCCAGAGTTAGAATGGAAACCTGGAGGTCAGGACACCCAAGCTCAACCCCCAGCCCCTGGCTGACCCGTCCAGCTTTGTTCTGCCATTCCTAAGGTATAACAGTATGTCCAAATTTGTAAAGCTCATTGAGACCTGTTAACAATCGGTGCATCTCTAGGGAAAGACTTTCCAAATTTAGATAATAAAAGAAAATGTAAATAATCAATTTTAACAAACATTGAACCCAAAACCAATTTAAAAGCAGTTGCATTATTTTGTAACTCACTTTTCCAGTCAATCCTTTTCCCAAACCTATTGTAGTAGTGGTGAAAAGCAGTGCCCATCTGGAGAGGGAAGAGTAAGAGCTGCTGGACAGAGATGAGATCTTTTATTGCAGTAAGTGAGAAAGTCTTCTCAAAAGCAGCACAAGTGGAAAATCCAGGCCCAACCCTCAAAATTCTGAGGTATTTTTGGTCCAAGTCCAAAAATAAGTGTTGTAAGAAAAACTTTACAGGCAAACTGTTCAGAAGCCACAAAACATTTGCAAGTCCCTTTAAAAAACAATACATCTCTTTGGTCTAAGTAATAGATATCATTTGCTGTATTTCAAATACCCATCTGAGAACATGTATTTGGGTCTAACTTTCAAAGTTTATACAAGAGTTTTTGTAGCCAGACAGCCCTGGTAAATTAACAGCAGGACAAACTGAGCCACGCTTCCTCCTCTCAGGGGAGGAGAGGACAAGCACAGCTCTCTGCTGAGCCATCTCCTGCTGGGTCAGTGCTGCCTCCAGCCCTGCTGCCACATGCCAAACTCTTCAGCTTCAACTGAAGACAACAGAGCAACAGAGACCATCTTTTGTCTCTCTGGGGTCAGTGCCTAACCCAAAATCACTCCATGGCCCACTTGTCCACCATCAATAATCTGCTTCCCTGGGGGCACCTAGGGAAGTAGGAACTCGGACACCTCTGCTATTGCATTCTGCTGCAGTGTGGGGAGGCCCCTCATCTTTCCTGGAGGAGCAGTGTTAAATGCCCAAAGCAGCCTAAACCAGATAACCATATGCTTTCCAGATACTCAGATCTCTGCAGCATCAAGGAATATTAAAAGAAATAAAGCAACAGCCCCAGAAATAAAATCAGACAAGGTCATTTTCAAGAGGTGTCAGTCATGAGAAAAATACAGCTATTACAGGTCTTCCTCACTATTCTTCTCTAGTGGTTTTAGATATTTAATAAGGAAAATTGAAAAGTTCTGGAGAAGCAATGGCCAGAAATCTGACCTTCCGGAGGCTTGCTAAATCAATTTCCTCTCTTTTAAGATTTGGTCATCAGTATTTTTCCTGCTATCACAGCATTTACCCAATAAAAATATCTACCTCACTTTATTGCTGTGTATTTTTTACAAGGAGCTTTCAGTATTTCCCACAGGAAATGGGACTCTCTTAATTATTGTCTGCCAAAGTTTTGCAGTGTTGAGTGCAATCGGCATCTCTAAGGTTTCACTAGTCTACCTCCATCACACCAATACAGAGACCACAACACAGAATGAAAAATTACTTTATTTATTACAGATGGTAAAATAATTAATCCAAGCAGATCATATCTTCAGAAAGGCAGTCAGGGTGTCAGAAACTGGTTCTGGTTCTACAAGACTACGAAAGAGGCCAGAGCCACGGAAAAAAAAAAAAAAAAATCCAAACCTAACAGAAAAGTTCCACTTGCAGCGGCGGTAGAGTGGCAATCAAAGACCTCAGCTACATCCACACTGCTGCTCTGGCCAGAGTTCAAGGTCTGGTTCATGTACTATCCCTTACCTGCATGCAAGCATGTTTTTGAGACATGGCCCTGGCCAGCTCGGGGCTGTCTGGAGAGGAAATGCCCATGAACACTGTTAACCCAAACCTCTCATTTTATGTAGCACAGGCAAGTTAGGCACAGTCTCAGCTCAACTTCTGACAGTCCAGTCCACCACCAAATGTCCTGAGCTCATCTCTTCCTAAGTACTGTGCACCCTCAGAGCAAGTGCCAGCTGCAAGCAGTACCTGAGGAGCTGCAAAGGAGTTTTCTTTGGGCTCCTGGCTGCCCTGCCTGGTAACACAATAACTGGAGATTACACGGTGCGAAGAGCAACAGCCTGCGGCCCCGATGGCTCCGGATGGGGTTGTAGCTGTGCAGCATGCTCTGAGCTCTGTTCAAAGCCTGGCATGTTGCCCGCGGCCTCTTCCCTGCTTGCACCATCTCACTGTCAGTAGTATTAAGGGCATATGGTCCTCAGGAGTGTAACACACTGCCAAGAGTGGAGCTTCTTTTAAACTTGCTGAGATTTCAACTTTTTTGACGTGTGAAGGAATCAGATCGTACCTCTGCCAGGGTTGCCCCAACAGCTCCTGGGGTTTTTTTGCCCAAGTGCTTGGTGTGCTGCACCTGCAGCCTCCAGGAAGGTGCTGGGCACCCCTGCACGCTGAGCAGCAGGTGCTGAGCTGCTGTTGTTCCAGTCCATACAGGACAGGCATTTCCCAAATTTGGCCACTTTGAGGAGGCGGCAGGGAGAGACTGGTGAGAGGACACCCCACACGGGCCATCTCAGCATGGCCATCTCCCCTGCCAAGAGGAAGCAAAGCAAGAGAAATCATGCAGCACACGCTGGTTTTCGCCCCAGGAAACTGCACAGCAGGGCATTTAGTCACATAAATATAGTGAGAGAAGAGAGGGACAGACAGGGAGCATGAAATACATGGTTCTTTTTTACAACAGGAGAGTTATCTGCCTACTGCAAAGAGCTTGTGACATTTTGTGTTGAGCCAGGCAAGACACTTGGCTCCCTAAGGTACCCACTCTTACAAAAGCTACCTCTGTCTTTAGTTACACAAACTCCTAATGAACTGCTCAGGGGACTCATAAAGTCCCTCTCTCAAGCTTTCTCTCAAAGGTTGAATTTAAAAAAAATATCTAATAAATCATCATGATAATACAGAAAGTCCCCAGAACTCTTTAGAAGCAGGAAACTGTAAACAGCAACATCCTGAGTTTCAGTAAATAATTAAAATGCAAAACAGAAACACCAGCAAAGCAGATGTTAGGTGCAGATTCCTGTAATATGAATTTGGTTGAAGCTCCCCAAACTTGTTACCCCCCAGCCAACCTGTGAAATCTGGTCTGTTTTGGATACTAAACATTAACTCCCATTACTCACCCTTGCCACCAGTGATACCCCAACAGAAAAAGGAGGTCTTCTACTAAATACCACGTGGGCTGCATTTTTCAGTGTGTAGGAGCTCTGTGGCAGGGCAGCTATTTCTAAGCCCAAGGGCAGAGAATCCTTCTCTCAAAAATAAGAGCACTTGCGAAAACCTTTCTGTGTGTCACAAAATAGCTCCAAGACAGGGCAGATGAAGGACAAAGAATCAAGAGCAGATTATAGTCCTGGAAGACAGGAACAAATGAACTGTTTGTCAGGAACACTGCTGGTGTGTAAGGGAATGCTACCTGGAGCTCTCACAGGATCTTTGCTTTTGTAACTATGCCGGGTGCTAAGAAATTACAGGGTTGGCTCCCTGTAATTTTATCAATACATTGCCACACCTAATGTGATTTATGATTTTTGCTTGTGATTATTTTAAAGCTGTAGCTACTGTAGTGCTATGAATACATAGCATCTCCCTTTTTATCTAAAACAGGAATGATGTTTCCAGCCTGTATATTTTAAGAGGAAAATTCACAAATATGAACAACCAAACTTGAAAAATTATGTAAAGAAATTTTGTTGTTTAACATGGAGGTTTTTAACTCTGTAATATTTGACCACCTAATGCCTAAGTTAATTCTCAGAGCCAGCTGAACTACAATTTCACACCTGTCACAGCCACCTCATATACCCCACTGCCAGCAATTCCAGCCATCCCACTGTTGTGCCCCCCAGCTCCTGCTCCCCAGACACTGCTGGCAATACACAGCTGAGCCACTGCTGTTTGCAGCATCCAGCTCACCAGCACAATTCAAGCTTCTTTCCATGCATTGTTTAGCCTGCAGTGACTTTTGTGCCTATCAACATTACTAAACCACACAAGCACTGAACCTCCCAGGGCAAGGTTTTGTAAGCAGGCTTATTTTTATGCTGCAAAGAAGCTACTGAAGCCCTGATCACTTACTGCAGGGTTTCCCCTTCTCACTTGGGGAGGTGTCTGTTCTCTTTATAGCTCCATGCACTAACTGAATTCCCCTTGCTTATGTGTATTGGTATTTATCACATCAGACCACCTGTGGCATTTAAACACCTGATTGGAAATGACTCAGCAGCAAAATCCTGTGGGGAGATGATCTGCTACACAGGAGTGATTGTAAACAGGCACCAAAAACTCTGAAGTAAGCCCTAAGAAGAGATATAGATGTTTTCATGAAGCTATCTAAGCAGATGTTATCTATTATCAGCAGAGCTAGTCAAAAAAACTCAGAAATCTATTATGGCAAAACATTCTCCTTCTGATTATTTCAGTGTTGATCATGGACTACAAAATTTTAAGGTAAACAGAAGTGAAAATTTGTATGGCAGAATAACCACAGGCTCCCACCGCAATGTCCATGTTCCCAGGAAGCTTTCACGTAAGTGCAGAACTAGCTTAGGGCCAGGCACCAAACTGAAAGCCAAGTTTCCTTGATTTCTTCCCCATCCAAGATCCTCCTTCCTCCCCCATACTTTATGACCTCTATTAAAGTTATTTTATAAGGGTTCAATACTTCTTTGGACACATATTGAACAGCAGAGGGTTTTATCTTTCCCCAAATCGAAGCTGAGCCCTTTTGCTTTGTATCAGGCCAGAAATCCTTGTGTTTGTTGAGAGGAGCTATTGCAAATTAGCTTGTAGCAGAAGGTATAATGTAAATCAGCATGGAATTGTAACATGTACCATGAACATCCTAAACACCTCTGAACAGATGAACTATTAAGACCTTGCTTCTTTAATTTCTTCAGGGTTTTTTTTTTTTTGGAAGTTGAGAAAGGCACTATGAATTAGGTGTCCTCTCCTCACAGTACAAAGGACCCCATGAATGATTTCGTATATTCTCCCTGCAGTCCTTTGGGATCTGAGAAAAAAGAGAAAATGGTTGGTTTGGTTCCACTTTAATCCTTTGAGCAGCACTAAAAGGACCTCCAAGCAGACAAATATTTTCTTGAGAAGCCTATACTGTTTTGAAGAGGAAAAAGTGCTGTCCTTGTCAGTGACTGTGGAGCAAAGAGGTCCAGCAGGGACAGAACAGAGGAGGGCAGCAGGGATAAGCAGACTGCAGGGGCTCTGTCAGGAAGAAAGAGGGTTTAATGTGCAGCTCTTGAGCACTGTTTTGCGAAGATTCTATCTTCTAAACCCATCTTCTGGTGAGATTGCAGTACAGGAACAGGACAATGACAGAAGAACAGACCTCAAAGATGAGATAAATACCCTCCCCTCCTCACCACCAGCAGCACACATCCCTGGAGGCAGCTAAGAGGTCCCATGCTGGCAGCATGTCCACTGCAGAGCTGCTCTGCAAAGCCCTCCTGCCAAGGAGGCCACTCTGCAAGAGTTGTTTTGGCACATGGAGTGCTGTCCCCTCATGTGCATCTGGCTCCAGCTGCGGTCCTGCCCCCATGGAATTTTTACCCCAGGCAGCAGCACAGCCATGAAGGTGACCACCACCCCACAGGAGAACACACAAAGGCCAGAAACAAGAGCACCTTCACCTCCCCTCCACCTTTCCTTCCTGCGTGGAGCCAATTCTGCTCCTTCAGAAGTCACCAGCTGCTCTGAGCACACCACAAACTGCTCAGAACAATTTCTGGGCCCTCTCTGAGTCTCTGGAAAGTACCTGCACTATCACTGGCTGTTTCTGCAAATAGATCTATACCGAGTCACGTGTCTTTCTTCACTTGACTTCAGGTCTTTCTGCCAACACAGCGAATTTGGGCTCCCATTGCATAGGTGAAGGCAACTGAAATTTGTCCACTCTGTCATAGCAGGAGTTCAGTTATTCCTCAGCAAAGCATAGTATGAGGAAAGAGAAAAAATGTGCAGTTGCCCAAATGCAAGGATTCTGCACGTGAGATGCAATGCTCCTGTGGGACATGACCCTATGACAGCTTAAGCAAATCTCTGTCACAATGTCACCCAGCTGATACCCAAGTGAAAGGAGAGCTGATTACTCCAGCATTGATTCGTGACCATGAGGGGATACAGCACTCTGCTGCCTGTAGCCAGCACATTTTGTCTGTCTGTGCCCCCTCCCAACCCAAGAGAGAGAAGCCTGCAGTCTCATTAGTGCCTATTGGCAGTGATGAGCGTGGGGTACAGTGGGTTTCCACCTCTGTGCTGAATTGCAGCATTAACCTTGGCCAGACTTCTATCTGATAATTGCAGCCCGTTCACCAGCCCTGCTTGATACCTGTGGGAACCAATGAGGGAAGGTGAAGTGACACATGCAATACTCCTGATGAAAGATCTCTTTGAACCCAGGAGCTCTGGCTGGCTGGAACTAGACCCTGCTCACCAAAATCCATCCAGATACAGCACTCAGTAGAGGATGCTTCTGTGGACCATACAGTCCCCTCCTTTCCAACTAATTTCTAATACCCTCCTAAAATAATTTCTGACAGTTTTCCTCATTCTCTTCTAAAAAGAGATTTTTTTTTTACATACCTGGCTGGGGAGTTTTATTTGATTTTTTGGTTTTGGCAACATCCTCAAAACCCAGGACCGTGTCTGAGAAACCAGGTTTCCAGCACAGATGCTGCAGAGACCAGAGGATTTCAGGGTTGTTCCTCTGTTATCAGTGAGAATTGGGAGGCTGGACTGTATCACATTGTGCTGAGAATACAAAGCGAGAAATGAAAGGAGAAAGAGCAGCTTGTGTGAGAGCCCTTTCATTCAGAGGGGAGGAGTGAGCCACAGTAAACACCTTCAACACAGCAACGATGTGAAATCCTGAGGCCACCAATTAGCCTGGGCATGGGGAGAGGGAGGAGCAGGGCAGGCAAGACTACAGTCCAGTGCACCAGCAGGTGCATTCCCAACAACCCCCAAAGAAGAGAGCTCCTGGGTAAAACACAGCCTAATGACCATTATTTCCAAGAACACAAGTAACTTATCTGTAAACATCACTCCCCCAACCAGGCATTAGCTGAAAAAAAAGCAGCTTTGGGGAGAGATACTAATTACATAGCTCTCAACAGCTGGACTTTGATCATAATTACAGTGCCTTCTTCATCTTACATTAGTGGCTTTCAGCTGCAGCTAGGTGGGCACTTCTTGGAAGGTGGAAATCCCGCCTGCTTCAGATAATCAGCTCTTTTTATGACTCAGAGCTGACCTGGGTTTTCTGCAGCACAGGATGAGCTCCCACGGTACCATCCCAGCCAGTAATTCATGGGGGTCAGCGGCCTGGCACTTCAGTGCAGGTGCTTCTTTCGTTACAGCAGCACTTCCCGAGCCCCAGGAGCCAGAGCACTGAGTGTGTGCATTCCCGATTTTGACTATTTCCCTTTACAAGGGAAGTAGAAGGAGAAAGATTTTGAGGTCTGCCGAATTTTAGCATCTCTTAGCTCTTTCTGTTTAAGAAGAAGAAAGATGAGCAGACTCAGGATACACCTGTCCAAACAACCCCACTTCAGTCACAAGCTACATTTGCATCCTTCACTTCTGCCTAAGGATGTACATCCCCATCAGCACCCAGTGCCCCTCTGCCCCCCTCTCAGCTGGGCTGCAGCTCCAGCACTGCACTCCAGCACACAGCAAGGAGTGAGGTTGTGAAGGAGGAGGCTGCTGCCCTGTGCCCCAGCTGAGTTCTCTATGACTTTTTGTGATGCTTTGCTTTGATACCCACATTTACAAAGAATTCAGTAGCCTAAATGAGGGATCTGGGCTGTTGAGGCAGAGGCTGGAGTGGCCTAAACAATCACACATGGCACGGAGTCTGGGCACTCAGCTATTTTTCCTCATCTGTGGCACTGAATTACTGTGTTGTTTGGATATATCATTTCACAGTGGCCTGTGAAATGACGGGCATGAAGCATATGAGCATCATAGTGGCACATTAGCTAATGCTCCTCGGTGTGGTCTGTGTTCACCTCTTAACAGAGGAGATGTTTTAGCTGCCTCCCACGTGTCCTGCCTGCTGGACACCCCCAAACTGAAGAGATAAATAGATAAAGCAACAGCAGAGGGTAAATCAAAGCCACAAATCTTAGAGTTAACTGGGATTTATAACTGCTTCCCCCTCCACACTGAGCTACAGGGAGAACTGTGTGACACACATACCCTCCCACCAGTTTAACAGGGTTTAAAACACCTTTCACTATTGGTTTTTTGCCAGCATACCTGAGCTCAACGTTATCAGTTTGCTGGTTAGATAATTACTAGATGTAATTTTAAGGTTGCAAATAAGCACACTGGTATTAGCTAAATAAAGTATTCTGACCACATCAAAGCAGAAGTGTTTCAAACAGTGTAAAATAAATGCAATTCTGAAACTATTGAATTTTGTTAAAGCAGTCAGAAAAATGTCACGTAACACATCATGAATATGCAACCAGTGCAGCTTAAAGATGAAGACCGTCTATGTCTCAGACTGAGAAAAGTATCTTTGGGACCAGGTTTGAGCTGATTTTGACCTGTGGCAGAGCACAGTCACTAATAATTGAACAAATGCCACACTTGGCTCGTGTAAACAGACATGCATAACAGCTGAGACATGTCGTTACTCTAAGCTACATCTCAGACAGGTTTTATGACTGAGGGGTGTCACAAATTCTATCTGTCCTGAGGTTTCCCACACTACAATGGTCACTTAAAAACTCATCATGCTGCTAAGGCATGTGGTGAGGAGCAGCATTTTTACTGAAAGGCCTGACTTGTTGGATGAAGCAGATTTGAAGGGGTGAAAGGCTTATTTAAAAAGTTCTACCAAATACAGCCAGTGGATTCTTTTTCTCTTTAATTCGTGCTCCAGCTGAACTTTTGCCTGAGCCACAGCATCAATTTTTTGAACCCGTTATTTGACATGAGGTGGGATACAAACTGGCAGGAGTTCACAGGCTGGGAAGCTGTCCCAGAGCTCAGGTACACTTCCCAGTGCATCTTCACGCTTTCCAATGTCAGATTTTTTTCCTTTTTTCCTTTTTCTTCATTTTCAATTTTGGAATTTGCCAGGCCTTCCGACCACGGAAACGTTAATCTGCTAAAGACTCCACTGCTGCCAGCCTGAATCCACTTTGCTGGATGGGCACTGTTCTTGCACTGCTCTTCTCCTGGCCACAGGCACATCCCTGCCAGGGTCAGCGGGGCTGGGTGGATTTGCAGGAGATCAGAGCGTGGCTGCGTGTGCCTGGCCAGCCCTGGGGCTCGTGCTGTGGAAGGTCTCACTGGGGAATCCAATACCCTCGGCTCCGTTCCATCTTCCTCTGCCCCAGCAGCGTGGCCAAGGACCGTGCGCTATTTCCCAGCCTCTCTCCTTTCCCTCTGCTGGCCCCAGTCGCGGCCCCTCCTCGCTGCCAGGTCTCCTCTCTCCTCCCCAGGACCTTCACACAGCAGTGGCACCAAACACCCAGACTAAAGAGGGGATAAAAGCCCTCACAAATGTTGTAACAAATTACAACAGTGGGGAAAAAAAACAGAGATCACAAAGCTGCCTGCAGTGCCACCAGCTAGGTGATGGTGGCCAAGCCCTTTCTCCAACACCCTTTGGGGGATGCAGAGTTAATAGTTAACTCTTCCAGGGATCGAATGCCTCCGTGAGACCAGCCAGGGATTTTACAAAACACAGACAGAAACCAGTCTTAAAGGAGCTCAACAAGTGGCTGTGCCCAGAGGATTTCACCTCTCCAAATTTTACGACTGGAAAAATACCATCTACATGTCATTTGCATGCTTAAATATAGTATCTTCTATTGGGAGAAACAAACAAACCGACAATGTGATACTGTGACACCTCGTGTGGACATGCTCTTTTATCTGCTGGAAAGTTATAAAACTCGGCGTAACAACAAAGCTAAAATAAGAGTGGTTGTCAGGCTCTGACGCTGGCAGTAAGACAGAAGGAAAAAATATTCCTGGAAAATTGCTCTCTCTTAGAAGGGCAGTTTTTTCTTCTCTGAACCTTTTACATTAATTATTTATCCTTTAAATTCCAAAATCTCAGCGCTTAATAGTTCAGCTCATATTATTCCCAGGAGTTTTTCACTTAAAGACACAAACAAACACACCACAGAAAGCTAGAGCCATTCCTGGACTATCCAAAGCATAGTGTAACCTTCTGCTCCAAAACACAAGGGAAAGATACTATCAGCTTTCGTGTTATTTATCATATATTTTTTTCCTCTAATGCCAAAGAGGAACAGGGGATATCTTAAACGGATGCCTATAATTAAACAGTAACCTGTTAGAAAGCCAAAAATAATAATAAGCTCCACTGAGCATGAAGAGAGCGGCACATTTTTTCCGCGTGCAGCCCAGCTGCCACCGGCCGATAGCAGGAAAGTTAACAATTACACAAGAGACTCCGATCAAACCTGCGATAGCAGAGTTACGTCACGCTCAGACTCACCGCTGGATGCAGGGATCAGGGTAGTACGGCAAGGTGGTGAAAGGTGCTGCTTCAAAATTCATTTCCTTCCAGCCCCTCCTTGGGGACAAACCGAAATAAAATAAATAAATAGATATAAAGCCAGCAGGCTAAAAGCAATAAGGTCAAGTGGTACACGAGGTACAACTTTAGAGATTTATTTTACACTTGTGGATGGGTGGGATCTCCTGGGGACTTGGCCAATGAGACTCATCCAGTTACCCGAGCATCACCACCACTCCCTCCTCGCCAGCTGGGCATCTTCTGCACAGATATTTTCCCCTCCTCTCAACATCCTTAATAAACTTTGGTGTACGCTGGCCACACTTGTTGTTGGGAGCTCATCTGGGGCTTCTCTGAACTTCTGATCTCGCCGGTCATTGGTTGCCTTCCCGCCTGACTTCACAGTTTAATTTTGGCAGCTCTTGCAATTTTACAAACTGCTGTGGCTGCTGGTCATCCTCGTCTCCAGATGGCCGGAGTTTCCTCTGCTGGGTGCAGCGCCCGTGCTGAATTTCAGCGTATTTAAAAAGCTTTCCTTGTCAACTCTGGGGCTAGTATCTGCTTATAGTTGCCTGGGGAATTTTTCAGTCTCTCTCACACCACAGTTCAAACAGTCTGTTGTGGTCACAGTTTCAAAAGCTGAATGACAAAATATGGGGAAATTCCTCAATTAAAATTAACTCTGAACTTTTGCTCCTCTGCCTCCCCTTCCTGCCCTCCTCCCTGCAAGAAAACTATCAGATATATTTGTTAATGTTTCCCTTTATAGCTTTTTACCATTTTTTCCAAAACAATTGAGATTATACAGAAATCTTGCATTGTTCTGGTGTTCTGTAAATAACATATACATTTTCCACATTAAAAAAACCCCCAATATTTTCAATTATCTTGAGAAGAAAGTAAAAGTAAGAAAATAAAAATCACATCTTTGTCAGACACTAAAGCCTAGAGAAACAAGAGTGAAGTCCACCAAAACAAACTACCAAAGATGAAGAGCATATCTGATTTTCCTGAAGGAACATGAAAGCAAGAAAGGATGGATTTAATTCTCTCCCCACCACCTCTTTTTGTTTTTTTTTTTTCTCTCTTTTGAGTCACACAGAAAATCATTCAGGAAACCAACCTGTTTTGTCCCCCTGTGTTTTTCCCCTCCGTGATTTATCCAAATAGTACAGACTGTAAACCTATCCTGGTTTTGTGGGTTTGGAGAATGAATGAAATATGAATCAGGAGCTAAATTAAAATGGATTCCAGCAGGAAAAAAATAGCACCCACATATCTGTGCACCAGAGGGATTGCATCTTCAAGCAGACCTATACGTTTGTGTGGACGAGGAGTGTGAGGGACTGCCCTATAGCTCACCTATAGTGCATATTTTGTGCTGATGCCAGCACAAATTCCAGCCACCCCTGAGCAAAAGCCAGGAACCCTCCAAGACGGCAGCAATTGCCTCTTGTTTCTCCCCTCTGTGTTTTCCTTGTAGGAAATGCTGGTTCGAAGAATGTCACGTGGAAACATTTTCTTTGCTGCCTGTGCCAGGGTGGCAGGAGAGCTATTTCAGACTTGACATTCTCCACCCACACTCAGCCTGATCGTTCCTAACATCTGTGAATTGTGAATCCTGTAAACTCGCAGGGCTGATCCCCGGCCAAGTCCAAGCAGCTTTCACTAAGTGGCACTCACCAAGGAAGAGAGGCTGGAAGTGAAGGATGTGTTTATTAACTGGAGTTAAGGGCTCCCTACTGCTGGACACTGCTTCCCCTGCCTGGCCCGTGGAAGAACAGTAATATCAAACCTTTTCTCTCTTAGGCTGAACCCTAGACTAAACATCAAACCTTGTAGCTTGTGTCAGTGGGGAAGAGGTATGGGCATCTCCAAATCTGCTGGGGAGGAGAGAAGAATCACACCAGGGTTTGCAAACACAAAGCAGCCCGGGGAGAGCTTCTGAGTGGCTGCATCCTCTTCTGCTGCTGAAATCGGGGCTGTGGGCAAATACCTCCAGGGAATGGGCAAGGAGGGCCAGACAAACTCATGGTCCACACTGCCAGCCTGGTTTTGGGTCTGTCTCCAGGTGGGAGTTATTCCCTGCTCCCAATGCACACACCCAGATCACACATCCCAAGGGCTTTGTGAAGTAAAACTGGCAGCTCCTGACATTGCTGCTGCTGGCCTGGCCCCTGTCTCTGAGGGTGCACGTGGCCTCTGGTTTTACACTGCCTTAGCTCTGTACAGCCTTGGTACCCCAGCCACAGTAAATACATGTCTATTACAGCCCAAACCCCCAGCCCTGTGATTCCTGTTTGCAATGCTGAACACATCTCGCAGCGCTGCAGTCAAGAAGTGGTAGTCTCCAGTTAGCAATTCACATCAAAAGAATAACTTCTCCTGAAAGAAAGATTAATTAAAAAAAAGCAGCACTACATAATTCTGATGAGAAATAGTGGCTTGTAGGAGGGCTCTCTTCTCACTCACAAGGCACTGATGAGAGGGGTTTCTAGCAAGGACATTTCCACAAAAACTTCAAAAGGGGCCACCAGCTGCCCAAGACCTGTACCAACCCTCCTGCCTGGGGGCTGGGCAAATGCAAATTGCTCATGGTTTGGTTCGCTTTGGCAGTGCACACAGCACCTGCTGGCTTTTCCCAGAGAACTGGACATTTTCAGCCTCCCACAGAGATTTGCACATGTTCTGAGGTAGCTCAGAAGGTCTATCTTTTGCTTTTCCCAGCTGGAAAACAGAGCCATGGAAACCCACCAGCAGTAGCATACAAAAGCCCTCTGCAAAAGCCAGCAAGTGTCCTGATTTCTATCCTGCAGCTCAAACTCCCTTCCTCCCTCCCTCCTGCTCACAGCCAATGCTTAGCTGTGGGTTGATCGACCATGAATTTGGGCAGAGATATTCACCAGTGCAGTGAGGTTGCATCCAGCTCCTCTCAGCTGCAAGGCACTTTGCATAGCACAGTCGGCAGTGGAAACACAAGCACAGGGTGTGTGCCTGTGTGAATTGCCAGTGCCCCATGCATAGCTGGGAGGCTCTCAGGGCTCGGTGGTATTTGGCCAAGTTCATTTGCACTGCCTTAAAGGAAACCTACCGGGAGATGAAGCTCGAGACATTTGAGAGTTGGGAATTTCAGAGGGGGGTCTGAGTGGGTACATGAGGACTAGTAAACTTCGTTTAGGAAGAAATTTTTTATTTAGGGAGAAATTTTTTACTTTAAGAAGAAATTCTTTGCTGTGAGGGTGGCGAGGCAGTGGAACAGGTTGCCCAGAGAAGTTGTGGACAGACCATCCCTGCAAGTGTTCAAGGCCAGGCCGGATGCAGCTCTGAGCAACCTGTTCTACTGGAAGGTGTCCCTGCCCCAGAGCAAGGGGCTTGGATGATCTTTAAGGTCCTTTCCAACCCAAACCAGGCCGTGATTCTATGATCCTGGGAGCACAGGCAAGGGGGAGCGTCTTGCAGTGGCAGAGCTCAAGAGGAAAAGGAACTTGTGACATCCTCAGTGCTGGCCGCCCCTCCTAGGAGGTTCCCGTGCTGGTGGCGAGCGTGAGGCTGATCTGCCGGCCCCAGGCGCGCGTCCCGCGGAGCGGGGCGGAAGCCGGGGTGTCAGGGATCTGTCTGGACAGCGGATTTACAGCCGAGCCCGCCGTGCTCGCGGCAGGCAGGCAGCACAGGAGGCATGTGTGTAGGTGGGCAGGAATGCGGTGCTTCGCTCCGCTCCGCCGCTGCTGCTGCTTCCACGTCTGGGAGAGACAAACAGCCAGGAAACAGCTGTGGAATACTCTCCCGTTACCCCTCCGTGCACCCTCTCTCGGCTTGAGCTGTCACCGAAATGACCAGGAGATTATCTTTTAGCGGAGGCAAACATTTATATCCCCGGGAGGAGACTGCTGGGGATTTATAATGGTCTCCCCCCCGCCACCCAAGGTCGGGGCCAGGATGCCTGTGTGCAGCCCCATCCTGAAAAGGGCACAAGGGAGAGGCAGTTTCCTGACATCTCTGTGCCTCCAGTCCTGTTCTGTGGGTCCGGGGACCTCTGAACCACTTGGAGCTGAAGAAGACAGGAAGATGCTGGCTTTGCTCTGAGCCACCTTTGCAACTTGTGGGTTTCAGGATTTGCCTGAAATCAGACCCACCCTTTACGCAGGGTGAATGAAACCTTTCATTCACAGCTCAGGGTTTCCAGGGGAGTGGTTGTGGTCGTTTGTTGGTTTGTTGTTTTTTTTTTTTGAAGTTAAAATTAATTTCTTTTAAGAGCAAGAAGTCTGTGGGATATTTGGGGATTTTTTGTTAGAAAAAGTTGAAGAGAAGGAAATAATTCCATCCTACCAGCAACAAAATGTTTTAACTTGGCTGTCCGAGGGAACAGAAACCCATGTCAGTGTGCCTTTTAGGCACATTTTTCAATTTTAGCTAAATATTAGAGCTGTTTAAAGGTTTCAAAGGAATTAGGAGTTTTATGAACAGAAGTAAGCAAAGACAACTCTTCAGTAACTCCAGTAAAGGGAGAGAGGAAACAGGAGTATGACCCTCACAGGATTTGGAGGATCTACCCCAATGCTGCGATGGTGGTAAAAGCTTCCTTAAGAATTCAGATTTTGCCTCCAGCCAATCTCTGATCCCACTGCTCCAGAAGTGTCAAATTTCTGTCTTTTGGCTCATACAAGCCTTCCCCCCCACCCACCTTCAATACTGAGAGACAAGGAACAAAGAGGAGAGCAAACTTAAAAAGTAAATTAATAAATAAAAATACCACAATTCTACACACAATCCTGCCCGTTCCCCCCAACACCTTTTGTCCCTAGTGCCAACACAAAGCAGTAAAGAAGGGCACTCATACCCCAGGCACCCCATGGTGGCACTGCCCTGCCTGGCGAGCACAGACCTGCTGGTGGGGCCTGAGGGACTGAGCCCAGGCAGCAGCTCCCAACATCTGTGCAGATTGTGCTTAGTCACCGATGGCCAAGTGTGGGCCCAGGGCTGATGACCATCCAGTGAGAAAGCAGTCCAGCACAATAGGCACATCTAGAGAGAAGATGACAAAGGTGTCTTAATGTACCACTCCCCACATCCTTCTCCTCCAGCTAAACCTGAACATCTCAGTGCCAACAACTGTGGACTTGAAAATACACACCAGCTTCAAGTTGCCATCTGCGTGTACGTACCACACACCTGGAGCTCTGCACAATCCTCATGCTGGCCATTAAGTGTTTAGGCAGAGTTAGGAGGAATCAAAGGACAGGGCACTGTTCCAGCCCTGCTCAACAGGACAACAGGAACTGCTTTCAGAGATGGCTGGTTGCCTTTGGTGTCTCCTCTGTCACATCTGTAGTGTCAGAGCGTCATCCACTCACAGCAAAGGTCAGTATAGTTTGGTGTTTTCCTTTGCAGGGATAACAGATGTTTTCATGAGGCACAAACCACTTCTTGAGTGTTTGTCTCCAGGATCTTGTCTCAGCAGGAACTCAGATGACGGGGACTGGAAGACTGCCTCACAGGGGAAAAGCTGAAGTCTTCCATGTTCTCATCCCTCACCATCACCTACTTTGTAATTTCTTCAAGACATGCCATACTTCTCTGCTTGAGCAATCCTGAAACTACTAATACTTTCAAGTCACCCAGAACAGCTACAACAGGAGTTTCTCACTCCCTCCCTTTCTATTTCATCCCCACAGCTTCCAGCAAAGCCCTTTTTACTCTTTTCCCACATGGAGACTTCCCATGGGACACTTAGTGGCATCCTTTGTTTGCTTTAGGCTTTCCCATATTCCAGGTCCCACAGCAGAGACTGGTTCTAGGAGAAAGCCCAGAGCACCCATCTCAGCAGGTTGATTGAGTTGTGCTCTTCCGCAAGCGCCAACTCCTTGAGTTTTTGTGCGATCACACCAAGCCAAAAAGCTTGCCTGAGGCCGGCCTCACTTCTAATCCTCACTTCTAATCCATCAGCCTCTTTATCTCACTGACCCCCCACATCAAATCCTCAGAGTTGTAGTTTCCTGTGTCACAGTCTGTTGGTTATGCCTCAGTACAGCTGTGGATGCCCCATCTCCTGGAGACATTCCCACCACTGAGGGCCACACTGCATTTTTTCTCTCCAAAAGTGGGGGCAGCAAGAAGTTTTGACCCTTGTTTTCAAGTAGCTGGAAGGAGATGGCGTAGGAGCAGACTTGAAGCTGAACATGTGTTTTGGAAGCTGCAGTCTCCATTTCCTCACCTTGAGGAGTCACCAAACAAAACTAACTATAAGGGTAATACCATCAGCGAAGAGCAGATATGGAGACGTTTCTTTCCACTGTTACTAAAAAAGAGGGCTCTTCTCTCTAGGAAGAGGGGGCAAAAGGAACCAGGTCTGAGAGACTAAATTTGGAATATTGTTCCATCTCCCTTGCCAAGCCTTATGGTTATTCAGGCACACGTGAAGAAGGTAAAACACAGAGCAGCGACTATAGTCATAAATCAGAAACAAGACCAAAAGGAGGGTCTCTCCCAGCTCTGGCCTCAGGAGAGCCTGCCCTGTCCTCGAGAGCTGGCGGGACACAGCACAACTCCCACGGGAAACTCCTGCCACCCAAGGCAGGGAGGGAGGGAATTTCCCTTCCTGACGTCAGCGCAGCTGCGCCACGTCTCCAGACGTTCCTGAGACATAGCGGGGCCACAGCCTGGGCTAAAGTGGGTCTGGAGGCCGGAGTGCCCCAGGACAGGTGGCAACACCCTGCCATGGGGTCAGGATTGCATATCAAAGGGGTGGCAGGAGCTGTGTAGGTGGAAGGCTTGGTCTCCCCATTCAGCTGCCACACGACATGTCTGGCATTCTGGCAAGAACCGTGCCACAAATACACTTAGTGTCATCACACCCTGTAGGGTCAAGCCCAGGTTGGGGACAGGAACCTCGGTGACCATATCCCTTGTGGGTGAAGGTCTGCCCCAGCCCTGCTGTGCAGCGGGGTGGGTGACGGAGGAGGGCAGGACTAGGAGCTCCCTGCAATTTCCCATCAGTTTTCTAGCACAGGCTCACACTCATCCTCTCACCACAGACCCATCCCGGAGTTTTCTCACGCTCTGCTCATATCTTCCAGGTGTTCACATCAGAAGCCGCAGAGGCTGGTTCATGGAATTCCAGGATATCAGCTTCTGAAGTGCTGGTGACAGGCAGCAGCACCAGCCCAGCAGCAAATGAAAGAAGAGGTTTCCTCTACGTGAAGCAAAGCAAAAGATTTGCTGAATCAAGTTGTCTGTGTGGAGAGATTGACTCAGAGAGAAAGTTCCTAATAAGGAGAGCATTTACTGTCAGCCTCGATGGAGGACACACAAACCTAGTAAACTGAGTTTATTGCTGCATCACTCATCTCTCACAGCCTCTAACTCTTCCTTGTGAGTCAGAGCTGAGCTGAACAGTAGCAATGTCATGTTGCTGCTATCAACCCTGCTGTTCCTGCATTTTCCCATCTCCTGCATGCTCTGCAAAAGTAGAAACCTGTCTGGTCTTTTGGCAGCTTCAGAAAATAAATCCTCAATGCAAAAGCATCGGTCTCAAAAGAATTTCTCATTTCCAAACAGGATACAACAAAAACTCACTGCTTGGCTGGCAGAGCTCTAGTTCCCAGCATTAAGGCTATGTCTCTCCTGCAATCCAAGGTGCAAGCACAGCTCCTGCAGGCATACCTGAACTAATGGGATTAAAGCCAGTGCAAGAACAGTAGCAATTAAAATGAAAATCCCTAAAGCATTAACCACCAGCGATGGAAGCCCTGGTTGCAAACCTGCACATCCTCTGCTAAAGCCTGCACTTCCCAGCCAGCAGTACCCAGCTCACCATTAAGGTGGGTGTGTTCACATAGGTAGTAATTTCCCTCCGGTCTGTGCTGGAGATAGAGCCCAAGAATGCCTGCATTTAGGGACACAGACCCTTTTCCAGGCATACAGTTTGATGTATGGGATGGGACACACTTAACTCTGCTAGTTGGTCCATCCTCCTCAGTATGGAGCACAAAATCCACTTAATCAGTGACAGTACAGTACATGGGCATAAAATAAGAGTTTGGTGTCACTTAAGTTAATAAAACCTTCTTTCCTGTCTCAGAGCAAAGCTGAGGAAAGTTGAAGAGCCAGTGTTTCATGTCTTTGTGGAGAAGATAACGACTAAAAGTGAGTCTCTTGCATTACCCCCATCCTTGTGCTTTGATGTTAATAACGATACATGCATCCCTGAAAAAAAACAAAGCCTCACATGTGATATGATCAAATCTTCGCACCTCGCTTTTTCCAAAGTGAAACAATTTCTGCTGTGACTCAGCCTAAGCACGTCATACACTGCACCCTTGAAGAAGGCAGAAGATAACTCCCTGTCCCAAACTCCCAACTCAGCCTTCAGCTTTTCAAACCAGGGTAATTTTCCCACGGCCACGGGATGGCAGAAGCCAGTATTGCTCATCCTTGGGAAGTGAAGCTGCCAGAAGTGACACCATCGGGTAACACAGCTAAAAGAAGAGGTACCTGACACACAGGTGATCCTACATTTTTAGAAGCCCAGTCCCTCCTTGTGAGGGGATCAAACCTCCCCCAGGCAGCACCACAGTGGGCAGACTGAGAACCAATAGTTGATTTTCAATGATAAGCCTCTTAAAAACCTCGGCAACACTGCCTGTTCTGAGGCAGCGCCGTGCAGGAAAGTGAGTTATTGTGAGTGCGCGTAACAGTGCCATCTGGTGATCCCTGTCACCGGGGATCCCTGCCACCAGGGATCCCTGCCATCTGGTGATCCCTGCCATCTGGTGATCACCTGCCATCTGGTGATCCCTGCCATGGCATTATTGGCAGCTGGGCAGTGGCAGCAGCCACCCAAAACTCCTAGTACCAGTGGTAATGGCTCTGAGGTGCTCCCTTTACTGCCAAGTCTCACTGCTGTTGTCTCATGAGGTGACAGGTCAGACATACTCAATTTCAGAGCAGGGATAAGGATGAAGGAGGGTGCTTTTTGTTCTCCATGCTTTCATGAAAAGTCCTGCAGACATGAGTTTTAGCAAAACTGAGCTAGGTCCCTCTATTCCCCATCTTATTGTCATCCATCAAAAGGCTGAGCGAGCCAAATCCTGCCCTTCTTGGTGGCCACTAATTTTCCATACCTTTTTCTGGGGGGCTGTTCCAGATTCACTTAGAGACCGTGGTCTTTGTGGGTGTGAAAGCAGAGGTCAGCTCTGTCTTGCAGGAGTGCAGCAGCCCTGAAGAGCAAGGGTATTTTAGCCCCTAGGTCCACATTTGAGACAAGTGCAGAGACAGCAAATACTCCTGCTTTTTGGTGGTGGTGGTTTTGTTTGTTTTTTTTTTCCCAAGTCACCCTTCTTAAGGGTAGGGCTCCAAAGCATGGCACAAGTTGCTCAAACAGCGTCAGTTCAGAAACCTTAACACCAGCTGCCTCCTGCTCAAGGACTCCCAGCATTAACTGCACTAAACATAGCATCTTTTACAAGTCCTGTGGAGCCCACAGAGGATACACGCACCTCCTGCACCAAAATCCTCTGCAGCTTAAGACAGCACTGAGGGCCAACCAAAATGCAAGGGATGCTGATTGGCCACTGAGCACTTATGGGCTGTCTGCATGCCTATAATCCACAATAAATATCAAGTAACTGGCATTCCCTGTTCCCTTCATGCTCACTACGAAAGACATGCCACCCAGGTCCTCCAGGGACAGGTCCTGAAAGAGCGGTGGCCACTCAAGGCTGATGACAGCTTTGAGAAAAACCTGTCACTTAACACAGCTCTTTCCAGCCTGCTGCAAAGGGAGGAGGGGACACCTCTAAAACCTCTCAGGCAGCTGTAGCCCCAGCAAGTGCATCATTAGTGCAGTAATGGATGTCCCAATATCCCAGGTAGATACAAGTGAACCTTTCCAGTAAGTCATCTCAGAAGATGAGGAAGGGGAATGCTCCTAAGAACTTTTCCTCTGATGTTTTCTCCGTCTCCAGGAATGGTCCAGAACTGTTCATGTTCTCTTTCTGGGAGAGCTGGCTTCACATACCTCTGGTAGGATATATTATAGACCCCCCTCTGCTCTAATAAGAGTAGGGTGAAAAAAACAACCCCAAACATAAAAACCATTTCCAGAGTCTGCAAAGCTCACAGTAACACCACTCCATGTTTCTTTACCTGATGCTAACTCCTGCCTCTCAGGAAATGAGATGCTTATTCAATTGCTTCCAGTTCTCATGTCATGAGGTCTCTACTTGAAAGTGGTGTCAAATGTGATTTAAATTATATTTCTGAAAGCTCCTTTTAAAATGTATTTATAAATAAAATATGTTCCTGTCTAATAGCACCTAATTAATGCCTCTTTCCAAATACCTTAACCTGAAGCATTGGCAATCAATTACTAGGCGGACAGGTTTTAAGAAAGTCTCTTCTAAAACGTATTGCAACATGCAGATTCTGTGTTGTTAAAACAATTCACATGCCTTTTTCACACATGATTTCAAGTTACTGAGGTAGGCAAGACCACACAATATAACTTAATACACAGCAATCAAAAATTTCCACACCATCCTTTAATATAGAGCTATGTCCCTATGTAATAAGTGATGCAACAGACTTTCCCTGAAGTCCCAATTCCTACTATTGAAGCTTAAGCCCAGCAAAGAACGAATTAAAATTCTTTGTTTGCTGCTGAATCACCGGCTGCATTGGGTTATTTTCCTGTGCATTAGACTTTAATTATAACTAAGATTTAGCCATCTGTTCTACTCCCTAATTACAGATGCAACAAATATTTCACAATTCCAACCGTTAAAGAGATCTAAGAAAGCTCCATCTATGGTGTGCATGGCTGTCTTCACTGGGGCCCTTTGCACTCCTTTTCAAAGCACTGGGGAAGAGGAAAGGATCCTCTGCACACGAAGCAGATCCTGTTATTAATTTCAGGAGGCCTTCGCTGTGTCAGCTTTCACACCTCCTGGAGGGACTGTGAACTTCCCTGTGCCAGGGCACAGAGGGCCACAGCAGTGCTGCCTCTAACCCAGATGTTCCTGTCCCACAGGTACTTGTGAGAAGGATGAGCAATTCAGAACACTTGATGCATCAGCAGTTACAGCATTGGGAAAGGACTCTGACAGATAAATTATGGGCTTTTTTGGTGTGGGTGCTAAAGGTGCTTCAACCCCAACTGCCCACCTCGTTCCTCGTGCTGTGGTTGTTATCACACAACACATATCCTACTAGGATAAGTCCCTGTGAGTGTTTCAGCTTTATTGCTTCATGGGCCAGTTTCACATTCACATGAAGAAAGGTGGGACTTTAGACATCATACTGTGGTCAGCAGCATCTGAAGGCAAAGCCCCCACTGTGTTCCATGCCTGCTGCAACAATAATTATCTCAGCAGAGGGTTGGATGAAGGCCTGATAGTGCCCCAACCATCCACAGCAGCACATCTGGCTTAGCTGGGAGCATTGTTACCAACTCTCCCTGCACAGCTGGGGCTGGCTGTCCTTGCCCATAGGCTGTTGGATAGCCCAGGTGGAGAAACTGGCTGCACTCTGGAGCCTCTCAGTCACCTTCCCAACAGCTCTGCTCACTGTCACGAGACACAGCTGCAGTTGCCTGAGCTGCCACCACCACACTCCTCAACCCTGCCCTGTCTAGAGCCTCGAGCGCACTCGTAGCTGTAGGGTTGTGCTTGTGCCTCCACCAACCATCTGGACAACTGCCCAGTGTTTTGTAATTGCACACGCCGCCACTGACCTCAGCAATCCCTTCACCAGTCATAGTCAGATGCCTGGTGAGCTCCAGAGCTGTTATTCATCACAAAAAGATTTGGTTTCACAGCAGCTGCCAGCGACTGCGTCCATGCCCAGTTGTGGAGAGGAGGGCATGTCCTCTCCAGGTACATGCCATGGGCTACCTTTTGTTTGTGTGCGTGTCTGCGGAAAGCACAGGCAAAGGGGATAGGAGAAGAAAATGTTAAATTCACAGAGCTGAAGTGTGAATGTTTATATTTGTTAGTGTACCAGAAAAAATAGAGCTTTTTAGACAAAAGAGAAAGCTAAGAAAGGGTAGAGTAACCCAGAAGCACATACAGTTTCCATGGTGGGATTTCACATAGTTACAGTTAAATTATCTCATCTCCTGCATCCACAGTAAGTTTTCAAATGATATCCAGTGGTTTCTCACCACAATCATATGTAAGGCCCTCTTTACCTTTCTAACATTTAGGTATACGCCCAGACTTTCACTCTGAATGTAATGTTAAAATGAATTTTTAAAAAGTAATCAACCAACACTCTTCTGCTGTGCTTTGACAAGGACCCAAAACCACCACGTTTCTTGTGGTTTTCTTCTAAAATCATTATGACAGGGCTGAGTGGAATCACGAGGCAGGTTTGCTGAGTGGTTTGGTTCTGAGAATATAATAGAGTCCAGAGTCAAAGTATTTATCTCTGGCATCAGGGCAAGGGATCACAGTGTTTCTGTGGGTATTCATAACCATGTGCTTGCATGTCCTAGCCTCTGGGTGATTATATATCACACAAGGTGATAACATGCGCACTGAGAATAACCCTGCAGGAGACACCGTGCATGAAAAGAAGCCACTCTCCATGATGATTTCCTTGAAGTTGGTCCCAGAGCCAGAAAATCCTGCTCTGTCATTCTAGTTCAACTTCAGGCCATAAGGAAAGCAACAGCAGAATAATATCAGTTGCTTCAGCCTCAAGGAAGAAGCAGAACAAAGTCTAGCATTCTCCAAAGACCTCCTAAAGCTTTCCAGAGCCATATGTGGAGTTATGCCCTCAAGCAAAGCAGTTTTATTTATCTCTGCGAAGGTCCTGAAAACTGGTGTCTTCCCTTTCTGCCACAGAGGTCTGGTTTAGACTTTGATGTTGCATTCAGGAACCATTTGAGGAATGACCGGAGCCAAGGGCAGCCCATGGATGAGAGTGCAACATGAGGTCCGAAACCTAAATATAAGCAGCAGAGGTTTAAATGGCCTAAAACCAATATAAACAGGACACATGGGTCCGGGTCTGGGCTGAAGCTGTTCTTATTCAAGTCACAAAAGAATTCTCACTGACTTAAGCAAGGTTTTTGCCACCAGGATATTGTTTTCAGTTTAATTAACAGGCTCCAGCTGTATCTTTCCCTTTTTGGTTTTTTCCCAGTTTTCATGCCCTGGGGAGCACTCAGCAAGCAAGCAGCCTGGGGAACAGGTATGCAGAAATCACTCTTAGCACAGGAGTCAGAACTGTGAGCAACTTTCCCTGTGCTGAGGCTGACATAGACACTCTGAGCAAATGCCTGTGAGGAAGCCAGATTAGGGGATCTGCTTAAGGAGATTAAATAATTCACTGTGGCATTTTTCAAGAACTAAGTTAAAAGAGAAACAATCCCTCCCCCTTACATAAAAGGATAAAAACCTGCTTACTCTTCTTCCCACACACAATCAATTTTATTCAGTATGATTTCTGTTCCTGTTTTTCCTTTTTGCACCCCTGAGCCAGCCAGTTCTGTACTGTAAGCCCTGAGAAAGGAGGAAAGCTGCACAGTGAAACACTGCAGCCCAAAAAGGAGTTGTGTGCTTTGAGTCAGATGTGTGTTCTTACTCACAAGATATAGCACAAATTCTGAATCAAACCCCAGGATTTTCCCCACCCACCACCCTATATTCACTGAACATCCCAAGCAATAAATTCAACACGTCGCTCTGGGAGATTAAGTTATGCTCCCTGCATAGCAAGGACAGCTGCACTGCACTGAGGATACACTCACAATGTAGAATTATATTGATTTTGGCTGATCTCAACACTGTTGACCTCAAGATGTGTGATGCCAGATGAAGATTAATGGTGAGGAATCTGGATGGATCAACTACTAGATTCTGTAGACAAATTTGCCCTGTCTGTGGGATATGTATGTTGAGTTGTCCTGCTGGTCTCTGAGCAGACCTATAGTGAGCTCAGCCCTAACCAGGTAAGATTCAGCTCAGGACCCAAAGCTGTGCAGTTGTTTGAGTCTGGCTGAGACCCCAGACCAATATATCCAGCACCAACATAGCCACGGCTCCGTCCAGTGCTGGCTTTTGTCCAGGCTGGATGGGGGCTCACATCTGTCTGCAAACACTGCATTGCCATTGTCTCTACCCAGCCAGGTCTGATCCTGCAGGGCTCTGTGCTCAGTGTGTGCCTCTTGATGCACTCCCCATCATCTCAGGTCAGACCAACCGTGAGCTGAAGGAGAAACTCCTGCATTTCACAGTGGTCAAGAACTGTGCAAGCTGGGCTGGGGAAGCCATTCAGCAGATTCAGGCTGTCCTTAGGTGATGCAGCTGACCAAAAGCAAGTTATTTGCAGGTGACTGGACAGTAGTGAACAAGTCATCCTGCCTGCAGCAGCAAAAAGCATCACAAATATGCAAGTTACAGTAACTTTCCAGAAAAGGAGAGGGAGGAATAGGTGGAGACCTGCTCAGAGGTGGTTAAGTGGATAGAGTCATATGCCCTAACTGCAGTGCACCTGCTCTCAGGCTCTCCTGCTCCAGCCCTTGGCACCCTCACCTCACCTTCCCGCACTGCCACATCAGTGCAAGCCCAGTGCACCTCTCTGTGCCCAAGGCAGCTCAGGAATTCCCAGCAGTGCAAGGACAGGAGCAGGGAGAGGGGCAGAGCTGGGATAGGGAGCTGGACAGGGTAAGAGAAAGGGCAAAGAGCCCTGCGGTCACTGCTTGTTTGCCACATGGAAAGGATCAAAGGAGCGGCAGCCCCTTTCTGACAACATCCCCTGTCCAGCAAGAGCCATATGGGCCAAGGTTTCCTGCAGCAGGCACACAAGCTGGTGTGGCCACCAGCATGGCTTTCTTGGGCTCCGGTGTCAATGAAATGGAGAGCAGACCTTGCCAGGACTGCCTTGCCATTTTGGCAGCCAGCTAACACAGGTGACTGCCTGTGGTTACAGAGTGCCCTACAGGCAAGAGCACCAGATGCCTCTTGTGGGGAATTTGTGAAGAAAATCCAAGAGGTTTGGACCATCTGAAAGTGTAGAAAGAGATTCATAAGAGTAGGAGAAAATTAATGATTCTGTCAGGGAATAGGAAAGCAGCCCTTAAGCAATGAAAGATAAGAAAGGATGATTATAGCAGATTGCATTCAGCACAGACAGACCCCAGCAGAGAGGCTAGGCTGCAGTCCCAAAGTTAAGGCTCTAGGGATTCTCTGAAGATGTGTTTCAGCACGGGTCTCCTCCAAAGTTGAGTATGTAGGTGTAGAAACTGGGGTTGGCAGAAATGGATCAACAGTGCATTCCCTGTTTGTGCTACAGGTCCCAAATATGTGCCATTCTGGAGCAGCCCGCTGGGAGAGGTTTTGCTATGATCCCGGAAAGACGTTGGAACATGAAAATGGATCTCCAAAGATATGGATGGGAGGAAAAAATAAGAAATCAATCTAGGGATGTGGCAGGGTGTTATTCTGACAGGGACACGCTCTCGTTGCCCTAGCTTCTATCTATTGTCAGTATGAGCTATTCCTTTTCTTTCCAATGAGGTTGGGTCACCGAGGAGCCACAATTTTAATTTTTTTGGATTAATGGGCCAAGCTGGGGCCGCAAGTTTTAGTACATACACTATGTCAATGGCTTGAACTGACCATACAGCCATGAACTTGTACCAACCCACAGCCTTCAAAGACTGAGATTTTGCAACAGAGAGCACATGCACATGGGTGAAAAGTCTTGTGAATGTCACCTGCTTTCCTTGCAGACCCGCACAGATGCACACCCCAGGTATAAATGATGTACATAAATGTGCAGTGAGGTAGAAAAGAGAGCACACAAAACAGTCAGGACAAGGACGGTCCTCAGAAAAATCAAAGTTGTTCTCATCTATGTGCTAACTCAGCTGCCAGCAACCATGAAGCTCTGTCTTGAGCATCACAAATGAAAAGGATTCATCAAGGACATCCTAAGAAATGCTGGGCTCAAACACCAAGTTTGCTTTCTAATGGAAATGACCTGCTAGATATTGAGCATTGTGGGTTATTTGCTGGTGCCAATGGGGAACGAGTCACACAGGACTACTTCATAAACATCAGAACTCAAAATATTAATTCTTGGCTTGCAAATGAATGTCACTTCAATTAACGAGATGCTGCCTTGTGTTTGCAGACAGCAGAGCCCCTGAGGCTTTTACGGGCGTGAGGATCAAAACAGCCAAGCTATTCTGATCCAGTGCAGTGGTACACACAGGGCCACTACAAATGAACAAAAAAGGACAAAAAAATCTCCTTATCCCAGAACCAGGTGGCTAAATATTGTGGTGTGACCATGCTACTCTGGTAGAACCAGGTGAAGATAAACCACATGAAAGACAACTTGTCCACACTGGAAAGACAGCTGGAGCTGGTGTTGTGAAATGCTGTCACCTGCCACTCTGCAGTGGATCCCAGCTGGCCACTCTGTACCTGAGCAAAAGTAGCTTTAGCTCTGGGCAGTTCAAAGACAACTTGTCATCCTGGGCAGCTTCTCTTCTGCTCTGTACCCGTGACCCATGACTTGGACAAAGTCTGCCATTCTAAAGCAAGATAATTATACCCAACATCATTAGCAACAAAACAATTAATTCCTAATTCCAAAGTGCTTATACAAAGAAGATGAAGATAAGAGAGAGAACAAACCCTTTGCAAATGCAGCAGAGCATTGACTGTCTGCATATGCCTCACTTAATTACCTATTCAAAAGGAACAAAGTGTCTTTCGTACTGTGACTCCAAAAATTAATTAGTCTCAGATCCCATTAAATAAAGATCCAGTTCAACTCTAATTAAATTAGGCTGCCTTTGACAATCAGCTGCAGTCTAGCTATTGAAGGTAGCAAGCTGCTTTTCCTTGCATCTCTCCCAGGTGTCAGCAGGGGCAGGGATGCTGGCAGCATCCTGCAGCCCCGACCCTGCCACCAAGCAGGGAGCATGACCAGGATGCCCATGGGCCTTGGGAGTATCCGGCACACAGGACACCTCTTGGACTTCAGGTCTTCTGTTTCGAGAACCAGTGCCTCAGGGAGAACCAACTTCTCTGCAGCCAGACAACACACACACTCAGCATTGTATTTCAGCATGTTCTGCTTTTTGTCACTGCTGTGTTCAGCCCCAGATGTTCCACATACCCCTGCAAACTCTCTCTGACTGCTGGAGGAGACTCAGGCTGGCTCAAAATTTGTTCTCCTCATGATTTCCCAAGGACAAACATAAGGCAAAGACTCGTGCCCTGGGCTTCAGCTAGAGGATGAAGGACAAGGAGGAGATACAGCTTCTTCAAAAATAGAAGAGGGGGGCTGAAGTTTATTATATCACCCTATCACCACTGATGCTGACACAGAAAATCTGCCCTGTGAGGGCTGAACCCAGCTTTCAACGCAGGCTTCCTTCTGCACCACTCAAGGATGGTGGGATCTTAACCACGATCTTGTGGGGGGATCTTGTGGGGGGATCTTGCTGAGCTGCTGCCTTGCAAGTCTCATTATCCTGCAGCTGAAACAGGACAATTCACTTCCCACAATTTCTGCTGTTCTGTCAGACCCTGAAGAGAAGCTTAAGGGAGAGGGATCAGGCCCACCCTTGTGTTAAGGGGGTGGGTTACAGCACACCAGTCTCACTAGGTCCCTACCTGCAGCACTTCATCGTTCTTTAATTATTTCCAGCTTTGGGAAACCCCAAGTCAGAGATATTAATGTTGCATTTAGTAACCCAGTCATATATCTTCCATTAGTTACCTAATTTTAAACTGGAGGGAGCTTTTTTTACTCACAGCTTCCTCTGTGAGTAAGAAGTTACACCACGTAATGGCTCAGTGTGACAGGAGCAGCTCTGATCATAGGAAAGAAATGCACGACTGTGAGTTGCAGGCACTTTCCTTTGGATTGTTTTGCACTTCACAGCCATGCATCTATTCTTAAGCTCCAGCTCCTGAGAATAAGTGAGCAGGAAGCATCTGGATAACCTTCTCCATGTCACTCACTAGTTAGTTGACTCCTCTTTCCCTTTCCCTCACTTTTTTGAGGCTGGAATTATCACCTCCTTAGCTGTCTCTTTTATGGAAACTGCTTCAGTCCTTTATTATCAATTGGTTCTTTTGAATCTTGACTAAATTACCAGAAACCTAAATGTTTCCCAAAAAATCACAGGGAAATATAATGAGCAAGGAACTCAGGGTAACTGCCACACCAAAAGAGCTTTTACTCCTGTAACATTTTACATCTCCCAAGAGCAGGAAAATTTATAAAGGCAAGGAGATTATAACTGTGAATAGATCAACAGTGACAAACCACAGATAAGCGTTTCTGAGAATTTGCATAATAATCTGTGTGTCAGTGAGCTGTCAATAAAACCTGACCGAATAGTAACCTTGTAAAACGAAGTCCAACTCTTCAGCAAATAACTACATTAACTTTCTCAGGCAGCATCACTATCCACTTCCATCTGAAATGTCACCTCTGCAAAAGACCAGATGCAGACCTCCTCGTGCCTTTATCACACCAAGGTGGCTATTAGGTGCCAGCCAGTGTCCTTACTCATTTAGTAAATGCCTGCTCCAGCAGAAAGGCAAATGGACCTGCTGATTCCCCTTCTCATTTCCCAGGCAAGTATTGCAGCTCCTAACCCCACCAAACATCCATGCTCAGATCTGTGGAAACTTGTAGTGTTCCAACAAGTTCAAGTTACCCTGAACTCCCTGCAATCCGAGAGCTCCCAAAGTGCCCCCACATTAAGGAGATTACACAAAAATGTGAAATGCTCAAGTCATTTGAAATCGCCATGTGATCAGCACAGAGTAAAGGGACATTACTGGACTGCTTTGGATGGTTCTGTAAAGCCTCGTAGCTTGGGATTCAAGCAGCACTAGGAGATGTACACACATCCCTTAAGAGGTATCAGGCAGAGATGGAAAGGGGCAAAGAATAGCTGTAGTGGGGCCTTGTCTCAGATAAGGTCTGTGTGCCAACCACATCCAGATGCTGCAGCTCTTCTTACCTGGTAAGACCTTCTAGGAATCAGTGAATGAAACCTGTTCTGTGTAGGTGAGATATGTGGTGGTGCTGGGGAACGGGACAGGAAATGTAAGCTACTAGAGAGAGACAGACCTGCAGGAACTGAGCCATTTTCTCAAGCATAAGTAAAAAGAAGTGTGTTCCCATTTACATCCCTACAGCACACCTACAGAAACCTCCAGAGAACAGTTAAGATGTCTTTCTTCAGGGTCTGGTGCACAGTGGTACTGTGACTGTGCCTGAATGCTTTGTTCCCATTTCTCTTTACAAAGATTTCAGCAGAAGGTGGTACTGTCTTTGCAAGAAAGCTTTTAAGAAGATTGTTATAGCATGCTTTTCTCCTTCTGCCTTTACAACTTACCTGCTTTCCTTTTGGAACTGGCTAGTTCCCACTGCTGCTGGCAGATGCTCAGGAAAATTCTCAATTCTAACAAATTTTATGCTGCCTGGTGATTAGGTAGGTAGAAAACACGAGTGCCCTATGTTCTTTAAAGGGAAGCATGCAAGAAGTGGTTCAGCCTTCATGGGATTTAAATTAATCTTAATGAGAGCATCTATAAAACTAGGATGTAGGAGAAGTAGCCATGGGGGAGGCTATTTCATTACGCAGCAGAAGATCCCTTTGTCCATCAGGGGATCACTCTGCTGTGCTTATATAATGCTTATTATTACATTGCAGTCTCAGTATAATGAAGTAGGGGAAAGAAAGTTCTGGAAAAAAAACCCAAACAAAGCCAAACAAACCCAACAAACCAGCCCTTCATTATCCACCAGACAAAGCCCTAGGAAATCTGACTTCATCGTCTGCCCGTCACAGAACCCACTTGGTCCGTTTTAAAACTGAAACGTGTCATGGTCAGTCTCAGCATGGAAGGAAGAGAGCCTGGAAAAGCACGCGTTTTACAAGCTTTGCTTTCCTACTGGCGTGAGAGGGAATTAATGGTGGTTTTGCTGCAGGAGGAAGCAGCTCTGGGCTCGTGTCCCAGAGCCCATGCTGCAGGGACAGAGCTGGCCCGGGGATGCACAAAGCAGATGTGCACATGCAAGGAAAGCCCTGCAAAACACAAGTGACACAAGGTGGGTTTTGTGATTGCAGCTCTGATTGCAGCCACTTGTGCATCACTGCAATGACACTGCCTACCTGAGCTGGGCTTTGGGAGGGACACGTGGGAATTGGAGCTAAACGTTGCGCTGTGCTCCAGGGAATGGCCACAAAGACGTATCCCTGGGCCTCAGGGACACCCACCCTGTCACTGAAAAAAGCCATCAGCGGGTGTAGGATTAGTTGCTTTGGAGATGTAAATTTGGCAGAGCTCGAGAATGGGTGTGTTATTTTGGATGCCAAGCACCTTTCTAAGTTAGTATCGTTTTTAGTGTTGCATTAAGAGAAGAGGAAGCAGGGGAAGGGGGAAACCAAGTTCCCTGGCTGGAGCAGAAATAGAGCTTCTCAAGCTGAAAAATGACAGAATGTGCAAGCAGATCCCAAATTCAGAGCAGGCTGGGGGGAGCATTTGAGTGGGGTGGGAGATGCACAGTGTATTTCTGTCTTGGACCATGAGTGAAAGACCATGTTGCCAAGTAAATCAGCAGACGGCAGAAGCCTTTTTCCCTAAGAGCAGCTCTTGGATTCAAAGCCTTTTCAAAGCCAGTGAAAGAGGTAGCAAGAGCTCAAATTTACACAGCGATGACAAGCTGCAAGAGAAGGATTCCACTTCTTACATTGTACATATTAGAATTTCAAGGGCTTTTGACTTTGTCTAATCAAAACCCATTTTCACTACAACACTCAAAGACTTTGAATGATATCAAGATAATTCCCTTGCCAAATTTTCTCTGAGTAAACTATTTCTCCTCACGTGCCAAGTTGAATAAAAAGAAAGAGCAACAAGTTTTAACATTTTTCTCTGCTATTAGTCAGAGAGGAGAATTAAACCACTGAGCCTTGAGTTTCCACCAAAAAAAAAAAATCTCTAATTAAACAGAAAAAAAATGCTTAGGACATTTTACTGAGATTCCTGGAAAAGGAACAGGGGATAGAAAAGCTAAGACAACTCAAGCCAAATCAGGGTCTACTCATCTCCCGCAGTAAGTTCTGTCTCCATGACTGAGGTGTGGGTTTTGCAGAAGTTCAATCCGAGCTGCAGACTCCACAGAGTTCCCACAAAGTAGAAACAAAAGCAAGAATCTCTCATGCTGCTTGTGCACATTTCTGCAAGGCAGTGCCTCACCCAGTTCTTAATAGGAAGCTTCCCATTAACAATAAGAGATGGATGACGAATGAATGCTTACATACTCTCCAAACCCATTCACTTCTAATTGTTTTATGATATAAACCATTCTAGTCACACAAGTTTTTCAGGGAACTTTTATTCTGTGTGTTCAAAGTGAACTGGAATGGTTCTGTGGCACATCTTGCCCCGGCACTGTACTGCAGGCTGCACAAAATTATTTGCAAGAGGATGCTCTGGCTGGCTGTTGCAAACAGCCTACACATGCTCTGGAAAAATCAAGGATGGGTCTGCATCCCGTTGCCCCCCTTTTCACATAGCTTGTGTCAAGTACTGATAGAAAGGGGAGGGGGGAAGTAATCAGCCTTCTGCTTTGGAGGGATGAATGCTAAATCACATCTGATATGCTGAGAACAGCCCCCAAGAGCAACCCTACACTGAGGAGCCTGTAGGAATTTCCCACTGACCACCTGCTCTTGAAACTGTAGGGGGAAATCCCACAGGCTCTGGGATGAAGGGAGTTCAGTTAAAAACAGCCCTTAACAATTACAGCTGCAGGTTATTTTTAATTGAATTCAGATGATGAATGTGAAATAGATGATTTCGAGTGAGATAAGCGGGGAAATACTTGATCTTGTCAAGAAGGTAAGGTGCAAACAGTTTTCCCAACCAGCCTAGATAGGAACTTTTTAATCACTGAAAGAGAAATAATGGATCCAAACTATCGAGATTTATTTTAATCCAAATTAGGCATTTGATTTAAAGTGGCTCAAAATCCAGCTCTATTGGATTATTTTGAAGTTGCAGCTGAGTCTGTAAATTGAAGGTCTTCAGTGCTCAAAAGAGCCACAGGGTGAGTCACCAGGAGGTGCAGGTTCACGTCTCTGCACAGACCCACAGGGCCTTGAGAAGCTTCTCTGTTCAAGGACTGACCACAGAGTTGGTGCACAGCTCTTCCTGTCACATCAACGACCTGGGACAGTTGTGGAGAAAGGAGAGGGGTGATGTTCTCATACTCACTCCACGGCAGTTCAGAGCTCACTACAGACTCCTCACACAACCTCAGATGCATTGATGAAATTGTCCGGGCAATAGTTGTCCCCCCAGAGAAACAGGGACAATATTCCCTTTCTCCCACTCTTTGTCTTGTCCGTCTATGTGATAAGTCCTTTTGCATGTAAAAGGGGCTGTGAAAGAGCAAAACAGCCAGAATTTGTGGCAATGAACGAATACCTGTAACTAAACTGTGGCTTTGGTCCTGCAAATCTGCCAGCTGCTTTTCATGTGTCACTGTGCTTTCGGGTGGGTAATTGGATGCTGAAATGAAAGCTGTTTGGCACAATAGATGTCCCTCAGCATTGACAGAAAATAAGAATAGGTTTGATAATTTTGGGGTATTTTCCACAGAAGCTGACAAAGACATTCATCAAAACTAGGGACACCGTTTGCCAGACTGAATAGTAACAGAGCAATGTGGACATGTGCCCAAATTGCCAAGATGGACATCTCCCACCACCACCACATCTTTTACTTAGACTTTGAGCTCACTTTGCTCATACACATGGCAGAACTGTAAAAAAAGACAAAAAAGTCTTTTCTAGGCTATTGTTACATGAAAATACTCCAGTGGAACTTGATCAACACTCATTTCTAATGTAATGAAAAGAGCTCACACACAGCTCCTCCCTTTCCCTCAACCAGAGACCATTACTTCCATTAGAAACAGTTAGCTGTAAGTGCATGTGTGCAAAAGACAGGGATGAGCAGAGCTGGGAATAAAAATCCCCATGCCTAAAAGCATACACAGTGTTTCACAAGATAATTGCAGAACAAATAGAAAGCAGAGCCAGATAAACACAGCCAGCCTGTGCCGTGTTCTCATGGACATCTCAAAAGCATTTTAAGACAAAGAGAAATGGAACAGGAGATTTCTACTGAGACGTTTTCTGGTATCTCAAAGATTACTAAAAATAAAAATTAGAGGAGAAGCACTACTGAATAGGCACAGGTGTTGCACACACTGCACATTCAGAGTCAATGCCTGTGTGCTTGGAGGAAGATATAGCTCAGCAAAAGATGGAACCAGCCTATTTCTTAGAAGCACTCCACAGCTGCCACATGGCAAAAAAAACCTCGCTATGACCCAGCCAGGTGGGATTCGGGCTGGCAATCTCCCTGAAAACATTTTCACAAACCTTCACTACAGCCTGCCCTTCCATTCTCTCTCTGAAGAGATCCAAGCTAGATGGATAAGTTTTACAAAATCATGCTAAGAGAAGGAAAGAAAATCCAGCAGTTACCTGCCACAATTTAAATGCAAAGTAACTGGAAACTACCATCCAAAGAACTGGAAGAAATAATGCATCCCATGGAGCACCATTCCTGCCTCCGCCCCACCCAGGTTATCTCTTGGCCAGGAAAGCCACCTCCCAAAGGGAGCATCATTGTGCTCCACCCTGGCTTAGCCCTGGGCTCCAAGGAACCGATCACTCTTAGCTTCCCAGGGCTCTTTCAGAAGTGGCAGGCACTTACCTTCTCTCTGGAGTGTAGGCTGATTTGTTAACTAGCTATTGAAATTAGTAATCCTCAGTTGAGTCAACAGTTAGGCAGTTGCTTATATCACCTTACAAGGAAAAAAATATTGACACTCTTATACTGTCAACAGATCAGAAGTAGGCAAATATAGACAGAGATAGAGTATTCAGATAACCTGCCAACCCCTGCCAATTGCAAGCAAAAATATAAACAGAAGGCTCTCTGCTTTATGAAGATTTGCAACAGGGCAGCAGCTACATAAGGAGCCCAGGAAGCATCTTCTGAGCCGGGTTTCAGGCCAGAGGAGCATTATTTTGCTAACTCGAGGACTTTGTTTTCTGCCCAGAACAGCTGCTGATGTTATAGGCTTGAGCAACTGGGAAGCGGTGCCTCCATCCCTCCGGCAGATGCATCAGGATTTACGGATTCAGCTGCACTTGCAAAATAATACAACAGAACTGGAGCAGTCTGGATTTTGAACCATTTTAAATGAAAATTCTTAATTTAATTTAAAACAAGTCTTGGGGTTGTCCTGCTCGTTATGGCTTACTGACAAAATGGACACAGACATCCTCAGTCTAGAGCCCATCCCAGATTTCAGGGATACAGTACATAGCCCTGCTCTTCATCACTCACCATTTTCTCCCACGGCTGGTAAATGTCAGAAGATGTTGAGCCAGAAAATGCTTCTGATTATCCTGTCAGAAGCTGTTCCCTTTTCGGCTCCTTCTCCCATTGCTCTGTGTCCTGTAGCCCTTCTTTCCATCTGTATACTAGGTGTCCTCTTTCAGCCACATCCCTGCAGGGTCCTTTCCTCGGGCATCTCTTTATCACTGGGCCATCCTGTGCCTCCCGTTCTACATGATCTGGGAGGGACCAACGCTTTAACAGGTTACTTCTGTGGAAGTAACTGGTAGAAGATCTTTCCCTAAATGGCCAAGTGTCCTTTTACAAAATCTGGCTAATTGTTCTTCCTCCTAGAGCAGCTGGGACAAGGGCTGGGTGAGCAGCTTGTAACCCTTTCAGCAATGAGTTAGGGCTGATACAACTGAAAAACAACTTTGTTGTGCAAAGACCAATTCTTTATGGGGATGTAATCACCAGAATTGCCCTAAGGGCAAAAAGAAACCTCTCCATAGAGCCCCTTGCTCTATTTTTTTCTGAGTCAACTCAGAGGAAGACTATTCAATCCCTTTCCTCATAAAAACCACACAGACTCTCCAACAATGACAAGTGGCTGCTTAGGCTAACCACATGCATCCCCACAGCCCCTACTTTCTAACGCCCTCTTGGCAAAGCCAAAGGGACACATCAGTTTGTGGTCCTGTGGGGAGTAAATCTCTACCGGAGGCCTGAAGCCCACACCAGCCTGGGATAGGTGTGCATGGAGTAAATGCTGGCTGATGTTCAAATAATCAACCTCAAGGTAGGGCAGAGGGGCAGACATGCAGGAGAAAGATTTTAAGATACCAGCCATACATTTCTCAATGTCTATGAAGGTTCAGCTCTGAGGATAGACATATTCCAAGCTTAGGTTTCTGAGTTGGAGGAAGACAAAATTTAGGCTCAGCCCATCAAGAAACAGGCAAAGGTTCAGGCTGAGCTGCAGTTTCTTCTACCTGAACCAGTTTGCCCAACCCTGGAGATGCTACTCAAGATACTAGGTTTGCTGAGGTTCCTGCCTGACATCTTTCAAGGAGGGCAGAAGGGCTCAGAGAACTCCAGCTCCACCTTGGCTTATAAACCTGCCAAACATGTTTCTTGGCAAGGTAGCAGAGTCATTTCCCCAAAGGCATGGTGGTTTTACTTTGTCTTTTACCAGGTTCTAGCCCTGTGGTGCTAGCAGTTGTCATTGGGAGACAATCATAAACCAAGAAATCAAAGCAGGAAAAAAGTAAATAAATAAAAAACAACAAAAAATATTAAGACCACAACTACACGCAAAAAGGACATGTTGTTGAGCAGACAAAAGCCAAGACGGATGAAAAAAAATGACTCATTTCTCTTCATAAGTTTTCTGCTTGCTCCAAAGTAAAACCAAATGGTGGAATAAGTCATTTCCATTGTGTTTAGCTGCTCTCTGTGGTTTTTACCAGTAGCCACAATTGTCTGCGTTGACTTAACTATTATTTATAAAGTACAAGGAATGAGTTGTGGAAAAGTCAACCAGGGATTTGACAAACTGCAAGAAAGAGCTTGGAAGATTTCCTAGTCCTCACTGTGCCTGGCACTCACCAGCACCGGCCTGTTTCTGCCTCTCTCCCTTTTCTGCACTCAATAAGAGAGTTTTGTCGTTTCATCCTATTCTGTACTACAGGCTGAGAACACCTCAGCATCAACAGTGACACGCACTCATCCAGCAATAACAAGAGGAAGATGCTGGCACCTCATTTGAGAAAGCATTGGAAATGGAAAAGGGAAGAAGATTGGTTGATTCTCTAGGAGACCCACAACCATCCAGGCTGCAGTGCGACCGTCACTCCTCCCAAAGCACAATAGACACAGATGTGTCAGTGCAGTAGGTGCAGAGATGCCCAAGCAGGCTCTGCCTGTGGCAGCCTTGGGTTGACATGACCCGTGAAGGCAGTGCAGATACTCCTGTGCTGTAGGCACACAACCAGCTTTAGTCTGGAGGTGGCCTTGTCACGGTTCCAGGCACTGCTGTGCAAACCCAGCCACTTTGTTTCTGAACAAAGTGGAACACTTTTCCAGCCGGCATGTACTGTTTTGTGTGTCCAGTTGACCATTTTATGCTCTGCCATGGAAAAACCACCTTGTTCCTCCCACGACAAAACCACCTGGTCCAGACCTCCTCACCCTTCCTCTTGCCTTGTCTTGACTCAAGTATAAGTTGAATTGGAATTTCTAAGCGAACCAAAACCTTTCATTTTAAACCAACTTTTGAGAACTGCTTCAGAATCCTTAAGACTTGCAGATCCAATAAAAGTTTCATTTTAATAAAATATATTACAGAAGTTTTATAGAAGATATCCAGATCAATGTAGTGTGCTTAGTTCTAAAAAATTCCCTCATTATTTCCTGAATATCTTGACACTGTTTCTCCCTCTTAGGATGAATGAAAATACATCTTAGAGTTTCCCAAAGGACAGAAATATATTATCACATCCTCTGAACCTGCCTATTGGAACATTACAGGCTTGCACAGTTTGTAGGAACGTTGTTGGTTTGATCAGCACAAGATGCACCAGCTGCTTCTCTTGACTCACCTCCTAACATGGTGATTTTAGTCTCAAACTGGGGCAGAAGTCAAATTACAGGCAGCATGATTCATGTGCCTCTCACTTCAATCTACCCTCTTCTTCTCGGAAAATGAATTACTATTTGCTTTGAAGTAATATTTCACTCAAGTTAACTTTTATAGGATTTGCAACCTGCTTGCTGACTTGGTTTGGCATAAATTGTTGTATTACTGGGGTAATCTCACTGCTGAATGCAGCAGGGTTGTGTCAAGAGGAGCTTTCCTGCAGCAGGGCCGTGTGGTCCTTGTGCATTTGTCTCAGATTTGTTTTATACACACTGCAGCAACTCTACTGGCACATCACAGAATCAGGTCACAGTTTTTGGGAAGTTGTAGAGAGGGATAAGGTCCCTCCTGAGCCTCCTCTTTTCCAGGCTGAGCCCCCTCAGCTCCTCAGCCGCTCCTCACAGGACTTGTGCTCCAAACCCTTCCCCAGCTCCAGTTGCCCTTCTCTGGGCTTCCTCCAGTACCTCAATGTCCTTCCTGAATTGAGGGGTCCAGAACCAGAATAGGGCCCCAAACCGTGGCAAACTTTTGCAGAGCCTTGTCTGCTGCAGAAAGATTGACTCTGCATGTATTAAGACAAGACTAAAGGCTCTGCAAACTTGAATAACCTCAGAGTGATCCTTATCCTGTGTAAGAACTGTAGTTAATCTTGTCTATTGTCAATTAAACAAATAAGAGAAAAAGAGGTCCAACTCCAAACCCAAGGAAATCTGTAATTAAACAAGCAGCTTCCTTTTCTTTGAATCTTGCTGTTTCCATACTGATCCTCTCCACAGTTGTCTTGACAAGACTTCTCCACAGCCAAATTTTAAGCATATCCTTCACTATTCTCTTGCTAAAGAAAGATACCCTGCCCTGGGCTACCAGTCACTTCAATTTGCACTGGTCCCTCATCAGAACCTAGAGAACTGTCATCAAATTCCCTGGGTCTCTCAAGCCAGCACTTGGTAATATAGATCTTGGACTTTTTGAGATTGTGCACATAATCTTCATTGGCTCAGCCATTCTTAAGCCATGATTAATAATCAAAATAATAAAATGTAAAAAAAAAAAAAGGTAATTACACCCATGCTGGTAACTAAAGTGAATAGATCTCTTGCACACAAAACAAATCCCTGTACATTGACTTCCTCTGAGTCACGCCCCAATACACCCACGCCTCGCCTCACTAAGGTATTTCTCATGTCATCGTAGCCTAAAGCAAACACCTACACTCTCTCAGAGCCTGCAGAATAGAGAACCCAACCTTGCAGCACTGGGATCAAAGGTGTAAACGCCACCATCTTCCCCAGGATGTCCTGCAATTAGCAGGCGATAACCTGGAGATGGTGGCATGGCCTGAGGTCATTTTTCTCAAGGGAGAGGGTTTGTGATGGCTTCTGGTGTAGCAATAAGCTCCAGACACTGGGCCAGGTGCAACAAAGAAACGTCCAGTTCCTCTGGCCTCAGTCAGTTTGACCCCTCTGAGGACCACAGTTTGGATGGAGTGAAATGAGGCTCTTACACAATGTGCCTGGTTTCAGACTGGGGTTTGCAGAGATGCTTGAACAAATGGTCATAACTCTGCATCTAAAAAGCAGAGAAAAAGATGGAAAAATGGAAGAGAGGACAGATAAGAGAGGAACAATGGGGGGAAAAAAAGGAATTGAAAAACCATGTAGACTGAAGTGCTGGAAATGCTTTCAAGAAAACACAGACTCTTGCTCCTCTCTGGTTTCTTTTGTTGGGTTTGCATTTGTGAACACAGCCCTGTCTGACAGCTCCAGTTTCTGCTGCAAAGCAACCCTGGGCTAACAGTTTTGCAAGGTCCCACTGCATGGGCAGGGTGTTTTACAGATGAATGTTCTTTTTGCCTTCCACAAAGCATCCTTGCATCAGCTCTGGCTCCTGAAGAGTGGTGTTTCCCACCAGGCACAGAAAATTTAATAAGTGTTCATGCTCTTGGGTTACAAAGAAGGGCAGGTCACATTACGGTCATGCAGTGCCCTCAGCTTGCTGTGAGCCAGCCAGGCTTGAGAGCCTCAGTGAATCTCAGCCACCGCAGAGTGACCTCAGGTGCCTCTGGGCTGCAGGTGCTTCTCCTCACTGCTGTGTTGTGCAGTCTCAGCTCCCTGCAGAGCCTCCTGCCTGCCCTGGTTGTCCTCCTGCCAATGCTGCAGCTTGGCTGGACATCAGTTCCTAGAGCTGGCAGCAGCAGCCGCGGTCTCCCTGCCACCGCTGCACTGCTGTCCCCCAGCACACCCTGGGCTTGCCCAAGCTGCTGCAGCTTCGCCAAGAAGGTCTGGACATCCCAACAGCAAGGCCCCACTCTGCTCATATGTTCCAAATACCTGCTGGAGGCAGAGCAGAGCACACTGGGACTGTGCTCTCCCTCAGGCCACCAGGCTTGTTGAGGAGGGGTTTACTGGACCAAGTATCCCTCACTACCTTTAAGCAGCTGCAAACCCGTCAGCTGAAGCTGGAGCTGACCCTCAGTTCTGACTTATACATCAGCTGTGGGTTGGATGGTCTTGTCCTGGGCTATTTTGGGCAGCTCAATCATTATTTATGCATGGCAAGACTCTTGTAATATCCAAGCCTGAAGCAATACCTTTCACACAAGCAGGGTTAGCAGCACAACCAACCCAGCATTAGCTATGGAAAGGACACCAAGTGATCAATCTTCATGGCCAGTGTATCATCTGCAAGGCTTTCCAGACTCAGAAGGTAAAAGTAGAAGTTAAAACAGAGGTCAACAAAATGGTTTAAGCAGCATTTTCATGTCCTGCATTGTCTCCTTACAGTTGTGACCAACAAAGCAAAAGCTGGGGCCACTGAACTGGATTTTCAGCAATTGTGCCCTTGAGACAGAAGAGGAGTTGGGAGGACCCTTACCTCCTTCCCAGCTCCCATGGACATCCTACTGCATCCCCGAATTTACAATGATTGAAAATCCCAGGAGGCTGAGAGAGGTAACATGGGGAGCAATTACACCCCTGTCAGTAACTGTGGGCTGAAGTACTTTCCATACCAGCCATGTCCCTACCTTTCCTAACAGTACAGAAAAGGAACATAACTAGCAGCAAACAGCATGCTGATGTGTTTCAAAATCCATGCTGGAATACCAACACCCAGGCAAACAAACAGAGCTGAGCATGCTGCAACGAATATCTACCCCATCTACAAATAAGAGCTCTCCCGATTTCAGTAACCTGCAGTGAGGAATTCAGCCTACGGATTTGCCGGGTCTGTGCCAGGCAGACACACATCAGGGCTTCTCTGCAGCAACCAAACAGACAGAGACCATGAAAGGGTGATAGTGATGGCACAGTTGGATAGTCCCGAAATACCAGTTTCCCCATAAATAGGCAAATCAATTAAAGGTTACGAAATGCAGTAATTTTCTATGGGTGTAGCTACATGCTTCTGAGTTTAATGAGCAAGTAAATGAAGTTGGGAGAAAGAAAGCGAAAACGCACTTAGGGCTTCTACTCTTTTGTTCCTCAAAACCTACGAAACTTCACAAGCCTTAGATCACACCTGGTGACCCTTTCGGGACCTTCCAGTTGATGCCATCCTGCAAACAGTCACTCCTGCCCACCATCCCCTTGGGCCTGATGACTCCTGGGAGGACGGGGAAGTAGAATTGCCTGTCAGGCACAGAGATGGGATATTGTCCAACCAATTTTACAGATGGTGTGGGGAAAGGAACAGGGCTAGGAAAAATGTCAAAAAGCAAAAACCTGCAGAGAGAATTAGGACTGGAAATTGACTAAGTCCATTATTGCCCCATTTTCTGTTCTTTGTAAAAAGTTTTTGCACCTTTCCTTTTCCAAAACCAGATAAAGACCTCAAGCATCCAGAGATGTTTTATATCTCCTGCAGCAGGACAACCCTATCCCTACAAAAGACAGACACCTGTGTATGGTCTTCTATCTCAAAAAGCAGAACAGTTTTCCAGATGAACTTCAGGAGAACCCTTCATAATGTCCCAACTTTGCCTCTTAACTCATAACCTGATCTCCCTGGTTTCCTGCCTTTAAAACGGAACAATTCATTGCTGCTTTAGGAGCAAGTGTTCACATATGCCTATGAGCCCTTAGGCTTGTGTGCCTTGCTTTCTTTACACAGTGAAAATTTCTGCTAATTCAGAGCCATGACTGAGAACTTTGCCCTAATTTCATTCTCTGCTGTACTTTTTTTGGGGTTCATCCTTTGCACCAGCCCAATTTGTGTAAAGAGGTGGTACAGTGAATCATTCCAAGACTTCCCAGTTCTGGGGGAACAATGGGGACTAGCCCATGCACAGGCAATAATAGGCTTTCTGAATCATTCTAAAACCATTTCTTAGCATTGCATTCTTTGGGGGATGAGATACACCTCCAGATTTCTCCACTCCCCAAAAGAGAGGATACTGCCACTTGGGCATATTTAGTGATAGAAAAAGTAGGAATAAAGTTGCTTTTCCATTAGAACTGGCCATGGAATTTCCTTATGTTGGTTTTTGGTACGTAAAACCATATTTGGTTGCAATTTTCTGGTTGAAAAGTCACTTCTGGGACCACCTTTGTCATGCTACATGCCCTAGTCCTAAAAATGCTCCATCCATGTTCAAGGGCTTGGTCCCTGATTTAGGAATGGGTGCTCTTAGGCATAACCAGAGATCTGGCATTCCTTCCAGGAGAGGGCAGGAGCCCTCACTCAGCCAAAGGCCCAGAACTACTAAAATCACTGTTTTCCTATCACAGGCAGTTTTGATAACCAGAATGAGAGAATTCTGCTGTCCTGGAATGCAGACAGAAGCATGGTGATTTCATTGCACAGCACGTATGGAAAGCAAAGTCTTTGCTTCTGATCGAAATGTTTTGTCTAACCAGGAGAATTTGCTTAAAAGAATATAAAAGTTCAAACACCACGACATAAACTAAGGTGAGAAGAAAACTGTTAAATGAAGAGTTCTTTTTACCAACCCCACCAACTTTAGGCTCCCTTTGTTAGATCTACTGTAAGCTTATTAACGTCACAGGATTACAACTAAACAAAATAATTCAGTAGGACTGAAAATCGCAAACCAAAGAACCTATAATTTTCCATTAAAAAACAGGGACAAACATTTTGCCTGACTTCACAACCATTAAAAAAATCCTGGATTCCAACACTACAACATTTGAACAGTGTGTTTAGCTAACAGATGCGTCAGTAGGATCAACATGACAGTATTCATGTCCTGGAATAATTTCAGTTTCACATCAGTTACAGAAGGGAGACTGTGCGTGTCATTGTGAACACAAGACCTGCCCTTGCTAATATTGTGCTCTCCCAGACCAGATCTCAGCTTTATACATTGGACTCCTCCTGAGGTCCATTTACTACTGCACAACCATTCCATTCTCTGTGTAATGGGACAAGAGGAATTCATATTACTTCTAATAAAAATCCACTCCTCAGCCCTTATTTTAAATTTGCATTACACAGACACCTTTAAAAAGAAGGTGTCGTTAGGCCAGAGGAGCTGGCTCTGCAGCATGCTTCTTTGGTAATAATATCTTCCACATTCTGTAACTTCTGAAATATGGGTATGACATAAACCCTATGGGGGCTCATATCACGGAGATACTGCTAACCCGAGCCCTGCAGCCCTTCTCATTGGGTGCACGGGGCAGACACAGCAGCCAACCACCCTCCCAGAGTAAGCAAAGATGCTTGGATACTGTGCTCTGGAGTCATGTCCTGCCTTCAGTGGTAACCTTAGAAAGACTATCTTTTCGGTTTGGTCATTAGATAATCTACAAAAATATCCCATGCTGTGATCTCAGCACAAAGGGCGCACGGGAGCATAGGTGGAGGGAGATCTTGCCTCAGGAGGATGCTAAGTAGAAACCAAAGTCAAGGTTGATGATGCCAAGGATCCTTCAACTGTATTTGTCTTTCTGAATAGGGGTCCTTCTCCTTGGAGAACATTTATTGGCATTCTGGGAGATCTGAGCTCAGCTGCCTGCTTGGAGACATGCTTCTTTTCAAACCAGAAGCATGTACACTGGTTTTGAGCTGGAGTGAAATTTTGAGGAAAAATACCTTCAAGATAGATTTGCAGCTATTGTGATGACACAATCACACAAGGATGTCAGGAAATTGGATGGGCTACTTCCCATCTTCCTCCCACACTGGTGAGGATGTGAGGATCTGATATGTGATGAAGCTGCTATTGCCTAATGAGCTATTGCACATCCTCTGACATGGTGCAAGAGATTATGTCCAGGGCTTTGCCTGCAGCAAATGAAGCTTGGCTCTCTTTCCTCACATTAAATGCAATTTGCTGCAAGGTAGGTGTCTGTGTATGTGCACTGTTATCATATGTCAATGGGTATTGTTGAGCTGCTGTAAAGTGAACAGTGCCTGTGTCCTTTCCTAGGGAGCTGCATTTGACACAGCAGACAAGAACTCAACCACTTGAATGAAAACTCTGTAAAACTGTATGGCTTGTAAAACAGGATGAATTTGGGCAAAAAAAGATAGGGAAGGAAAGGTCCTGAAAATCTGAACAGCAATCAGAGAGGGATCTCCTGTCAACTGCTTGTGTATTGAGACTCTTTTTGAGTAAGGCACCTCTGTCTCTCGGTAACTCCATCAGGGAGTGGTTGCCTAAAACTCAGCAACAGGAGCCAGGGTCATGGATCCTTCTTAATCCCAGCTGAGCCAATCCTCCATGATTTTGATCAAAGAAATGCAACTGTGCAAAGCATAGACAAGAAAACGAGATGCATAAAGCAAGACAGAGGTCGAGTTGCAATTCCCCAGAGGCATTAAACTCCCAAAGTCTTAGCTTTCTGTTTGTAAGATACTCTCCCTACAGAGAACAATACGGACTAAGCAGTGTCTCAGGATTGGGCTGTCTTCCAGACTCAATCTCACCTCTCCTGAGAGTGTCTGAAAAAAACCTGGCATTGCAGAACAAGGAATGTTTGAAAGTTGGTGCCTCTGGGTGCTTCTATGAGGCCTTAAATACCTCCATCTGTGATCTTGAATGAATACTAGATTTCATGGAACTATTTTGCTCCAAGTGCATTCACTTCATGAACAATGGAGAGCATTTTTCCTTAAAAAAAAAAACCAAAAAAACTAGGGTCTTTTCCTTTGGCAAGGTCCTTGGAGAAAGACAAGGAAGGTTCGTAAACACTCTTCACCAGGCACATTTACCTCGAAAGTGCTTGTGTGGGCATCATGAAACTGTTGTGGGCTTCAGCTCACTGGGGAGCGAGAGCTGTGCTCGTGAGGCAGGTGACCGATGAGACACCCCTGGGAGCAGCTGCTGACTGGTGCACAGTCAGAACAATCCCTGCACTGAAGAACATCTGAATAACCAGCAGGGCGGATACACAGCCAGCAAACTCGGGGTGAATAATTCCACGCAAACAAATTTGTAAATCTGTCTGTTTGCACAACATGACCTCAGACTTCAGGACAAAATTTGGTAATAAATTTTGACTGTTGAGGTGAGAAGTGATGGTTGCACTGGATTTTGGAGGCAAAAGGAGACATTTTGTAAGAAACAGTTCTCTATTTGAGGGCCCCCTTTTCCTCTGCCGGGTCCTGACCTGACGTACATCAACCTCAGCAATGTTCTGACAGTTGTTGGCTTTGGAAAGGCCATGGTCTGCCAGGTAAGAGCCATATTCCAGGATCACATCCAGGAGGCAGAACATTAGGGAAAAAAACAAGCAAGATTCTGCCACACAACAGCAGCGAGATGTGCAGTGCTGGACACTGAGCTGCACTGCTCTGAGCTGACAACACAGAGCCATCAGCTCAAGGAAAGGGCAGTTAGGTCACTAAAAGCTTAAACAAGTGGAAGAGGTGACCAAACACATTCATGGAATCTGCAGCTATTAAGTGTCATGAAAGTATCAGGATGGTCTGGGAAAGCACCTGGTTGCAAGCAGCACGACGTGTCCTGTTTTCAGACTTATTCCGAGCCATAAATGGGTACAGCCAGAGACAGCGCTTGGGTTACGCCAATCCTTAGCCTTTAGCAGATCTCTGGGCTCCTGGAGTTCTCCTCTTGGAACTAATTCCCTTCCATATAAATGCTTAAATATCCATTATATTAAAGTACACACATTATAGTTCACTGGCCAGGGCTGGCAGATGGTATGGAAAGCTCAAACACAAGTTCCCTAATTCTCTCCTAGGTTTCAGCATGTGAAAGCTCCTGCTATCATTGCAGTGAGAGACCAAATTACACCATCTTGAGACTCTCCAAAATTTGATTCCCCCCTCAGCAGCTACAATTCTATGCAATGCTGAGTTAGCAAAAGGTGCTACAGTATTATAAGCTGATGAAATCACCCAAGACACTGGCAAATGGCTCAAAGGTCCCAAGCCCTATTTGCTGGTAACCATGGCACTGCAAAATCTGTTTGCTAAATACTGGCCCTGAAGGGAAGGCAAAGGTGAGAGGCTTGCAGGAGGCAGGGTACAGTACATGTTGCTAAGCCACTGAGCAATAACATGTTGTGTGTTTCATGGGTGTGATGGCATCGGTCAGAGCAGGCATGTGACTCAGCTCCACTAACACTGAATTGAACCTTGTAAAGCACATGGCTAAATTCTCTTTTTATCTCTAGGGGATACCAGAAGAAGAACATAAAAACCTGCCAAGAAAAACCTTTCAATTTACTTATGTTCATAGAAGTATCAAAAGATTAAACTGCTAAGCAGGGTAATTTTTCAAATGCTTGATACTTCCTTGATGTAGGATAGCCAGGCCTTTTTGAGTTCATCCATCAATTCTCAGTCAGTAGGAGCAAAATTAAGTTCACAGTCACCAGTAATAACCACTCTCAGCCATCCCAAGCTTTGGAGATGAGGCTGATTTTGGACATGAGAGCATGTAGTGAGCTGATCCTTGAACCCTTGGGGCCTTAGGAGCCCAGCTTCCATTAATGTCCCACTGAGAAACAAAGAGCTTTGATGCTATGTAATAAAACTCAGCACAGAGACCTTGGCGTTCATGAAATAACCAATGGGAAGTGGCCTGGCCAGGCTCTGGCAGTGCTGGAACCAGAGCCCAACAATGGGGTAACGGGCTCAGCCTCTCTAAAACTCTGCACTACTTCTTGAGGAATGTCCTTTGGCCAAAACCCCCTTATATCCCCATTGGGACAATGTGACTTTGAAAATACTACCTTGCCTATCCTACCACCTAAATGTTAGCCAGGAAAAGAGAAGGAAGGAAAGCAAGGAGCCACCAAGTGTTGCAGAGTATGCGCTCTCAGCTGCCACCTTGCTGAGCCATTCCTGTTCTCTCCAGCAATCTCGGGTTTTAGGGCAGGATAAGGCTCTCTCCATTTACCTTTCTTGGTCACCCTATGCAGGTGTTTCTTGCAAGTATGAGTGTTGAAGAGCCTCAAGTGCTTCTACAGACACTAAACTGCATGTGGTTAGTCAAAATCATAATTTACTGATACCAGCTGACTCCTGGGATGAGCAGAAACATGCTGGGGTCAAGCTGTGCAAATTAACCCTATTAAATTATTCTTCAATGGCTGTCTGTGCTCGTGAATGCAGTGTGCACGTAACTCATGAAGGGAGCTGTGGTGAGAGCAGGTGAAAGCGAGAATCCTCCTGCTCCTCATGATTGCAGTGTGGTAAGTCTGGGAGGCACCATGGCAAGACCTTTGTTGAGGAGCAGCTCCCTCACTGATGCTCAGAGTGCAGGAGAAAACTCACATCAGGAGTTTCACTTCTGCCTTACAGCTGACAGCCGCTCAGAGAGACGAGGTCAAGGATCAGTGGGTGGATTGGGATGGAATAAAAGCAAACCCTTTTGATCCCTTCTCCCAGCTCCCCGCAGCACATGAAACTGTGCTTTGGAAAAGTCTGAATTCACACTCTCTAAACCTCTTGATTCCTACACACATCAGCTCTGTTCTTCTCCAGCACTGTAGCATAACCTCCAGAGACCTAGTTGGGTTTTTGGTTTTGGGTTGTTCTGGTTTTTGGGGTTTTTTTCAGAACTCTACTCTCACAGCATTTTCAACTCAATTTAAGGCACAGACACAACCAGCTCCTCTTCTTGCATCCAAAACTATTAACCAGCAACCTTTCTACCCCACCTCTGTGACAGTTTCTGGGATAGGTCAGCACCAAGCCTCTCATTCAGAAATTGACTTTTTTCATAACATATGGCTCAGACTCAAAGGCCTGCATAGAGAATTTATGTTTGACCCCATTATGTCAGTGGCAGTATTCTCATGCTTCACAAAGATTCCCTGAGTCCTGAGCCTTCAAAGGCACGTGTACCACCCACAGCAGAAAACCTGTCCCAAGGCTCAATACCGTTACACACCCAGTGTGCAAGGTGCACTCACTGCATCTTCCACGGGGAAATCCTAGTTATGTACTACATGTACTGCTGCACATATGGGTGCTACCCACAGCTTTTTAACTCCACTTCTTCACTTCTGTCTCAGGAGAGATCTTTAGCATCAATCAGTGATGCCCACAGATCTCTGTAGCTTATAGATACTGCAGGTACTAAGCACAGTCTGGGTGCCTTAAAGTTACTGTGAACTAGGAATGCTTTTTCAGAAGATGCTGTACTAAAGTTTAGATAGAGCAAGAGCATGCCATGGACATAAAAAGATTGCAGGTAATTCTTCAAAGTATCTGAGAGAGAGACCCTTGGGTGCTTCACCTTGTCATCACACCAGCAGCATTTTTTGTGACCACTGCTTGGTCACCTTCTTGCAAAGATCCACTTGGCAAATTGAGTGTTTACAGAGGTAAAGGTAGTGCAAAAGGAAAGTCCATACTCTTCCCTCCTAATTTTTTTTCAGGACCCAGTTCAACCATAATGCATATTACTTTGGACTTAAGGGAGAGAATTGTACTTGGCATAAATTTTTCAGTCTCCAGAGCTTCTCCACTCTTCTTCAGATTGCACCCAGCATCTGGATCTGTACACTCTTTGGAGCAGAGGCTCATTGTTCACGTACAGATGGCAACTAACAGACACCATCTCTTTAGAACCGCACTATCAGTAACAAAATCCAGCGATGATTTTAAAAGAAGACCCATTAGAAACCTGCTTAGTTTTCCTGTGAGATTTTCACCATATTAGGACCGCAGGATCCAGTGTATCTTTTTTTAACCACATTAAGCTCTTTAAAAAACCAGTTTCTATATGACAAAAAGCCCTAATTGAGCACCCAGCAGCCGAGGCGAGCCTCGTTGTGTTACCTTGTTGAAGGCACACTCAGTTAATCCTCGCGGAAAGTCCCCTCCAGTCCCCTGAAGTCATTGTAACATACACGCGAGTGTGCGTGCATGGGTATAAATAAAAAAATGCATCATGGACCTCGGTCACCAAATCTGGCCTTATTTGTAAGTGCTCCCCTTGCCACGGCCTTTTCTAGCCTTGACGTGCTGGGGAGGAGGAAGGTGTCACCTGTTGGTGTCCTTGACAGATGTAAGTGTGGGCATGCGAGGGGAGACATTTTAGAATCAGGGAAGGAGGGAAAACTGCTCTTGGCAGCAGCCAAGGGTCCAGCAGAGCCCCTGATGAACAGTTCAACCCTGAACAGGAATGAAAGGTACTCAGAGTGAAAGGGAATGAGAGGCTGGAGAAAATACAGAGCAGTGCATCTCTGCTCTGGGAACAGTGGAGAATGGTACTAAGGGCAAAGCATATTCGCCCTAAAGCCCACCTCCACATAACCTGCTCAGTCTGGTGATGATTAGAGCTTGTTAAAAAGTTTCTAAGAAAACATAAGGAAAATATGGTTTGTGGGCCACATTCATCACACAGTCACCCCTGTGACTGTGAGATCCATTCCATCTATCTCTCAGGTAAGCTACAAGGTCTGAGCTATCTTCTGGTGAAATTTTAAGATTTTATGGCAGTTTTGTACTTTGTTTATAATTGTTCGTGCTTTCCAAAAAAAAAAAAACAACCCACAAAAAGAAAACCCGAACAAAATGCCAACTGTTTGTATGTAACATTTTCCCTGAAAATTTGAAACAGACAGAGGAATTTGTTTCCTTGCTATGTTTCTTTGCATGCCTGAAGTTACTGAGAAGAAGAACTTTTTCGCATCACTTTACAGATGCCGGTCTCATCCTTCACCCATTTCATCATCTTATGTTCTCAGGCTTATATACATGTGTAAACTTCACTATGCACAGGGGTGAGCACAGTCAGAGCATCCAGGGTTCTGGACACTGCTGTAATGCAGACACTAACAGGACTGAGCACAGTTCAGCATCTGGTGTCATGACATGAGAGCAAAGGAATGGTTCCATGAGTTAGTTCCATGAGATATTAGTTGCTTATCTTTGGCTTTGGCTGCTTTAACCAGAAGTAACTGTATCCTTGAAGGATGGTAAAAGAACATTGATTTAAAGTGTGCCTTTTTGCAGTCACACAAGTGCCTGTGCACAGAGCCTCAAACAGACCGCCACTGAGGGTGCACACAAACCCCACTCTCCCGTGTGTTAGCAGTGCCAGAAAGCCACAGGGAATGAAAAGCATTCCCTACTTAGCTGAGCACTGGGAACCTGTATTTCAAGTCATTTCTGTTTGCAGAACTAAACTGAACTCCCCTGCAGCCCAGGTGGGAGGCAGAGCAGCCCTGGCTCCTGGCAGGAACACGAGCTGCAGAGCTCCCAGAGCCCCAGCCCCAAGAGGGAAACCTCCACAGCAGGCAAGGGCAGAGCAAGTGTCACTTCCCCAAAGACCTGACCCTCAAAACATCAGAGACAGCAGCTCTGCTAACCCTCCGTGATCTGACAGTCAGGGAAACAAATTCGGGAAGCTGCCTCCTCGGTTCCAGAGAGCAGGGATGGCTCCCTCATCCTCTGACGCCCAGGAGGTGAAAGGTGCCCAACACCTCACTGTTATTTGAGCAGCCCAGGATGTTCCAGTGTGGGGCAAGTTTGGACAGAAGATTACGAGTGTTCCCAACATGAGGGATGCCCCAATTTCTACACAAGCACACAGCTGCCATACCAGAACTGGGCAGAACTGGAAAATTATACCATATATTAATGTGGCATATGAGAGGGTTACGGTTCACCTTTTGTTCTTATTTAATGAGAGGGTGGGAGAGGAGGGGGTTAAGGGAGGGGTGAGATCATGATAGATGAAGAGAACTGGCTTGGCTAACTCTCCATAGCCTGTAGCTACTGCAATATTTATGAAAGGGAAGGTGCACCTTGGCAAGCTAACCTGCCTGAAATTGGAAGGTTTCAGATGAAAGGGAAACCCTGTAAAGTAAAACTGAGTGGTGTTTGAGAGGAGCACGATGGCAGGGAAAGAAAAGCTATCTCCTCACCAAGAGTTTCCATTTCTGAATGCTTTGCTTTGCCCAAAAAATAAACCACAAAGGAAAGCAACCTGGCCAGGCCTGCCCGCTCCCAGAGCGCAGGAACCAAAGTGCCAACAAACATCAAACTCCCTTTTCGCAACTCGC